>VFIW01000111.1:135150-220970 GCA_006386115.1 Globisporangium splendens
CGCCCAACGCGCAGCAATTGCCAGTGCCGTCATCACACCCAAAGTGCTTTACGTGGCCAGGCACTCCTGGCCCTCTACGGCTATTGTCAATCAGCTGCACGACCTAGTGAAACAATTTGTCTGGGGCTCAAGGAACGGTAAGCCTGCGAAACCGTGGATGAAGGAAGAACAAGCTGAGCTCAAAAAAAATGAATGGAGGCTTGTCAGTACCCAACATCAGAACTGAGCTGATGACGATGAGTGCCACAGCAGTCTCCAAATGGGCACTCACAACCTCTCACATCGATCAGGTCATCGGGGAAATCTTGCTGCACAACACAAGGGCTTCTTCGACGTACATCACGCCGCTCGATGCAATCCCAAGGCGGCCACTCCAGCTTCGTGATACTATGTGGACAACTGGCGCAGCATTGTGTGCGTCGCTCCATTCTCGACCCTATGAGCCCAGAGAACGTGATAATGTACGTTGGTGTTACGAGCACTTCAAGTCGACAATTGTTCAGACTCAATGGGACGGCGATGTGTTCCAGATCGACCTCAGCTCTAAAATGTCTGACAGGCTTCCAGGTATCATCGCTGAAGGACGAAAGCTACGTGGGACATTCTGTGCAGAATGGCTGCCATACATGACCTCGACTGCAGATGGGTGGCTTCTTGATTCCAACGGCTCCCTTACAAGCTTGCTCACACATCATTATCAGTTGGAACAGCACAACTGGGCGACATACTTCGATGGGAGTGGATAAGACCAGGAGTGCTCAACTTCATCCCAACATGTGGAATCTCCGGATTCTCCCGGCCGTCTATTCGAGCGCTCGAGCGGTTATGTGCTACGTTGGTATCCAACTTCCCGCAGCTTCTGTATCGACCACAGCAAGCAAATGTGCTTCGGCTGTACAACGGGCAACGTCATTGTAACCACGAACGGCATCTGCACACCAGTGAAGCAACTCTGACCCACGTCGACACGACCCTAGTCAAAGCTACGCATACAGTTCACTCCGCAACGGACTGTGACATCATGGCAACAAGAGACTTGAACGAGCAGAAGGTGTCGTTCCATGCACATCCACGTTTCACAAGAATCGTGCAACTATGGGGTGGCAACGGACGATACAATACGACCAGATCTTTATATCGGCAACAAGTTGCAGCAACGAGGACACAAATTGGCAAAGATACTCGAGATGCAGCAGTCAACAAAGCTGTCCGTACAGCAGGATCTCTGTGGCGTGGACTGCAATTAATCCAGTGGAGCGAATTACACAACATCCCAGGTATTACTGCTTATACAGCCCAGACTCTTCTCCGGCTGAAAGCCAACCGACTCTCCATGTGGAACTATGAGAAAGCTGATCTATCCTGCTCGAATCCCGAATGTTCCCAAGTTGTCCAATCTTCTGTTCAACATCTATTCTGGGAGTGTCCGAAAGCAAAACTGGTGTGGAACTACTTTTATGCGCTATGGGCGAAGATCGGAATCACTCCTGGTCACGACCCCGCAATCTGGATCTTCAGTTTGGATCTACCACATACTCCAAGGCATGCATGGACCACGATCAAGAGACACATTATCGGACACAAGTTCTCCAATGAACATCTCCAAGATCATCTCTATCCCGTCCCACACATGCTGTGGCGATATATGAGCGCGTCGCTCATACATGCCATTTGGTGTGCGCATCTGCGACGCATGGATTCGGATCCAATCAAATCGACTGCTGAGATGGCGGTCATGATGACCAGATTAGAGGCAGGAATGCGAAACCTCGCACGACTCGCTGAAGCGCAAGCTGGAGACTCTGACGGTCACACGGTTGCGGCAGTTCTCAAAGCATTTGTCGACTGCTTTCTCAGCCAAATTGACGCCATCCCCTTGACTCCAAACGATACTCGCGGCGTTTACCTGTTGTTTTTCGATGGTGGATCACGCGGCAATCCAGGACCAGGAGGGACTGGATCCGTTATCGTGCGTGTCCATAAGGACTCGCACACAGCCAGTTTAATTTGGACCGCCAGCATGGCTTATAGCAGGAAGGACACGACCAACAACTTTGCCGAGTACTGGGGTCTCATACACGGACTCCGAGAAGCCCAACGCAGTCACTTCGAACCGTTGTGCGTGATTGGAGACAGTGCACTCATTATCTCCCAACAGCGAATGCATCGGTCCCCTCGACAGCACCGATTGGCACGTTTATACCAGACAAGTCGACGACTCGCGGATTGCATCGACATACGAGGATGGTACCATCACTACCGTGCCTTCAACAAGATGGCGGACTCAGCCGCCAACCTAGCCATGGACACCAGAACCTCAACGCAGGTTCACTTCCCAACTCAAAGAGCTGCTTTCAACAATCTCACACAGGATCTTGACAACGACGTCATGCATTGGCTTATGCGAAGTTCGGAAGACCCAAGGTCATTGGACAACACAAGGCAGCCTCACATAGGATTAAGAGAACATGCCATCCTGGCCAAAGATTATTTAGCATTCAGAAGTGATCTATTGCAATCCGCGCTGTAGACACATTTACACTCCTAGATGAAATTCGTAATGAAGATTAGGTAGGAGAATGGATATTGTAGGTCACGGAGATGAACCTAAATATACCTCACCTTATAAAGAATAAAGAGATAAAGCATGCGCTTAGAGTTTGTATGCATATGTGGATGTTGTACTTAGGGATACAAAGGTTCAGTGCAGAGGAGCCGTGGTCCAGGTGCTCATGGCACTGCGACCAAATGCGCTGTTGGAGGAACAGCAGAAGTTTTGGATAAGGGTCGAGAGACCCAGCATAATCCCATCATTGATTAATTTGCCCTTTAGAGCACTGGTCGTGCCATACTGTGTGCGAGTCCTTATGGACACGCACGATAATGGATCCAGTCCCTCCTGATCCTGGATTGCCTCGTGATCCACCATCGAAAAACAACAGGTAAACGCCGCGAGTATCATTTGGAGTCAAGGGGATGGCGTCGGTTTGGCTGAGAAAGCAGTCGACATAGGCTTTGAGAACTGCCGCAACCGTGTGACCTTCAGGATCTCCAGCTTGCGCTTCAGCGAGTCGTGTGAGGTTTCGCATTCCTGCCTCTAATCTGGTCATCATGATCGCCATCTCAGCAGTCGATTTGATTGGATCTGAATCCATGCGTCGCAGATGCGCACACCAAATGGCATGTATGAGCGACGCGCTCATATATCGCCACAGCATGTGTGCGACGGGATAGAGATGACCTTGGAGATGTTCATTGGAGCACTTGTGTCCGATAATGTGTCTCTTGATCGTGGTCCATGCATGCCTTGGAGTATCTGGTAGATCCAGACTGAAGATCCAGATTGCGGGATCGTGACCAGGAGTGATTCCGATTTTCGCCCATAGCGCATAAAAGTAGTTCCACACCAGTTTGGCTGTCGGACACTCCCAGAATAGATGTTGAACAGAAGATTGGACAACTTGGGAACATTCGGGATTCGAGCAGGATAGATCAGCTTTCTCCTAGTTCCACATGGAGAGTTGGTTGGCTTTCAGCCGGAGAAGAGTCTGAGCCGTATAAGCAGTAATCCCTGGGATGTTGTGTAATTCGCTCCACTGGATTAATTGCAGTCCACGCCACAGAGATCCTGCTGTACGGACAGCTTTGTTGACTGCTGCATCTCGAGTATCTTTGCCAATTTGTGTCCTCGTTGCTGCAGCTTGGTGCCGATAGAAAGATCTGGTCGTATTATATCGTCCGTTGCCACCCCATAGTTGCACGATTCTTGTGAAACGTGGATGTGCATGGAACGACACCTTCTGCCCGTTCAAGTCTCTTGTTGCCATGATGTCACAGTCCATTGCGGAGTGAACTGGATGCGTAGCTTTGACTAGGGTCGTGTCGATGTGGGTCCGAGTTGCTTCACTGGTGTGCAGATGCCATTCGTGGTTATAATGACGTTGCCCGTTGTACAGCCGAAGCACATTTGCTTGCTGTGGTCGATACAGGAGCTGTGGGAAGTTGGATACCAACGTAGCACATAACCGCTCGAGCGCTCGAATAGACGGCCAGGAGAATCCGGAGATTCCACATGTTGGGATGAAGTTAAGCACTCCTGGTCTTATCCACTCCCATCGAAGTATGTCGCCCAGTTGTGTTGTTCCAACTGATAATGATGTGTGAGCAAGCTTGTAAGGGGAGCCGTTGGAATCAAGAAGCCACCCATCTGCAGTCGAGGTCATGTATGGCAGCCATTCTGCACAGAATGTCCCGCGTAGCTTTCGTCCTTCAGCGCTGCCAACATCCAGTAATTGAGGCAGTCCAAAATCCCTCTGCTTTTTCGCTTTCTTGAAACAATACAACTGGTATTGGCACGTCGAATTCAATAAAACACGCGTCGACGACATTCAAACTCAGCGCAAGCCACGAGGAGCTGGGGGAGACTCACGAGCAGGTCACATTCTTGGCAAACACTACAAATGCTTGCGCTCTCTGTTCTTTCTGTTTGAAGCGCTTGTGATCGCTATGGTTTGAAGTCGAATCGTGACTTTTCGCCGCATGACGCAGTGCAGCAACAATTCATTCACTTGAATTGGTTCTGCGATTTTCCATCTCGCTTTTCGGGGAAGTTGCGTGTGGCTTTTAGCGTACTTTCAGTCGTTAACCCGCATCTGGTGGCAAATCCCCTTGCTTCCTACGTCGTTGTGGAATAGACAGCTTTCCACCACCGCAGGACAGTAAACTAACTCGCATTTGGAAGTCTCGGCTGAAGGCTGGCTCGATTAACTTTACAGATCTTGGAAATTCTCCTGGCATTATCTCGACAGACTTCTGACACCATCTCATTCGACTTACATGCGCTCCATAAAGACCACATCTATAGCTCAGTACTTTTTGAAAGCTCAACTACAACAAGGCACTTCGTCACGCACTGATCACACACAACAAGCATACCTCAGAAAACCTTTTCCGTCATTTCTTTAGGTGCTTGTTTACCTAAGGCGGCAATTAACTATGCCCAAGCCAGTTGAATTGGAAGGCAAAATCCGCATCTATCCAAGATAACAATACACAACGCAGCACGAAGTGAGAAACTAGCATAAAAGAAACCCAAGCATGACCTTGTAAATAATCTTACCGTTGTGGAGCAGCAAAAACTGGAAAACCAGCATGATGAAGGAGATGAAATTCGATTGGTAAACTCGCCACTCGTTTTCAAGCGTGAACGCGAGCTGGTAAAATGGCGAGACCCGGAAACTGCGCTTCAGTGCTTCATTCACGAGTATGAGGCTGACAAGCTCCAAGCACACGTACGCAAAGATGTTGTTGACGACTCGATGCAGATCGTTCTGCGTGAGCAGCATAATGTCTTGGTAGTATTTTGCATTCGGGAGGTAGTAGATGATGAGCAGGTATGTGGCGTAAAAGAAAGGCACGGCGGTCTCGATGTACTCGACTAACGCCACGGACTCGCTTTGGTGCAGAAGGTGAACGGTCTCTGCCACGATTCGAGTATTCATTGGCACTTTCTTCCTCGTGGTCGACGTAAGTGATATTGCGCTTTGAAACACGTTATCTAAACGTCTTGACGTCGGAATCGTATGTAGATAATCATCGGCTGAGAAAACACTCACAGCCCACAAGGGATGCGTTGGCGGCTGGGATTGTTCCGGAGCTGCCATCCCTGCCGCTTCGTCGCCTTCAACTTGTGTTCGCCGTAAACTTCAGAGCCTGTTCAATTCCGCTCGTGCTGTGTTAGACAGCACGAGGTTGCTGCGCGACTCGATTGGGATAGGTTCGGAGTGAATTTGCCCCTTTTTGGCGAAGATGTTCTGTACCCGAGCGACAACCGATCGTGCATTGTACCCAATCGAGACGTTTTGACGAGCGTGTACACGTCGGAGCACTGCAAACCGCTTGAACAGGCTGTAGAGAGCTACACCGTTTTGGACGAGATCGAACACGATAATGGCGACAGCAACCCAGATGGTGCCAACCGCTTGCAAGCACTTGGTCGTGTACAGTGCGTCAAACAGGTCTACACTCGCAACGATCGCAGGTACGAGGTCGTCCATCTCCGATGCAACACGAGCCACCAGGAATTTGTAGGTCGCTTTGATCAGAGGAAGCAACGTGACAAAGGCGAGTTGTTGCGGCTGACTTAGAGCGAGGAAGACAGCATTGTAGCACGGATACACGGCCAGCATCGTCGATTGCAAAGTGACAATGTTGTTGAACTTGACGACTTTCTGGAGCAGCGGTCGGTCGTTTGCGCCAATCGCCAACAGCATCGATCCATTGAAAAACACCGCGAAAGGGACGCCACCGAGAGCCAGCATGAACGGAATCGGAAACACCCAGAATCGCGCAACGAGCATCAACGTGCTCGTGTAACCGATGCTGGTGCAACAAGCAATCCCAAGAATCTTGATCGCTGGCGATGGAACATCGAGTACTAGTTTCTGTATCTGGATCAAGATCCCCAAACACGTGGTGGCAACGCCAACGAGCGATCGCAGCCAAAACGTGTGATTGGCGTCCCAGCCGGCGCCTGGGTCGTGAAGCGGCATGACGTCGAGTAGGATCAGCACAATAAAAGGGGGTACGCAATTCAGGATCAACACCAAAGCCACGCGCCAGCGAGGTGTCGATTCACAGTACTCTGTGAATGCAAAGAGCCTCTCGATCGGGTGCATGGCGCGACGATCCCACGCCCAAGTGCTGGCACTGAACAACCGGTACCAGCACGTCTGGCGCCTATGGGTGAGGTAATTCTGCTGCATGTTCCAGTGGACAGCCACTTCGAATCAGAACTTCGCGGGCAGCGAGGGCTTGACATGAAAACAAAGCGATTGGGAGGAACAATGCGTCCTCCCGCGTTTAGTCAGTGTCGTCGAGTGGTTGTTTGCATGCTTGGGCTGCGACGGGTGGCATGTATTTTAGGCGCAGTTTGCAGCCGCAAGTACGTTATTAATAGTCCATTTTTCGCTCTGACCCACTTGTAGCT
Organism: Globisporangium splendens; assembly: GCA_006386115.1. Classification (NCBI taxonomy): domain Eukaryota; phylum Oomycota; class Peronosporomycetes; order Pythiales; family Pythiaceae; genus Globisporangium; species Globisporangium splendens. The sequence goes on from VFIW01000111.1 coordinate 142,139, forward strand.
TCTGATGAACACATTCATGGGCTTAAACAAAAGCCGAAAAAGTCGTGGCAACTTAGTCGGTATCTGTTAGACATGCCTGACACGAGAGAGAGAGAGAGAGAGAGAGAGAGAACCACAGTCTCAGCATGCATGTGCTGCGTTTTTGAAGGCGGGTCACACTGGACGGGTGAGGAGGGTGATTCCATACAGCGTACCCCTTCAAATTCGTTTGGGTACACTTGGTATCTATGTGTTTACAGAGGTTCATCCAGTCAGGTGTTTCAGTCGCCTCTAAAACAAAGTGTAAAAGAGAGTGCATCCACATGGTAAATGTCAGTGCAAAAGGCACCCACAAGACATTGGACTGCTATGCCAAATGTTGGTTTCCATGCATGCACCGTGTGTGGGTGCACTAATACTGCGTCAAAAGCTGAGAAGGTGGTCAATAGCCAAAGTATCTATGACACTAGGCGCGCAGCACGGGAAGGTTTGGGAGTGCTGGTGCTGGTCCCACCCGGCAGGTCGCCTCTGTGTTCTCCGGTCACACCATTCTCACTTCCCAATTTGCATCTACTTCATCAAGTCGAGTACCACCACATCTGCTGCCTTTGTCAAACACGATGAAGCTTTCCATCATCCTCTACACTGCTGCACTCGCGGCTGCAAGCTCCACGACAGCGCAGACCACCCCCGTGCCAACGTTCACTGTCGACTGCATCAACGTGAGTGTCAAAGTTGATGCGACTTACTGCATCAAGGGACCAATCTGCAGCGGCTCGAACTCGTCGCGCAAGAAGATCCAGACTGTCGCCTGGGGTTGTGTGTGAGATACGACCACCACTACGACCAAGACGTCGTTCGCGGCTGCCGGCGGTGTCGCCGCGGGCGTGAGCGCAGTTGGGATCGTCGCTCGATGTGTCGTTGCGGCATTTGCAGTCGCTGACACTGCGTTCGCCGTCATCAGGCACCAGCGCAAGAGCGCCAGCAGAAGCTCCAGAAGCAGGACTTCACGGAACTCGCCATGTCGCCAGCAGCCCGTTAGGAACCAGTCAGGCAGGCACACGCCAATCGCACGCAACTGGTGGCCTTAGCTTTCTCTTTCATTCTTCACAACACCTCGGTTTCAGTCCCGAGTCCTTCCAATCCGATCGCATTTTCTTTCCTGATTAGTCTCTTTTTTTCCAACTTTCTCTCGTCCGAAGTCTCGCTTGCGCAGTGGGACTCTCGCGAGCGTAGCTCCTGAATAAGTTTCTGCAAATACAGACGTCTGGATTCGTTGACACGTCCGTTATTTGCGGTGGGTGTTTAGAGACTGAAACTTTAGAGCCCGAGTGAACAAACGGCTGGCGATGCAGCGAATATCACAGTGCTCGCTTGTGCATAATCGATTGCGCCGGCTTTTGAGTCTTAATTTGTTGGGAGTTTTGCTGTTCATCCGAGCCTCTTTATCATGACCAAACTGTGTGGTATAACACTATGTCACTAGTTCATAAACCCTTATATAGTACACATTGAGTGCCGGACACTCAAATAACTCAGCGGCAAGCAGCTGTGTAAAGGCGTGGGGCAGCAGGTCGTGTCATCGAAATGGGTGCGAAACAGCTCGTCAGCTCGAAACTTGCAATCGTTGAACATCAGGAATATCGAATTAGACAGTGGTTGGCAGACAGAGTTTCTATATGAAAATCACACTTTGTCACACGTTAATTTATAGAATCGACAGCATTAGGCAAGTAAAACTAAGATGACGCTGGTGTGCGCGCACGACTTTGTTGATCAACATGAACCAAAGCACCAAAAGAATGCGACGGCAAACCACGTGGTGCTCTCGATCCAGCGTACGGCGTCCGCTATCACGATTGTTGTGGTAGCCACAATGGCCAGCTGGCCAGGAGCACCTAGCCAGCCGCAAGTGTAAACAGAGGCGACACGGCGACTTCGTTGACGCAAGAGGCGACAGCACTCCAGAACCATCATCGCCAGCGCTGGGATCTCGAAAAGGATCGGTCGTCTGCACGTTCGAGTTGTAAACAGCTCATCAACACAGAAATTCCAAAGGCGGCGGCTCCTCTACTTCTTATCCATTTCCCCATTTGTGCCGGTCAAGTGAACACATACGTACAGTGCGAGCTGATCCCTTCGTTCGCGAGCAGCCCACTTGAGTCGAAGAGCTCATTCCGTTCGTGGTCTCTTCGTTTCGACAACGTCATAGTAGAACAGGCCGGGGAGGGCGTAGGCGGCAGCCATGGAGAGCCAACGCATGACTATCACCGAGGCGCACAATGGCGGGATCAACCGATTCACGACCCACGCCACGCGCCGGGCACGCGCCGCGCGCGCTCTCAGCAATGCACAAAATCGCCCGAATTACTACTCGGCCAACAGCAAGGGCTCGGCGCAGGAGACCAAGCTGAAAATGGGAGGCGCGCCACAGGAACTGCATGCGCATTTGCTCAAGAGCACCAAGAACAGCGCTGCGGCGCCCAACGCTGCGGATCAGTCACTCGGCAGCAAGACCACCAGTGAGACCTGGGCACTATTTGCTCACGCCGATCGCACCGATTACTGGCTCATGAGTGGCGGGTTACTCGCTGCCGTGGTCTCGGGTTCCAGTTTACCCTCGATTAACATCGTCTTTGGTACGAAAGCTCAGCCCTGTAGTCTTGGTGTAAATGTCATGGACTAACAGCGTTTCTTGCTCTGTATGGACAGCAAATGCGGTCACTGCGCTCAACAACAGTCAATTCCCCACCACAAACGGCGTCGACATGGACAGCCTGACAGATTGCGCACTCACACTGCTCGGTATCGGCGTCTGGGTGCTCGTGTCCGAGTTCTTCACGGTCGCGCTGCTCACACACTCGGCCGCACGCCAGACCCGTGTGATGCGGGAAGCTGTCATGGAATCGCTTGTGTACCAAGAGATGGCGTGGTTCGACACGAGCAACCCATTCAGTCTGTCGTCCGACATTGGTGGCAACATGGTCGTGATCCAAGAGGGCCTCGGTCGCAAAATGGGTCAGTTTGTCAAGCACACGACGCAGGTCATTCTCGCGGTCACAGTGGGCATCACGCGCGCCTGGAACGTCGGCCTCGGCATCGCGGCGACGTTCCCGTTATTTATGATCTCGATCTACTTGTTCGTGGCCTACATCAGCAAGTCGACGAACCTCGAGTCAGACGAGTTCTCCCAAGCCGGCGCCGTCGCCGAAGAAGCGCTGACGTCGGTGGGCACGGTCATGGCGTTCAATGCCCAGCAATCCATGGCCGACCGGTTCAAGAGCTTCTTGTACTCGGGCGATGTCACGTACCGCAAATTCTCCAAGGTGATCGCCACGGCCATCGCGTTCATCCAGTTTGCATCGTTCGTGCTCTTTGGGTACGGTCTCTGGCTCGGCGGCCATTTGGTCGCGAACCAGGACACGGTCGTGCCGACTATGAAGAAAGCGCTGCCTGCCATCATGGTCGAGATTGCGGGTCTCCTCGCGATCGGCTCGGCCGCACCAGCACTCGAAGCTCTCGCCAGCGCGAAGGCGGCCGCCGTGTACATCCTCCAGATCGAGAAACAGCGGTCGATGATCGACTGCCGCGCCACGGGTCGCGAACTCGATGTCATCGCGGGTAGTATTACGTTCAGGGATGTCGTGTTCGCGTACCCGACGCGGCCGCGCGAGCTCGTACTCAAGTCCTGTTCGTTCACCATCCCTGCTGGCCAGCGCGTGGCACTCGTGGGTCCCAGTGGCGGGGGAAAGAGCACACTGATCAACCTCATTGAGCGGCTCTATGACCCGGCATTTGGCCACGTTGCGATCGATGACATTGATATCCGCAAGCTTGGCGTGCGCTGGCTGCGCAAGCAGTTCGGTGTCGTGCGTCAAGAACCCGTGCTGTTTGCTACGACGATCATGGAAAACATTCGATACGGGTACCCGAACGCGACCGACCAGGAGGTCATCGAAGCCGCCATGAAAGCACATGCCCATCAGTTCATCATGGCGTTCCCTGACGGATACAGCACCCCAATCGGCGCCAACGGATCACTTCTTGCGGCCGGCCAGCGGCAACGACTCGCTATCGCGAGAGCATTTGTGAAGAACCCGGCCATGCTGCTTCTGGACGAAGTCGCCGTGGCACTCGATGCCGAGAGCGCCGACGCAGTTCACAACGCCTTTGATGAACTTTTCAAAGCGGCACGAATCACAACGCTCGTGATCGCGCACCGATTAGAAACGCTCGCGTCGGCCGACGTCGTGTTTGTCGTTGAAGACGGAAAAATCGCGGAGCAAGGTGCGTACGAGACGCTGTCCCGCGACCCACACAGCCGGTACCACGCGCTTTTCGGTGGCACAGACAAGAAATCCGAGCAAACACGGCTGACAGAGATGAATCTCCTGGGGACATCCCGATTCCGCGGCGCTCACGGTCATGGCAACGGCAAGCGTGTTGGAGGTAACCACGGCACAGCGCCTTCGATGCTTCGGCCGTCGATGGCTCAGCAAACAGGGTTTGACGACACGATCTACTCCGGTCGACGTGGCGGCCGCGAATCGGCCTTTATCGACCCAACCGAAGTGATGATGTCGAGTCAGATAGGAACCGAGTCGTCGTTCTTCTTTGTCAAGGACTCGATCGCGAGCAACCGACCGAGCGACATGGCGTGGCTAGAGGCTGGTGGCCACCACCGATCGACTGTGGGCTACCCAGCTGGCAAAAGTCCATACCCAGAGCATGAAGTCGCGTTCCACGAAGTTGCGAATCAAGATCACGGAGGAGCAGTGGCAGCGCCGGCAACTGCGAGCGCTAGAGGCGATCAGTCTGGCATCGTGAAGAAAATCCTGAAACTCATGGCCGTGGACAAGAAATTCTTGGTGCTCGCGATGATGGCATCGCTCCTGAACGGAATCGTGAACCCGCTAACTGCTATACTCAAGTCCAACATTGTCAACGAGTTGTACGCGGTCGAGGCAGATCGCGACTACGTGGGCATGCGTCGGATCGCAGACAAGTACCTGTTCATGTTTCTCGGTGTCGGTGCGCTTCTCGGACTGAGCTATTTCACACAGAGTTACAACTTTCGGCTTCTAGGACGCAACATCACGAACCGCATGCGGTCCATGACGTTTACGTCGATGCTCAAGCAGGACATGAAGTGGTTTGATGCACCTGGTCACTCGGCGGGTGCGCTCTCTGCGATGCTTTCGAACGACACAGCAGCCGTCAAGATTATCGCCGGCGAGATCCAGGGCCGCAAGATTCAGAACATCGTCGTGATCGTGTTTGCGACGATCCTGGCGTTCATCGTCGGCAGCTGGCAAGCGACGCTCGTGTTTCTTGCTGCGATTCCGTTCATTATCGCGACCATTATGATCGATCAGCGCACGTCGTGGTACACCGAGGAAGAAGGAGACCGGTCGCTCGCGACGGCAGGCCGCATCGCCAACGAGATTATCCACAACGTGCAAACAATCACGGAGAACAATTTGCAGGAAACTGTGCTCGTCGAGTACCGGAAATCGCTTGACTTGCCGACCCGCGTGACGATCAAGACTGGGTACTCGACGGGTTTTGCGCTTGGCTTCAGTCAGTTCATCAAGTGGGTCGCGTACGCAGCGCTCCACTACTTCAGCGCGTTCTTCATTCGAAATGGGTCGACGACGTTCGCGTTGTTTTACCGCACGATGAACTTGATGAACGTCGCGGCGCTCTGTATTGACGAAACCGCAACGTTTATCGGCGACGAGAAGACGGCCAAGATCGCAGCGGGGCGTATTTTCACGCTCATCGAAAACAAACCCGATGTCGATGTCGACGCGTTAGGCGAGAAGCTCGGCGACCAATTCTCAGGTGCCATCGACATCTCGAGCGCAGAATTCGCGTACCCACTGAACCCGGACGCTCACGTGCTCACGAATTATAACCTGAGCGTGACTGGTGGCAAGACGACGGTGCTCATGGGTGGAAGCGATGCTGGCAAGTCAACGCTCATGCAGTTGCTGCTCCGTCTGTACGACGTGACTGACGGTAATATCGAGATCGGTGGGACTCCGATCCAGCGTCTGGACGTGCGATGGCTTCGCTCCAAGGTCGCGTTCGTAAGCCAGGACCCGATGCTGTTCCGCATGTCGGTGCTGGAGAATATCCGACTCGGACGCCCCAACGCGACGCTTGACGAGGTGATCCGCGTGTGTGAGATGGTCGATGCCGATGCATTTGTCCAGGAGTTTCCTGATGGCTATGAGACACTTGTGGACACGGAAAAGTTCTCGCGTGGCCAGAAGCAGCGCATTGCTATTGCACGTGCGCTGATCTTGAATCCGCGCATCCTGCTTCTAGATGACGCGACCAGTGCCCTGGATAAGGACAGTCGCGCGCGCGTGAACGAGACGCTCGTGAACTGGGAGATGACTCAGGGCGGGACGATCCTTGCGGTGACCGAAGATATGGAGATTGTGGAACGAGCCAACAGCATCGCGGTTGCCGAGAAGGGTACTGTGATCGAGAATGGAACGCACGAGGAGCTCCTGCGCATCCGTGGCGGCGTGTACGCGACCACAAACAAGCGCAAGAGCGGCCTTGACCCCATGACCGAGTTGTAAGAGAGAGAGAGAGAGAGAGAGATCCGTAGATAGATGCGCAAAACTGGTTTAAGCAAAAGTAGAGTGGGTGTGTGACCACAGCCATAATAAATAGAGATCAAATTACAAACAAGGACGCAAATGGTTGGGGATTCTTTGTCAAGAAGAGATGCATGGAAGCTACATTATTGGTTAGGAAACAGAATATATCAGCCAGCCATCAAACAAGGATGCATTTGTTTGGCAGATGTAAAAACGTAATTTAGCATGAAGTATGACGATTTTGATGTCTTCTGAAAGCGACTGGAAGTAGGAGATACTAAGCCTTACGAGGCGAGAGCTCAAGCTCACGCATGTCCATGACTTGGGCGTTGCTCTTGCGCTTGTTGAGCACAGCGGCAGCGACGATCGCGACGAGTGTGGCAGCCCCAGCGACCAAACTAACGACGACACCGCCCGAAATTCCTCTGTTCGGCGAGTCGTCCTCAGTGGCTGACATGAACAGCAAGCGCAAGAGCAAGGCGCAATTCGTTGATCGCTCAGCCTTGGAGCTTTCTCCTTAAACCAAGCAGCTCTGCAGTGACCACTTTGTTGAAGATTCCCACCACTCAACATTTCACTGTCTTACTGCATACAACTTGCTGCACAGTAGTGTCGTGCCTCATTTTCGGAAACAAAATCCCATGAATGAACTCCGTCTATTTTTCGTACTTGTATCTTTGCTGCTGTTGTTTCTCATCAGATCCTTTCTCACTTGCACAGGAATTTGTTTACTCTTTCTGCTACCACTTGATTTGGTTTTCCTGCGTGCAACAGCCCTCTAAGACAGCCTCGGGCATTGTCACAGGGCAACTCATACGCAGCAAGCGTTTGTTGGACGTAGGTCGGATCGTATGTGTGCGATTTTGGTTATGATGTTGTCTTCGTTGAGACCTGGCGCCACCATAGTAACTCTTGTACTCTCGCGCTCGACAAGATTTCGAATTGCCTAGTACAGGAGCTGCTTGACCTCCTCGCGGTATTTTGTTGGCCGCTAAACGCGCTTTTTAACAGTAAAAAAAAAAAAAGCATCCTCAGCTCGGCATTTTATGCCGTATTTTACGAGTTGGATCTTATCAACCCATGTCGACCCAAATTCTCGTTTTGTGGACTTTTGTGTGTGATTGGAAAGAAAGAATCTCGAAAAAAGTTGGATTCGCGATCCAACACTCGAGCCAATTTTACCCATTCTATCCAACAAATTCAAGAGAAACATAAATTGCCAAGTGGGTCCACCAGACGAGCGTGACATCATTCGAGTCTCCACTTGGCAGTCGAGGCAGTGGCCGGTAACGAATCTGCCAGTCCTGAAGCTAAAGAGGCGACCATAATGACACGTGGAGTGCAAGTTCAGGTTCCTATTTCATTGGTGCTGAGTGAGTCTAGGGACGAGGATGGAGCGATTGGGGAGTTCAGAAATAAAGTTGGGACTGAGAAAGATCTCGTGATTCGAGTGGACACTGAAAACACGCGATCGAGTCAGCGCAAAATGAGCTGTTTGTCTCTCGAAGCGCGACTACCTACAATGCGCAGAAAAGGAGCATTTCCATAAACCATCTGCTGGAAGAGGAGGGGCTTTCCCATATCAGAACTTGAACTCTTGGTGCTCTCAAAATGGTCATATGTACTACACATGGAAGCATATTGATTTAGAGGTACCTTATTCGCTGTATGTGGATGTGAACGTATGCTACGGTACTCTATGCCATCAACGTATGGAGTTTAACGTACTTATCCGGATGCTGCGGGGCTGTGGGTACGTGCGTGCGTGCAGTCGCTTGCAGCAAGTTGCGTTTGCAGGCACAGTGCGAACTTACTGCGTGGAAGGAATGTTCCATACAAGCGACCAGCAAGCGCATGCAAAGCAAAAAAAAGAAACGGAAGCTCTGGCCTCTCTCGTGTGTCCTGCTGCCCATAGTCAGCACGACCCACTTGCAGTTTGCGCCTCTGACAGACCTGTTTGCAGCATTCATCGCAAGCGTGTGTGTCTGGCGTGCACAAAGAAAGACGAGCCTTTGTCACGGGATCTTTTGCTGCGGTTGCGGGTTGTGTTGCAGCAGGGGAGGGGGGACCAACCAACAAATCCGAACCTTGCGACGCTCCTGACTGCCTGTTGCAGCAGCGACAAATCATTTGCTCGCTTGCAGTGGGGGAAGACAATCGGCAAGACAAGCAAGAGGTGGCGCGTAGTGTGTTTGCTGTGGGTGTCCCATACACCATTTGCCAAAGCGCTTTCATTCAGCAAGAGCGCGAGTGGATAGACTCGCCGGCGCCGGTGTTGACGCGTCGTTGCGGCGTTGCTACGAGGGGCTTGCTTGTGCTGTTTGCGGACATCTGCAGCTTGTTGCGGTCGTGTTGTCTGGTAGGTGGTGCGCATTTTGCGTATTTTGTATTCTCCAGTTTGCAATTTCGACGCGCTACGCTTGACACGTTTGTGCGTTTGCTGAAAGGTTGGCGAGCTACGTTTGACAAGTTGTGTTGTTGCCGTGTTTGCGAACAGCTACGTTCGAGTCGTCGAGTGACTGGCTGAGACCGAGCGAGTGGATCCCTTCAAAAGATCGCGCAGTTGTCACCTTGGCAGACGACGCATAACGCTGCAGCCAAACACCAGACAGAACCATCACTCTGGATCCGTAAATCATGATCATCAAGATCGTGCGCGCCGAGAACCTGCCGGCGTCCGACGTGAACGGCACGAGCGACCCGTTCGTCAAGGTGCTCTACGACGGCAAGGAGGTCGCGGCGACGCCCAAGATCAAGCGCGACCTCAACCCGCGCTGGGACGCCGTCGTGTCCTTCCCGCTCATGGCTTCGAGCGCGCTCTACGTCACGCTCGAGGTCTGGGACCGCGACGAATTGTCGGCCAATGACCTGCTCGGCGCGCTGCGCGTACCATTTCCCGACTGGCGCGTCCACGTCGACGAGTATGTGAAGAAGCAACAGCTCGAGCGCCAGCGAACACAGACAGCTGCGCAACAGAAGACGCTGCAGCTCCGCGACACGTGGCAGAAACACCAGAGTAGCGGCAGCAATGATCTTATCAGCAGCTTTGGCAATGGCGGCATGGAGCTGCAGCGCAAAAGTCAATCACTCAACTCGCAGCGTTCGATACTGCAAGACGGCGACGCCCTGCTGCGCGCGTCGTACGGATCGAGTGCGAATATCCTGGCGTCGTCCATCGAGAGTCTGGCGATTCCCGAAATTACGACCATCAAGCCCGTGTTGATCTGGTCGCGGCTGATCAAAGGCACAATCGCGCAGGGCCGCATCCTGTGCTCGATTCAGTACGAAGAGGACGATCTCAAGTACCTCGTGAATGAGCCGTACGGCACGAACATCCAGGACGTGTTCCTGCCGCAGAACCCGCGCTTCAAGCAGGAGTATTGCCACTTGCCGCGAAGTTGGCACCCGGACTTCGCGGTGCGGCAGCAAGAGCTCTCAGCGATGCACGCCGGCGTCCCGAAAGACTGTTTGTTCCCGTGGCATGAGAAGATTCTGCACATGGTCGAAGAAGTCGCTGTGACGTTCCACGTGAACGAATCCAATCAGGGCGTGCTCGCGACGCTCGTGCTGACCAACTACCGCGTCTGGTTCGTGCCGTACAAACGCGTTAAGGGACTAATCCACGAGGACGTGCACACGATCCCGATCGGCAAGATCCTCAAGGCGACCATCACGCAGCAGAAGCGCAGCAACTTCAACAACGTGGCGGTGCTCGAGTTGGAAAACATGGACGCGGGTCACTACCGCGTCACACTGTCGCCGATCTCGCGACTCCGTGAGTCCGTGCGCGACAAGTACTCGCGCGACGCTGAGGCTAAGCGGATCAAGGAATTGTACAACCTGGTGGCCGAGATGGAGTGGCTGCGTCTGGAAAACAGCTTTTGCGCAACGACGGACTTGAACCACACGATCGCCGATGAGGAGGAAGAGAAGGACGAAGACGATCTCCGATATTACACGCCACGTCCAGGCGGTGCTGCACGACCACCAGCACTCTCGCGGGCTATGACGGAACAGATCGGACGAGCTACCGCGGGCACGAAAGCACAAACCTCATTCCGAGCGACGGCATCTGCTGCAGGAAACAGCAAACCAGCAAACGGGGTGAGTCCTTTGAGCAACTCGCTCCAGTACAAGCATCAGCACAGCGCCTCACCGTCATTCCCAGCTACTAGCAACAAATCCTCCTCGGGACCGTACCATTTCGCGGGCAAGCGACGCATTCAGTACCATGCCGAGCGTGAATTCCGTCGTCAGGGCGTGTTCAACCACCCACGATGGCGGCATTTTGATAAAAACGACAAGTACGCGATCTGCGCGACGTACCCGAACTTCCTCGTCGTTCCCGCCAGCCTCAGCGACGACATCATTTCCGAGGCGTCTCGCTTTCGCAGCAAAAACCGGTTTCCCGCACTAACGTGGATCCATCCACGCACGGGTGCGCCATTGTGTCGAAGTAGTCAGCCGAACACAGGCGTGCTGCGTAGCACAAACCAGTACGACAAAGGACTGATCTGGGCGATCCGCGACGCCGCAATCCCCGCCGAGGCTGCGTGGAAATCGCCCAACGCGTTGCCGAAGAAGAGCAGCGTGCTCCACATCGTCGACGCGCGACCAGAGCTCAATGCCAAGAGCAATGCGTTGACGGGCAAAGGTCACGAATCTACGAGGCAATACGACCGCGACGGCACGCCCATGGCGTCGATCACGTTCATGGGCATCGACAACATCCACGTCGTACGCAGTTCGTTTGCGGGTCTGGTGCAGGCGCTCTACGATGTCGAAGACGCGAATTTCTTTGGCGCTGTGCAGAAAAGCCGCTGGCTCGAACACGTCTGCAACATCCTGCAAGGTGCGTCCGAGGTCGCGATGCACCTGGAACGCGGTGACGCTGTGCTTGTGCACTGCAGTGACGGCTGGGATCGTACGGCGCAGCTCTCGGCGCTCGCACAGCTGATGCTCGATCCGTACTACCGCACGCTTGAAGGGTTTGCGATTCTCGTCGAGAAGGACTGGTGCTCGTTCGGGCACATGTTCAAGAAACGCTGTGGTCACCCGACGTCGGACCAGACATCACCAATTTTCCCGCAATTCCTCGACGCCGTGTACCAACTGACGCTGCAGTTTCCGACGCATTTCCAGTTCAACGAGCTCTTTCTGTCGACTGTCGCTGAAGCCGTGTACTCGTCGTGGCATGGTACGTTCCAGGCCAACTCGGAGCGCGAGCGACGCGCGTTTTTGGACAAAGTCGCGACCGTGAGCGTCTGGGACGTCATTCGCGCGTCCACAGATCAGTTCCTGAATCCTCTGTTTATCGGTGCCGAGACGACGCGAAGCGGTCAGTTGCGCATGGAGCCCATGGTCCCCGTGTGCCGTGTTCGGCTCATGCAGCTGTGGAGCAGCCAGTATCAAAAAGCGATCAGCCACATGCGGTTGCAGCAGCGCGAATTCGAGATGCTGTCGTTGATCCGACAGCAAGAGACTGAATTGTCAAGACTTTACGCGGTGCTGACGGACGAGCAGCAGCAGGAATTGCGTGCCTTCCAGCTACGATCGGACATTGCAAGCCTCGCACGGAGCATGAACCTCGAGTACCCTGAGTTAGCCGACGACGACGAAGAAGAATCGAAAGAAGGAGATAGTTTCGCCTCGGTCGTCACGCGCTCGATCTCGGGGACAAAATCGAACGGCAAGCGCGCGATGGCAGCCTCGGTTGATTTCCACGATCTGGTGAGCATGGCGACTGCTGCGGCTGCGAACCAATCGTCATCGAACGGGAGTTCTGTGACTCAAGACCAACAACACTCAGAGTTGTCATCTTCGGCAGCAGCAGGAGCTCTAGGTGCTCCCACGTCCCAGAGTTCCAACGTTCCAAATGCGCGTCGCCGGAAGTCGATCACGAGTCGTTCGCGGAGCAACAGCCTCAAGCTGAAGAACAGCATTCTGAATATGATGGGTCAAATGACAGGTTCGCATGAGAATGGTGGAGCTCCAGACAGTTCTGCTACCTCTGGCGCCGTTGCTGCTGCAGCCGTAACACCAGCTCCAGTCGTGTCTACCGTTGCTACCACTCGGTCCAACCATGGCAACTCACCGGATCGTCAGCAGAAGCAACAAGGATGGCCACGACAACGCCCCCATGACGCGTCGCGGCGCGAGATCCATCGCCTGGAGGAACAATTGGCCAAGATGACCTACCAGATCGTCATCAAAGAAGACGACGCAAAGGCAACGTTGCGGCGGTTCAGGCAGTTCAACTACAACCTTCCTGACAGTGTTGCTGGTCTCGAGTACGACAGCGGGTCGCCGACACACAACGACAGAGGAATGTATCACCAGCGGTCGAGCCATCGCAACCGCAACAGTAGCAACTCGGAGCGCTTCAACTCGCCGAACGGGATCTCGCCATCTTCGTCTTCGTCACAGGGATCGACGTCATCGTCGGCGTCTGGGGCGCAGATGAATGGCAGGCTGAATGAGCAATCGTCGTCTACGATGAGTTTCCTCCCTGGCAGCTCGCCGCTTCTCACGGGGAACTGCGTCGTGGCCGCTGGATCCTTCCGCAACTCGCAGCCCGTGTGGGAGCGTGACGGCGATGCACCGTGCTGCAAGCGGTGCAAAAAGAAGTTCAAGACGTTTTACCGCAATCGACACCATTGCCGTTGCTGTGGATACGTTTTCTGTGGCCGATGCACGAGCAACCGCATGAATCTGCCAGAGTTTGGATACCACGACGTCGTGCGCGTATGCAATATCTGCTACAACTCTGGCGAAGACGGGTAGTTAGTTTACACAATGAGAGATCAGCACAAGATCACAAGAAAGTTAGTCGGTAAGGAAGCAGTAGGTAGTGGAGGAGCGCGTTGGGCACAAGCAGGCGAGGTTGTTTTGGCAGGTGCACTAGAGTAATTGGGTATAATACCTTGTTTTCCTTGATAAGCTGCCTTGTTCCGCAGCAAAAGCTGCCGATTGCCGTGCTGGTATGCAGTTCTCGGTGTAAACGCAGGCGACAAGCGAGCCGATGCCAACGAGTGACGATCGTCTTCTGCGACAGGGTTGATCAATGTCAGTGGCATGGGTCTTGGCGGCTTTCGCAGGCACAGCGCGTTGGGTGGAGACCCAATTCCAGGTACTCCTCCGATTTGTTTCCCCGTTGGTGGACCAATGGCAAACTTGGTCTCAAACTGCAGTCGCTGGCTTTGCTTCTCTTGCATGGCTGTCCTCGGTGATACCTTCGCCAGCAGCACTGGGAACGCACCACGGAACTATATTTACACGGAATATCACGACGACAGCAACGCAAAAATGATGCTCTTGCTGCCGCAATCACGTTCAGCTCCACTATTGCGCGTAGACGTACTCGTTCGGGTGAATACGCGCCAGGTCCTCGGATCTCCTTGTTCTCGTGATAGCCATCCACCTGGTTGAACCGCGGTGTCGCCGATTTCAGAGCCGACACAGTGTTGCCTTTCATTTGCACGTGCTGTGCCAGCTCCTGCGACGCGTGCACATCGTAAAAGTGGTTGACGGTCGCGATAGGAGTTGGATTCACGTCACGCTCGTGCCTAAACAACGAAAAGCAGTAGCAGATCAGATCAAATAATCAAAAAGCAAGCACAATGCATGTTTGACAATGAAATGGATCAGTGTTCTCCATATACCTGTACAATGCGATCGTTTTGTTCTTCTGTGCGTTGACCGCCATGCTGTTCCATTCCTCTCGGAAACACAGCACCTCGCTCGTCTTAGCTAGACTTACCATCGTCTCGTGGACTGAAGACGGTCGTTCGGAACGGCGCGTACTGGCATTGTGCCTTCAGAACTCTGGACTCGCTTTGATTCCGCATCTGGAGAGGCAACATCTGCGGCAGCATCGTCTCTGACCTTCCAGTTGAGGCTGCGATGTCGTATTGGCAGCAGTATTGTTGCTATGTTTGCACTTTCCCGACACCAGCAACCACAAAGTTGAGTATCAGGACTCGAGGCGGTAAAATTAGCATTGTTCATCACCTATCTATACCTTATCTCTCTCATGAGCTGCTCCATTGTATGCCTTTTCGCATGGAATCGCAAAGCTCAGTGGCCATGGATCCGCAGGCGAGGCTGTGATCTTGCTCTGACTGTACTGTGCGTAAAACGCGCGTCGACTGGTTTGAGACTCGTTGGCGGACGAACAGTGCCACACGTTCGAGAGAAAGAAAACCACCGTGCCAGCGGGCACCAAAATAGGCGCCGACGCCATGGCTTCCAGAGTATCTTCGCTCTCATTTTCATCTCCTTCCCCGTTTTGTGGGTCCGATTGTGCCACAAGAGACGATTGCGAGACAAAGCGCAAGGGTCCGTTCTCCAAAGTGACGCCATCCAAGGCGCACCACGCAGAGATGTATGGCGGAACCAACGCGCGATGCACGCACATACCGAGCTGCTCATCGTCGTCCCGGTGCCAGCGGAACTCGACTGCCGTTTGCGGCGGCTTGACCACGTAATGCTCGTTGAAAAACAGCAGCTCATGGGAACCAGAGGTACAATCTTCCTCCGCGCCGCTGCTTCTCGCCATCAATTGGGCTGCGAACGACGGGAGTCGCTCAAACAAAAGCGTTTGTAACACGTCCTGATTCCCACCAGTACGCAGTGCTGCGTGTTGCTCACTCCCACAGAGGCGTCCAAATTGCTTGGACCGCACGCGAAGGTACGCACTCGCATCGACCCGCGCAGCGGCGTCCTCACGCAGCTTATACACACAAAATAACAATCAAGACATGAAGAGCGTTAGCCCATCTACGTCGCTTACCTCACTATATAGACACATGTAAAGCTGCAACTTGTAAGCAATCGGTACCGGGTATTCCGCCATCACGTCCAGAACGCATCCCTGTGAGCAAAGCCAACGTGAGGCATATTATAGCATGGACCAAGGCTATATCCACAGCAACAGCATTGATGTATTGGTCGCAGTACCTGCTCGATCACCTGTGCCACTGCGTTCTCCTTCACTCGGTGGGCCTGATCGTACAGCAGCGCACACTCCTGCTGCAGAAACCGGAGCTCGTCGTCTGCCAACAGCTCCGAGAGCACGACGAAGCCGTGTGTAGCAAAGAACGTGATGTGCTCGCGGTTTAGACCCGCAGTCGCAGATGAAAATGGTGCCACTGTGGGCGATTGCGGCGCAGCGTATGCGGTTGCCGCGCGCTGCTTCCAGGGCCTCTCAGGACCGCCATTGCCGTCGTCATTGACCTCCTCGTCATCTGCATGCGCGCGTTTGCTGTTCGTCATGCTGTGTGTGCTGGTAAGTTCGGTATGGCGAGGTTTGCATGCATGCTGACGGCCGTACTTAAAGTAGGCAGTATGCAAGAACAGAGGATATACGGTGCTGATTATCCTATCAAACAGCATGTTGAAGCGGTGTATGACATTCAGGAGGTATGTACTCCAAAAATACGGAACGTACCGTGAACACACGATTGCCTGATGTAGACGGGAGTGGTGCAATTGGCGCCATTTTGGGGATGCCGAGACTGTCGCTCGAGCATTTGCTCGTATATGTCGGAGCACTCTCTTGAACTCCATTAAAATTCTCGACGCTGTCGCTGTGAGTGCACGTCTGGTGATTCCATTGTACTCGCCCCAAGAATGTGGCTGATATGGGTGCGTCCGATGGGGACCTCCGAGTCGCAGCGCCAGTTCAATAATAGCTCCAAGAACAGCAATGCGATGTGCTTAGACGCAAAACGAATTTTGTGTATTGCTTTTTCAGTC
Organism: Globisporangium splendens; assembly: GCA_006386115.1. NCBI lineage: Eukaryota > Oomycota > Peronosporomycetes > Pythiales > Pythiaceae > Globisporangium > Globisporangium splendens. The sequence continues at coordinate 158,491 of VFIW01000111.1, forward strand.
TTGAACTTTTTCCTCTTAGGTCAGACAGACTCCCATAAATAAACATCTTGAAGATAGCAAACGGGAGTGTTGTACCCATATCCCGTAAATAAAAAACGAGTCCATTCTCCTCAGACATCAGTGTCCTCAACTGTCAGACCCAAGTCTCTCCTTCCATTGGATAAAATCGATTTTAAACGATCTGATTAGCTGAAATCATCCAAGTGCAAACTTCTTTGTGACCACAAGGCAGCATTGCGGAGCAGAGCACAAGAAGAGGGAGCGATGGCGCAGGCGAGCGCGAATGCGGCGTTCCCCACGGACGCCTACGCGCAGTACAAGAGGGCGACAGCATTCTTGCTCGACTGGCTGCTGTTGGCGCGCGATCGCGGCAAACACAGCGGCACGAAGGGCGTGACGCTGGATGCGTGTCAGTACGCGAGCACGTGGCGTCGTTCTTTGCGACGAGTTTGACGGAGCCCAGCGCCGCGACCGCGTCACACGAGCATTTCCTGGGTCGCTCGGAAGCGTGGTACGCGACGCTGCGGCAAGTGGAAGTGCAAGCTGTAGGCAACAACAAAGCGACGAAATCTAGCGATGTAGAAAACAAACCACGGAAGCAACGACAGGCGTTTGCAAACTACTACGAGGTGCTGTCGCTTGATGCCGAGAATTTGCGAGCCGCTTACTGACGCTGACGAGCCGGACGACGAGTGGACAGTGGGTACTCGGGCTGAGCCTCCACGAGCATCTGCTTCGCTAAGAAATGATGATCCAGCATTCGTGGTACCTCACGAGCAGGCTGGACTGGACACCGGCAAAGCGGGTGGTATTGACAGCCGATCAGGGAATCCGCGACTTGCTGGGATCTGTTCGTACCGAGGTCGTGGAATCCAAGAAAGGGTGGATGCTTATGAATCCACTCGTGGCTGGCTTCATGATGCTGGACTATCAGTTCAAGTATCTCCATTTAGCAAACGAAACGCTTTTGGCGACATCTCGCTTCCGCGCATTTGGGTATTTGTATGCTGCACTGTTGGATTCCACTCTCATTGGCGATATTCCGTTCTTTGATCGCATTTTGGAACTCTGCGAGACGGCCATATTCACTCCATCAAGAGTTGCTGCGACGCACGGCTTGTACCCACGTACGTATTTGATCAGCTCGCACATGACTACTGCAGCTGTGGACGCGATGTTCAGGAATGCACCCCAGCCTCCGGTCAAGCAAGCGATTCAAGAATGGAAATGGCTCCGAACGCGGGATCTCTCCGCCACCTTCCGGCTCGCGATTGAAAACGATGTTTCCGTTCTTGGCCATGAAATCAAAGCGTGTTCCTCGAGGCTTTTATTGTCCGAGGTGTCTGAGCGGTGCTCTCAAGAGCTATTCGATCTACGTATGCTGTCTCGCGATATGCTGCGGATCAACGATGATCTGGCGGATTTGTTCTCTGACCTGTGTGATGCTCTTGGCAGACGCCAAGCCCATGATGACTACCTCGCTGGTCACGAACCTGGTGTTTCGCGCCAATACATGATCGATCGAGCTTTGGAAAACCCTACGTCTTTTGATAAATGATCAAGATACGGAGGAATTGGATGACACTGCTGATCAACGCCACTAGTCGATCGTTGCGCTCGAAGTTCGCACCGGTAGCGGTTCAAGCGGTTCACTTGATGCAGAAATTCCATCGTTTGGACCACAAAGATTATTTGGAGGCATCTCTTGTCCCACTAAAGGAGGTATGCGGGACGACGGACAAGTTTGTGAAATTCGTGATCGAAACCGCACAAGTCCTTGGGTCGCTTGATCGGAAGCTGCAAGCCTGCGAGCTGTTGGATCTACTCGAGGAGCGCCTCCTGAGTCTACCCGTTCAGAGTCGATCACCATGGCTTCGCTACGTGGTGCAGAAGTATGCGCGGGAGCGCCAGGCTCTTGGGTTGGGGAAGCTTTCGTCGTTGGAAGCGCGACGAAAGCTGACGTGGTACTCGAAAGACGTGGACGACGATCTCGAGGCGCAGATGAAGTTGGACGCGCTCGGTGGGTTCGAGATTTGTCGGGCGATGGCGAGTACGGATCCAGCCGAAGACTTTGATCGCCTGAAACAAGCGATCGAGAGTGTTCTGGAGTGCGAACATGTGGTTTACTACAATGGCCAAGTGATGCTTGAGAGCCATGAGGGCTAGGATCACGTGGCGACGACACGAAAGCTGCTTCAGGTAATCAAGGACAAGCACGCGCATTTCAACCAGCGGTCGGTGTGCGCGCACGACTCGGAGCTGTGTCTCGACAGGTTTGTTGTCTCGGCGGAAGGAATCGTGCTTCGGGAGTGAAATCAAGGCGAGTCCAAGGTGGCTGGGCGATGGAAAAGGTCTCAGCAGTTGAAGCCACACGGTGTTTGTCGTTGCGGTGACGAAGTGTGTGTCATGTGTCGCTTCTAACATGCTGTTGTTTCGAAGAGATGGGTGCAGTTGTTATATCCGATGAATACATCGTGGCACGTTGAGTGATGGTCTCACATTTATGTCCCCAATTCAAAGTAACGCCGTTTCTACCAATAAAAACACGTTAAATGCTCTATTTATATCCAATCAGACGTGAGGGATTATGCCAATCAAATGGGTGATGCGCTTGTGGCAGAGAGCCAATTGACCACAAAGAGAACATGGCGAAGAAAAGAGAAGCGCGCGCAATCCGCATCGCCGTGCGCCATGCGCAGAACCAGCAGCAGGCGATCCCCAGTCTTTGGATCTGAACACCCGCCTGCGCGTGCTGATTGCCATGGAGGGTGTGCGAGCGAGCGTGTGAACAAAGCCACTCTCACCAAGTCATCCGAGTGCCTCATTTTCTATTTTCAGGTCTCTCCCCCAGATTTAGCACTTCTGAAGCGATCTGACGCGTGAACAAACGCTGATTGAGAGACTTTGACTGCGGTGCTCTGGTCTCGCTTGTCCCACGAATACATCTATTAATCCGTCTACACGCTGGTCGTCAAGAGCATGGAGTTTGTCGTGCGCAGTTGTACGGATGCCGACGAAGCCCAGATCGAGGAGCTCCACTGGCCGGACGCAACGACGCAGCGTCGGCTCTTTGGACTCAGCCATGCAGGCGCCCTCATCGAAACGTCATCCCACTCGGCATGTGCTGTGGACCCAGCACCAGGCGGCAAGTTGGTCGCGTTCGCTGCGTTCGACGACAAAGTACCTGCGAACCTCGCGCGGTGGCCAGAAGTCACCGAGTACCTGAAGAAACGGCTCATGCTTGGGTGTCCCCACGGCTGCGTGCTGCTCTCGGCGTACGCGCAAGACGAGCTGAAGATTCCGCATTCCATGGCGATCACCCAGCTATTGTACCAGTTATTTACTTCCAAGCCTGACGTCGGTGGTGTCGTGCTACCGGTGCCTGTGGGAGTGGATTTGGAGGAGCTCGCGCTCTTTGGCCAAGTGTTTTCCTGCTGCGATCCGATCTCGATCGGCTCGAGCGGTCTCATTTTCTTCTATCGCGCTGTTCGCTCAGATTTCATTCCGAGTATGTTCGTCCGGTCCGCCAAGGACAATGACCCGGAAAAGCTCACGCCGATCCTGGAGAAGCACCAGATGCAGACGCGACTGCAGGATGGCGCGTCCCATAAGCCGTGGTTTGACGACCATGCGCTCACCAAGACGATCTCGAATCGAGACAAGCACCACACGTGTCTCGTCGCGCATTGCGTCGACAACAACAAGCCGCAGGGTGTGCTCGCGTGCACAGACTCGATCGTAGCAGACCAAGTCGATGAGTACGCGAAGCTCTTTGGGGATATGTACCGTCAAGGTCCGATTACACGCAGCGGAGAGCTCGTCGCAGTGGAAAACCAGCGGCCACCAAAGATCGTGATCTGTGGTCCCACAGGAGCGGGGAAAGGTACGCAATGTGGCTACCTGGTCCAAGAATTCAACGTGGTCCATTTATCCACAGGCAAGATGCTGCGCGCGCACATTCAGCAAGGCTCGCCGCTTGGCGTGAAAGCACAAACGTATGTTGGTGCTGGGGAATTGGTGCCAGACGAGCTCATCATGCCGATGATCATGGAGCGGCTAGCGCAGGACGATTGCAAGACGCGCGGCTGGGTGCTCGACGGATTCCCTCGCACCGAGATGCAGGCAAGAGTGATGGCGTCGCGTCACGTGATCCCCGACGTGGTCGTCGTGATCGATCTCGCGGACGCCGAGGTACTCAAGCGCGTCGCCGAGCGGATCGTGGACCCACAGACTGGTTACTCGTACCATGCCGAGATGAGTCCGCCACCTACGGAGATCGCCCACCGCGTCGCACGTCGTGCCGAAGATGACGAGGGTCTCGTGAAAAAGCGCATTATGAACCACCGCGAGAACCGCGGCGCAGTCTATGAGGCGTTCATGAAGACGTCCAAGATCCTCCACGTTGATGGCGCGCGATCAAAGGAGTCGATCGCGAAGAAGCTCGTGCGTGACATTTATCATGCGCGCGGCATGCGTCGCCCACTCAAAGTGCGCCAGCCTCCCAAGTTGATCATCAGTGGCCCGCCTGCCGGTGGCAAAGGCACGCAGTGTGAGTGGATCGTCAAGGCGTTCCATGTGGTCCACTTGTCCACTGGCGATATGCTGCGAGCGGCGATCCAGGAAAATGCGCCATTGGGTCTCGCTGCCAAATCGTTCATGGAAGCCGGCGAGCTCGTGCCCGATGATCTCATCATCGACCTCATTCTCAACCGCTTGGCGAAACCTGACTGTGTGCGCAAAGGCTGGCTCCTCGATGGGTTCCCACGCACGCGCACACAGGCGCTCGCGATGCTCGCGAAGGGCATTATCCCAGACGCCATGCTGATCCTGGAAGTGCCTGATGAAGATATTGTGCAGCGGATAGCTGGCCGCGTGCTCGATCCCGAGACCGGTAAGACGTACCATTTGACGTCGAATCCACCGCCGACCGCGGATATTGCGGCACGTTGCGTTGTGCGCAGCGACGACAACGCCGAGACCATTCGTGTGCGGCTGCAGACATACCACGACAATTGCAACGAAGTCATGAGCGTGTTCGCGAGCGCCTGCGAGATCGTGCGTGTGAATGGCACGCAGCCCATCGAGACGATCGCCGAGCAGTTTCTGGCGCCGATCGAGCGTTGTCTGCTGCGCAACAACTGCTTTGCGATCACGATGTTTGGCATCGACAGCGAGTTTGAGTCGCGCACGCATTTGTTCCTCGCGCAAGGTAGGAAGTGTCGACAGGCTTTTGAATGCGCTTGTATCTGCCCGAGTCTAATGCGCTTCCCTCTTATTACTTATGTGTAGCTTTTGAGAAGTTTCCTGACAAGGATTGTCTGCTGCTTCGGCTCCCTGACGGCTGCAATCGTCCGATCATTGCGAACGGGTTCCGTACGCTTCGCGGCGACACGCACCTGAGCACGGTCGCGCTCATTCAAGAGCAAGCTGCGAACAACGGATCTGTGTCACCCTCTGGCGACAAGAGTCATCACCGAAAGGGCCACGCGCTGGCCCACACGAATGGCAACAAGGTTGTACTCTACGCGTTTCACCGCGACGAACTGCCGTTTCTCAACATTGGCGGCGCGTACCTGTTCGATATGGACGAAGAAGAATCGTCTGTCCGTGAAGCCACACCCGTGGCCGTCAAGAACCTCGGCGTGCGCGGCATTGGCCGCTTTATCAAAGTGTGGAGCGCCAGGTGGTGGTACGGTCTCAAATCCATCGGCCATGGGGGACAGTAGTGGCAGTAAAATGAGCAAAGGGCGAACAGGCAGCATGCAGTAGTGCTTGCTGTTGGTCTCTTTTTTGCAGCTCACATAATGTATATACTTTCTTTCATTCACTTTCTTCTTATGGTTCTGGCCTCAGGCGAGCTGTTGGAAATGAATTTGCATCAGTGTGTTGTCGGCAGGTGAGTGATATGATGCAAATCGAATGATAGAGCGCAGCGAAACGCGAAAACTGAAACAGCTCTCGCGTCGATATGTTTAGGCACAAGGAGAAACGAACCACCGTGCGGAGAAACGTTTCCTGAAGGCGCAGCCTCATCAAGTCCAACTGTCTTCTACAAGACGGAAACGAAGTCATCCACCGCGCGCAACACTTTGGTGGATTGGGTTCAACCAGGCAACAGGAGCGCACCATGGAGCGCTCGTACGTGATTCGCCGCAGCGTCGATGCCGACCAGAACGAAGTCATGGATCTTGAGTTTCCCGACAAGAACGACCGCAAGACGTACTTTGGCCGCGTGCTGGTCAGTTCTGTCATCGAGACGTCGTTCCTATCTCTCACAGCAACCGACCCCAACCGGCCCGACCGCATTCTCGGCTTTGCTACATTCGACAGCAAGCCTCCGGGCGAAATCGGCGACCAAGCGACGTACCATGCCTACCTGCAGTCCAAATACGACCTACCGCAGGTAAGACACCCGTCTGGCTTGCTTCTTCGTTGCTTCCGCAGCTACATTAATAGTTGCCTTGCTCTTGGTTGGTTGTGATAATCCGTAGGCATCAACGCGGTTATTCCTGACGTACTTTGCGCAGCGCCAGTCGAGCGTCTCGGCGCGAGCGTCAGTGCTCAAACGTTTGTTACATACCTTGTACTGCACCTGCCGATGCGACAGCGCGTCTTGCTCGTGCTGCCACTGGCCGTAGACCTCGAGACCGAGAGCAACTTCAACAAGTTTTTCGAGAAAATTGCGCTTCTTCCCAGCGATGACTACTCGTCTTCGCAGGCGGCAAAAAGCATCGACCTCTTCGAGAAATTCACAGTGTATCAGTCCAAGCACACGGATCTGCTGCCGCCGCTGCATATCCGGAAGGCGCGTGTCGAGGACCATGACGACTTAGAACCGATTCTAAAAGCGCAAAGCGAGCGTGTGGTTGGTGCATTTGGCGACTATTTCCTGGTGGAACTGATCCACAGCCAGGACGACAACAACGTGTGCTTGGTTGCACAGGCAGGAAACAATTCGGCGACAGACCGCGCGATCGGCTTGGCCGCACTCTCGGACGAGCTTGATGTCGCTACGTTGCAGGAAAGCTTTGAGCTCGCGCCGTACAACAATTTGGCACCCAGCAGCATCAACTCAATTGGCCGCAGCGCAGCAACCAAAATCACACCACCCAGACTCATCATCTGTGGTCCACCAGCGGGCGGCAAAGGCACCCAGTGCGAACTGCTCATAGATGCCTTCAGCGTCGTGCATTTGTCCACGGGTGACATGCTCCGTGCCGCAATCCAGGCCAATTCGCCGCTCGGAAATGCTGCCAAAGGATACATGGAAGCAGGCGAACTTGTCCCCGACGAGCTTGTTATCAATGTGATCCTCGACCGGCTGCAGCACGATGGTTGCCAAACCCACGGCTGGCTCCTGGATGGCTTCCCGCGAACTGCCAGCCAGGCTCAAGTGATGGTCGCGCATTGTATCTTCCCCGATGCCATCGTCGTGCTCGACGTACCCGACGAAGAGGTTGTGAGGCGCATCTCGGGGAGGCGCATCGACCCAGAGACGGGCAAAACGTACCATCTTGAGTTCAACCCACCACCAGCCAATGACGATGCGGTGCGCGCACGGCTGATCCAGCGATCCGATGACACGGAAGCCACGATCCGCAACCGTCTCGTGAACTTCCACGCCAACTGCGGTGCCGTGGTCCACTCATTTGCGGCGACCTCCGTTGTGATACGCGTGAATGGGATGCAGAACAAGAACGTGATCGCACGAGCGACCAGCGACGACGTTCGCTCGCACAAGAACGCGCAGCTCTTCCAAGTGCTCGTGCGCAAGGGCAAATGTGTACCACCGAAACTCATCACCACGGGTCCATCAGCGGGAGGGAAAGGTACACAATGTGAGCTCCTCGTCGAGCATTTTGACGTTGTGCACCTGTCCACAGGCGACATGCTCCGTGCAAGTGTCCAAGTGGGTGCGCCACTGGGCATGAAAGCTAAGAGCTACATGGAAGTCGGCGAACTTGTGCCTGATGAACTGATCACTGACGTGATCTCAGAGCGCGTGCAGCAGCCAGACTGCGCTCGTCGCGGGTGGCTCTTGGATGGGTTCCCGCGCACAACAACCCAGGCGCGTGCGATGCTCGCTCGAGGTGTGATTCCGGACTGCGTGCTGGTGCTCGATGTGCCTGACGCCGAAGTTGTTTCGCGGATCTCGGGACGTCGCGTGGACCCTGCCACTGGGCGAACATACCATATCGAGTTCAACCCGCCGCCGCCAGAGATCCGCGACCGCGTGGTTCAGCGGTCGGATGACAACGAGGAGACCGTCAAGAACCGTCTGGAGAAGTTCCACGAAAACTCCGACGCCGTGCTCGATGCCTTCAGTGCAAGCGACAGAGGTCACCACCGTCACGTTCAGATCGTTCGTTGCGATGGGATGCAGCCGAAGCAACTCATATGCCAGGCGTTCACAGCTCCGATCTACCAACGGATGCTCGAGGTCGAGACCAAATATCAAGCGTTGGGTGGCTGGCCGAAACTCGAGATCGAGGAAGCCAGAGCCAATTGTTTGCGATTACGCTGTTCTGCATGGACGCGCGCTATGAGTGCGGCGCCATAGACCTGCTCGCGCATGCACTTGCAGTGTTCCCAGAGAAAGATTTCTGCCTGCTCACGCCGCCCACGGCGTCACCAGAGCCGAGTTTCCTCGAATGTTCCACGTGTGTCCCAGCCAAACCGAAGAGTACGTTCACGCACGTGCTCTACTTGCTGCATCGCAACACGATCTCGTTCTTGCGTCCGGTGTGTGGCGACGGCGAAGGGAGCGTGCTGCAGCCCGTTACGCTGTCTGTGCATCGGTACCTTCTGCCAGCGACATCTTTGCAAAACCAAGTATCAGACGACGACTTGGTGCCTATTCTCCACACAGCAGACCCCACCACACGCACCGCGCTTCAGCAAGCGATCATGACGGCGAACGAAGAAAGCGATATCGACCTGGATGAGAACCCCAAGAACATTGTGTTTGTGCTCAAGGCGAACGCTGTGGTTATTGGCATCGCGTCGCTCACACAAAATCGCGACTTCGCCAGCGTGCTCAAGAACCATTTCAACCTCGAGTCGTTCTTGCTGCTGCCGTACCACCGCTCAAAGGATCAAGCGATCGTGGACCACTTTTTGCTGAATCCGATTTTCTATGCGTGCACGCGGTACATTCTCGAAGAGATCATGCGCATTTTCCGTAAAACCTGTCTGTTTTACCAAGTGCCCACACTTGGTACCGGAGCAGCGAGCAAGTTCCATCACCGTGCGACTATCAGTCCAATTGTCCACGAGTTTGTCTTGGCGCCACCGCGACGAAGCATTGAGATCAGCGGTGAGGAGGTCGCCCAGTACCCTGAGGACGCGGAAAAAGCCCAACAGAATGCCAGCTATGACGCGTTTGCGCTCTTTGCGATCTCGCGCAAGCTGTTGTCCGAGCCAAAGCTCGTGGTGGACCAGCGCATAGTCGTCGTCGGTGCATCAGACACGGCTTTTACACTGCTCCAGCGATTACTGTCGGTGCCGTACCTGCGCTTTACAAACATCGCGCTCATTTCGCCTAATGGGATGGACATCGCCGACATGGATCTGTCAGATCCAATCGCTTCGGCCTCCTTGCCAGCGGCAGCAGCAACGCTACATCTCGTAAGTGACCGATTGGATCGCGTTTTTCCACCAAAAGTGGACCACAGCGCTGTATCACGACCGGTTCCACGAGTTTTGCGTGCGGCTGAATGGCTTCTTGAAGAAAGACGACAGCGTGCGTCAGTTGGTCGAAGGCGTGAGTAAGTTTTTCAACGAGACCGGTGACATCAAAGGCGCGGCGGCAATGGCGCAAGTGCGGGTCGGCCGCGGTGGCGACGCGCTTGTGCCGTCGACAAAGCGGCTGATTGAGAGACAATTGCTCGGATTCCTGAGTGCCAACCGCGATATTCTCAACATATACTTGCTCTCACGCGCTGTTGCGAGTGCTCGCAGCTTCGAGAAGCCTCGACAAGGTTTCGCGAGGTCCTCGGCATGACGACTTCCAAATGCAAGATCACCTTCATGAAGCATGATGTGGTCCCATTCAGGAACAGATTCCAGCGCGCTCGTCAAGCGGCGGAATGCTACCGAAGACTCCACACCACTCGTGAGTGACGTGTACATTGGAGAGCCCGCAAGCCCGTCCAGTCTTCGTTGCAATTCACGATCATATACAATATCCTCGAGAAACCATTTCAGCTTGCGCAACGTTATCAACGACGACGCCTTGCCCAAATCAAACTCGACGCGCGTCTTCGGGCATGCCTACACCACCGAGCGAAACCACTTTGGACGCGTTGGCATCTCAAGCAATCGCTTTCCCAGTAAATCCAGAATCTCTTGTGCTTGCGCTGACCGTTCAATCGAACCTAACAACTGCGACGTATTGATGGTAAAGCAGCAACCTGCTCGTTTGCCGCACGCAGTTCAGTGTTTGCGCTGCTAGCTGGAGATGGCTTCGCCACTTTTGACAGACACATTTTTCGCTCTTGATCTCGCTGTTTATTGATCGAGCGTCGGAAACTGTCGGCTTGAAGATCGGCGGGATGCTGAAAGTACGCATCGCGGTTCTTGAGCAATTGGAACGACAAGAGCCTTCTGTCGTCAGTGAGCTCGTACAGCGGAGTACCTTGGTCATCTTCCGATAAGACTTTAGCGCCAAGCTGTGAGTTGCCATTTGATCAGGGATCTCTGTCGTTTTCGCCGTCTTTGGACCGCGCGGTTGACGGATGCAGAGCGTCAGCTTCGCGTTCGTGCTGCCCCCGCGCGCCAGCAGCAGCCAGTCGAGAAAGTGCGCGGTCGCCTTCTTGTATTTGGCGTGCGAGCCCACGGAGAAGCTCGACGTCGACGCCATTCTCGTTCGCGCTTCAACTGACGTTCGTTGCAGGCGAATTTCGAAATGAAAGGGAAATCTGCAAAATCTTTCCTTTTTAACCAATCATGGTATCGATGCCAAAATGGGAGTCATTAGTTTGAACCAATCACAACGTGATAAAATATAGAAAACAGATAGTCTGTTTGATGGGCTTGGGTATATTTAGCATGGCTACAGTTCTCCAGCGAGATCACTTTGCACTCATTCGCGCTCAGAATTTAACCCCTTGCTTTAGCAAGCCATCCATTACTAAAAGAAAACAATACTGGCTCCCCTGGTTCCGTTCGGCTTTCATCGCTTTGCCATGTAGTATATCTGGTACTTTGGGTTGAGCCCCATGCACTCCAGGTAGGTATCCAGGAGTGCTGCTTTCTCGATATTCACGTCCATTGCGACTGGGTAATGTTCGCAAAGCCAGAGAAACAGCTCGACGTTCTTCTCGTAGTTTGCCGACTCGGTCACTTGGGACGAACAGCCCTCGCTGCGGTTCGCATGCAGAAACAAAACGCGATCAAAGTCGCCCGCGGATACAGCAGAATCCATCGCTTTCGTAGTGCACCCTTCCGAGCGGTGCGCGTGCAGCCACTGCACGACAGCAAGCGAGCCAGCGTTATCCATAGCGTCTGTGGTGCATCCCTCGGTTCGAAGGGCATGCAGCCATTTCACGACATCAAGATGGTTATTGGCCGCCGCCCAGTCCATCGCAGACGTCGTGCACCCTTCGCCTCGGTTCTCGTGCAGCCATTGCACCACATCTAGATGACCATGTGCAGCCGCGAGGTTCATGGCACGTCTCGTGTACTCCACACCGCGGTTTTCCACGATCCACTCGGCGATATGCAAATGCCCGTTTCCAGCAGCCTTGTCGACCGCAGCCGACGTGCACCCTTCAATTCGATGCGCATGAAGCCACTTCACGACCTCAAAGTGGCCATTCTCTGCGGCGCCATCCATCGCGTCGCTCGTGCATCCTTCCAATCGGTTATCATGCAGCCATTGCACCACTTCTAAGAATCCTTGGCGCGCCGCTCGGTCCATGGCATCACGCGTACAGCCTTCGCTTCGATTGTCATGAAGCCACTGCACGACGTCAAGATGACCATTGCCCGCCGCGTTGTTCATCGCGCTGACACTGCAGCCTTCGGATCGATTTATGTGCAACCATTGCACAATATACAAGTGACCGTTGCCTGCTGCCGAATCCATGGCGTCTTTCGTGCCGCCCGCGAGCGCGGTCTCATGCAGCCACTCGAGAACGTCCAAGTGGTTGTTCATCGCGGCGTAATCCATCGCGGGGGACACTTTGAGCGGATGGTCGTGCGCCAGCAGAAACGTTGCGATCTCGAGATGGCCACTCGCGATCGCATTCTCCACAGCGCGCTTCGAGCGAACCCAGGAGTCGTGCAGCCACACAACGGTCTCCATATGCCCATCCTTGGCAGCCAGATCCATCGCGCGATACGTGCACCCAGGCGACATTGGCTGCACCCTGAGCCATTCCAGCACGTGTAAATGTCCATTTGCAGCAGCGCCATCCATCAACGCGGTCGTCCACACAATATTCGAGTGATGCTTTGTGAGCCATTGCAGGTACGTGAGCCGTCCCAAGCTTGCCGCGACCTCGAAGCCGCGGGATGCAAAGCCGTGCGGGCAGTACTCGTGCAGCCACCGGATCACCTCCATCGCATTCGCGTCGCCCTCTCCATAGGAGGCAACAGCGTATACCAGCGCCTCACTGAATTCGGCGGCTCTGCGGAACGGGTCCATCGTCGGTGGCTCGCGTGCTACGAGCCGCTTGAGCAGCGACACGTGCCGACCGCAGGCGCACGCGCGCGAGATGCGCCAGAACTGCGGCAGCGCGTGATCGAGGAACGCGCTGATGCGGAGCACGACGTGGTCGAGCGCATCGACGTCGCGATTCACACCGCGACACACGACGGCGGCCGCCGTGAGCGGCGCGAGGCTCTCTGTCATGCTTCCTTGGGTTTGTTGATTGTGCGAGTGACAACCGTGCTTGAGTTTGTTGTTCTTGGCAACCAAAAAAGGTCGTCCTGCGCACTTAGCAATGAGTGAGTTCGTGTTGGAATCAGATCCGGTTCAGAAAACACAGGTTCGATTTGAAGGGCTCCTTCGAACATGCAGTTCCACATTGTCATCAGTCATGGCAGGGAACGCAGCAGCGTCGAAGCTTGCAGACAGGAATGCGAGAGCTCTTCAGCTTCACCTTCACGAACCAGAGGCGATAAAGCGGGTCCATCTGTTAAAGCAATCTCAGCGATCTGCAAATACTCAGCTTCAGCACTCATCAAAAGCACTCGAGTTTATTTCATGGATGGAAGAGAAAGGCTACATCGATGATCAGGTCACTGAAGCCAGAATGGTCATGTACCTCGCTGAAGTCCCATACAGCAAATCGCACCTCTAATAAGCAGGAGCTCACGATTCTGTGACTCTCTTTCACTTTGTCGCGCGCCACAATGACGGTACTCATGCAGCTAAAGAAGTCAACCTTGCCCACGAGCACATCCACGTACTTGATCGCACCGACCGAGTTCACGCCATCGCCGCCATCGCCGCCATCGCCGTAGCCCGCCATCCCAAACTCCGGCGTGTCTTGCTGCCACGCGCGGTCGCGAACGCGTTTACCTGGCTCTGGAGGTCCGCGGATGCCAAGCTGTCCACCTTGTGGTGGTGGAACAGCGAGTGCCCGTCCTCGGTATAGTGCATTTTCGACGACACGCTGGGTGCCGCTTTTGCCAACGTCGACACTGTTGGTGACGTCGTCTGTCGTGAACCAGGACGCAGTGAAGCCGGTATTGGCTTTGGCTCCAGCGAATGCTAATTGTATCTGCTGTGACACCTTGCGCGTGTCCACTCCAGCATCGACAATCATGGAGAGAGATAGTACTGACTGTGAGCGCCAATGCGAGGAGCGCAACGCTGCTTCAGATCGGGACAAGCGTAATCTTGCGTCTCGCAGCTCAAATTATTAGCTGGGCATTGGAGAGAATACCGTTGCTTCGCCGAGCAAGCATGGGGAGAGAACGCGAAGGAGGCTGTTGGGAATCGCGTCGAAGAGCGATATGAGGAGTGAGAGCGAGGTTCAAGTGGTTTTCTGCTGTCTCTTGCGAACTTTCGAAGCGCTGCATTGCAAACGCGCATCCTCCTCCACCATTGTCAACAGATACGTCAATCGCGTTGGCTGGGGAGAAATGGAGAAAGGAGATTGTAAAATAGACCCAAAGGCGTTCACGTCACGTATCGTCTGCTGCCCGGAATGCTGGTTGATGGAGATAGGCATACTGAGCTACTTTTCCGTTATCGCATACTTTATACAGCAGTCGACCAGCAAATATGTGGGTGGGAGGGAACAATGTCCGAGATAGTGTTGAGTCACGACCATCTCGGAAGCATTCATGACTGAAAAAACAACACTTGTTTCTATTGTTGTCGCTCGAATGGCAATTCAAAAAATGAATCGCCATGTGTCCCAGAAATGCCCCCACTCATAACTGTCAGTGCACACACATCGAGATGGCACCACGTCGGAAGAGCACCACCAACACGATCTCTGGCGACGCGCTCGCGGGACCCGCGCCGCGCGCACACGTAGCGTCCTGGCGGCGGTTCCTGGCGCCATACTACGTACTCAACGCGGTGGCGCTGCTGAGCTACGCGGTACTTCGCGAGAGCTTCTGGAGCAAGCGGATGGAGGAGCGCGAGGGCTTCCTCAACCTGCCTCGTGTGCGTAGCTGCTACATGCGCTCAGAGATCTTGTGATGCATTTGCCTTATTAGTGCTCATCTATATGCTGTCGTAATGCACACAGGAGCAAGAGATCTTCCTGATCGCAGGAGGCACGTTCGTCGTGAACTACCGCAAGAAAGCGACGCTCGATGGCGTCATCTCGCTACTGTTCCTCTACGGCAAAATGGCCGTGCTGGCCGCGACTTACTACATGGACCGAACGCTCTTTGGCTGGTACTTTGTGTGCATCGCAAGTAAGTGCATCGATCCATTGTGTGCGTGTAATTGTTGATAGAATGGCCGTTTAATAAGTTTATTTGCCGGTACGCTACATCTCAAGTCTTGTTCGTTGTCGTGGGTCAACCAAAGTATGCCGGTCCGTCCAACATCGCGGTGCTCAACCCAGCGTCGTTCGAACGGCTCGTGAAGCGCGGCAGTGGGGACAAAGCGAAGAAGGAGAACGAGTCGTGGCTTGTGTACTTTTACGTCGACTGGAGCGCTCACTGCGTGCAGCACGATCCGATGATCGCCGAGCTCTCGCTCAGGTTCGTGCATTTACTGGCACTTATGCTGTTGTTTTTTTCTCTCTATACCTTTCTGGCATGCTTGCATTTATGACACTACTTACTCATACCGATGCGTAGTTATGGCTCCGAGACGCTGCAGTTCGGCAAAGTCGACGTGAACAAGCATTCCGACCTGGCCGCCGAATACAACATCGCGATCTCGTCGACGTCGTGGCAGCTTCCGACGATGATCCTGTTCCAGAACGGCGAAGAAGTGATCCGGTTACCAAAGTTCAAGGACGATGGCACAGTCATCAAGACGATCCTCGACAAGGTGAGTCTGTCTGTGCACTTCATCGTGAGAGCCCACCTAGGGTGTCATCTCAGTTTTGCGAACAGTACAGCGTGACTGACGTTTATTGGACCTTATGCCGCTTTGTAGGCTGGTGTGGCTGCCGTGTTCCACCTCGAGGAGCTCAAAGATGGCAAGAAAGTATTGTTTGGTCCCAAGACGAATGACAAAGCCAAGAAGAAGAAGAAATAGGTTCGATTGCCACTAGCAAGTACTTTTTTTCAAAGAGTTCGTTTTTCTAGATCCTCTTAAAACCACTTTCATATAATTTTTGAGAGAACTTGATATTGGATGCACTGATAGTTTCCCTAATTTGGTAGTCTCCACCTTGAAGACCCTTCCCCACAATTCCACAGCGAAAAAGAACGAAAATGGGCGAGTCGCTTGGCGAGTGCTGCACGGGCAGCGCGCTCTTCGTGTTCAACGGCGTCGACCTGCTCTGCGGCGTCGTGCTCACGGTCTACAGCCTCTTCCTCGGTACGCGTCCACTTGCACTCATCCTCTCTCTTTATATTAGCAGTAACATGCCACCCAGATCCTAACACTTCGCCGTGTCATTGTACCCAGGTGTGAACGAGTACGCGCCTGTGTGGCTTTATGGTACTGCCCACAAGCCTTTGCGTCTATTGTGTATAGTGTACTACAAACTGAGTGTTATGCGCTTCTTTGTGACTATCATTAGCGCCGATCATGGGCGTCGGTGGGCTGCTCGTCCTGTCGGCGCTCATGAGCTGGTGCGGCGCGTCCAACCGGAGCTGCTCGGCGTGTTTGGCGCTGTCGTCGTACCTGCTGATCCTGCTGGCGCTCGCAGAGTTCATCCTGGCGATCGTGATCTTCACGCAGGGCGACCGCATCGACCAGTTCCTGCACGACCACCAGGCCGAACTCAAGCTGACGTGAGAAGTGTTGTGTGTTTGACTTTGTGTGTTGGTATATTCACTCATTTGCGATTTGTGACATAGGGACGAGGAGCTCCGCAAGCTGGAGAACAACAAGTTTTTGCCGGCGTACTTTTTGATCGGGCTGTTTGTGATGGAGGTGCTGCGGTTCTGCTGCAGCAGCGAACTGCAGCGAGCGCGCCATCGCCACAAATACCACTACCGCAACCTGAACACCCTGCGCGACCTCGACGACGAGCTCATCACGGTCAAGAAGGAGAAAGTATGCGATGACTATAACGCTCAGTTGGAAAGTAGCGATATCATTTTTGCTGATCTTTGTGCATTTGTGTCAGGAAATTTCGACCAAGTACGCGGATTTGAAAGACAAATACCGGAAGAAATACGCCGCGCCAGAGGTGTCCTCGATTGCCACGTATCACGAAAAAGTGAGCATTTTAAACGTTTAAGTGGAGGCAGAGCTTCTCTATATTTCTTGTTTTTACGGCATTGCAATTGCTCGAATGGAAGATTCGAGCTCTTCATATTTTCTAATCCACTCAATGGAAGACGTCGTGAGTTGTGTCATGACGGCGTCGAGCTTCTCATGCTGGTCACTCTGGTGGTGTTTGAGTTCGTGGCTTAGCGTTTCGATCTCGCTCGAGCAAATACTCATTCCTTCATCGAGCGTGGTGTGAATCCTCGAGTGATTTTTCAGCAGTGTCGTGAATGCATCCTTGCTGCGGAGCTCGTACGTTGCCAAGCTCTCGGTCAACACGTCAAGTCGCTGACTGGTCTGGTTGCGATCCATCTTGGCTTGACGGTCCATGGCTTCGCGTAAGGTTTCAAGTTTCCCAAGAAGCTGAGCGTTGCTTTGGGACGCACTGCCTCGAATACTGGTGCATTCTTTTGCGATCGCCTGCACATCGGACGCGAGAGCGACGCAAGTACAATTCATTTCCTCCTTAAACGTGAACAAATCGGTTTGCACTTGACTGCAATCCTGTCGGAGCTTTTGAAGCCACTCCATTGCTTGCTCCTGGGAGGACTGCGAGGTTTGTAGCAAATGCGCAGCTTCGCGCTCGCGAGTCATGAACTGGTCGTTTGCGCTTTTCAAAATCCCGAGCTCTGCCTGTGCTTCATGGAGACTGAGTGCCAATTTGGAAAAACTATCCTGCGCGTGATCGAATCGGCGATCGACTGAGTCCTGGAGTTGACGCCGCTTGCCGTCGACACGCGAAACCTGGTCTTGCAATTTGGAGACTACGCTCTCGACAGCACTGACGCGGTTTTGCATGCTGGCATTGCTCGCAACCACCGATTTCTTGATGTCATCTAGATTTTTGTCGTGTCACATGGAGTAATTGGCAGGTGAGGAGCCATTTGGAAAGCCAGGGCATGCTCAATCACTAGAAACAAACCTATTTCGTCGACAAACACATCCGACAACGAATTGAACGCGTCTTGCAATCGCTCAACCTTGGAGCAAAGCAGTATACACAAACAGCAGCCGCATTACTAGGTGAACACGGTTTGGTCTTCGCTCGACTTCAACGCACTTTTTCGACGAGGTCTTGCAGCGCTTGATCTTGCTGAACAACTCCAACGCCCTGCATCTGCAATTCAAACCGTGTCTTATCAGTGATGATCTGTCGACTAAATTTCAACAGTCTTATTTCACCCACATGGCACTGCAATGTTTCATCATAAACTGCTCTAAAAACGGGACGAGGATCGAGAAATGAGGTCTTTTGTTGAAGGGATCTGTCGTGTTGAGAGGGAGCTTGCTCAAAGCAGACTAGAAAAAAAGTTAAACGGCAAGGTGGAGCTGCTGAGTGACGTGACAGTCACACTCCCACACCATCGCGTTCTCACCCAAACTCCCACCGAGTCCCTTCACAGAGTGTTCTCGCAGAGTTCACAGAGGAGAGTGCTGCGGATGAAGTCAAGTGATGTCATGGTTGAATCATCCCACGCAGGGATAGTTCAACCACGGCGATGACGCATGCCGCGCCAATGGGCACACATGCACCCTGTACCCAGCCAACCGGCCGCGCAGCAGATCCAACCTGCGCGCTGCCGATCTTACCTACTTCCGCCCAGCATGCCGCCGCGATCCTTGCGCTTGGATCGCGGGCCATGCTAGGCTTGCATGTATTACATAGTTATCCTAGGCAATCCGATCTGCTTAAACGACAAGCATGAATACACACTCACTTTCAAACTTAACTTGTGTCACCACAACAATTATGTTCGGCGAAAACATGCACGAAATCAGCGTTCTTCCGGAGATGTCCCCCGCCTCGTGTGTGCTCCTTTGCCACTTTCACGTGCAAATGCATTTAAAGAAAATCGTTCGCGACTCCGAGTTGGGAATTACGAAACGTCCGAGTACATTCATTTCGAGAACATCTACCACAACATGGCGCACGCAGCTACTGAAAATGTGTATGCGGATCAGCTTGCTGACTTGCTGTATTTGGCGAGTGTCAAAAACGATCAGGCATTCATCGACTACTTCACAAACCAGTGGGATGCTTGCGAGGAGATGTGGGTTCGATGTTATCGAATGGAACTACTACATTTTAAGAACAACACCTGCAGCTGCTTGGAGAGTCTTCTCGAGAAAATGAAGCAGCACGTCGATCGCAACCTGACCATGCGCGAGTGTTTGCAGCAGCTGATAGCAATGGCTGAAGACATGGAGGAGCAGCACAACCACGCACGGCTCCAATTGGGCGCACATTGGAGCTCCAGCTGCGATGACGAGATGAATGCCGAGCTCGTGGTTGTCGCAGACTGGGCAGCAACGCAGCTCCTGCCCGAATTGGAGGAAGCGATCAACATTCTGAGGACCTGCGACTTCAAAACAACGATCGGCGAATGTGTTAGAGGTACATTTAGCCCGAGTGCATGCGAGCACTCTGTGAATCCACTCAACCGGATGTCCACGAGTGAGTTCTCCTCCTCAATGTTGATGCCATGTCGAAATTCGATTGCGTACCGGAAGAAAAACGACCACACAAGTAACAAGCAAGGGGCAAATTTGGCTCAAGCTCAGCGTGCAGCGAACGGCGCTGTCCAAGATCTCAGGATGACCTTGGGTCTTCCGAACTTCGCATAAGCCAATGCATGACGTCGTTGTCAAGATCCTGGGTGAGATTGTTAAAAGCAGCTCGATGAGTTGGGAAGTGAACCTGCGTTGAGGTTCTGGTGTCCATGGCTAGGTTGGCGGCTGAGTCCGCCATCTTGTTAAAGGCACGGTAGTGATGGTACCATCCTCGGATGTCGATGCAATCCTCGAGTCGTCGACTTGTCTGGTATAAACGTGCCAATCGGTGCTGTCGAGGGGACCGATGCATTCGCTGTTGGGAGATAATGAGTGTACTGTCTCCAATCACGTACAACGGTTCGAAGTGACTGCGTTGGGCTTCTCGGAGTCCGTGTATGAGACCACAGTACTCGGCAAAGTTGTTGGTCGTGTCCTTCCTGCTATACGCCATGCTCGCGGCCCAAATTAAACTGGTTGTGTGCGAGTCCTTATGGACACGCACGATAATGGATCCAGTCCCTCCTGGTCCTGGATTGCCGCGTGATCCACCATCAAGTTGCACGATTCTTGTGAAGCGTGGATGTGCATGGAACGACACCTTCTGTCCGCTCAAGTCTCTTGTTGCCATGATGTTGCAGTCCATTGCGGAGTGAACTGTATGCGTAGCTTTGACTAGGGTCGTGTCGACGTGGGTCAGAGTTGCTTCACTGGTGTGCAGATGCCATTCGTGGTTATAATGACGTTCCCCGTTGTACAGCCGAAGCACATTTGTTTGCTGTGGTCGATACAGGAGCTGTGGGAAGTTGGATACCAACGTAGCACATAACCGCTCGAGCGCTATCCGTCTCCCATGTCGTCAGCAAGTTCTCGTGAACGCATGGGTCCGTAAGTCGCTGTGCCACCGAGTGTGAAGGTAGTGTTGTCAAGGAACTTGGTCGAGATACGCTTGTAGAAGGATTTGCTCGTTTTTCGTTCATGATGCATGTGCTCCCGAAAAATGCGGTCCCGTTTTGAAGCCTGCCACTTCGATTTGCATTCTGCAATGGCACGACGGATACTCGTGGCGGTGGTAAGAAACTCTTGCGACAACTCCACGTTATGATCACTCACCGCTCCACCAGAGTGATCGAGCATCTGCTCTTCTGATCCTGAGAGGCGTCGTTGCAACCTCTGGATTTTCTTCTTGTATCCTTGATTCAATCTGGCGAAGTACGATTTTTTAGCTTCAAGGTACCTGATCCTGAGCGCGATCTTGGCTTCATCCCACCAATTTGCTGTGGCCAGCGCATAATCACGAGGCGAAGAGTAATGCCCACGTAATTCATCAAGTTGACCATGGGCTTTTTCGAAGATCCCTTGAATGAACGCACACACGAAGTCGAAATTGTACCAAAGTGCGTGAAGTAAGTCGGTCTGGAAGTGGGTCGCGAAGGACCCGCAGGAAAGGCATGTGAACATGAGTCCAACGACGGAACCCAAGGTCGTAATATTGCTGGAGGAAGGAACGAAGCCGTCTGGTTGCGATTCCTTTGTCTTGAGCTCCATCGAGAGTTGCCGGGCTTCAAACTGCGTCAGGATATACGCAAGTATAAATGCAAGGTGGCCAAGAACGTCACACGGGTACAGGAGCACAAGAAGAACCCTGGAAACAGAGTCTTTTCCAATTCAGTGATCCGCTGGAAGTATTCGCGTCCTGAATGGCACAGGGTGTGGCTGGGATCGATCTTGGCCAGTGGAAGTGTTGCCGCAGCTAATAGCTGAACTTCAGGAGCAATATTCATATCTCGAAGGAGTCGTGAGAAAACCTGTCGCCTCTGTGCACGGGGCGTTCCCTTGGAATGGGAAAAACGCAGTCTTGCTTTCAGGACGACGTATGGAATGGTGTAGAATCCAGCAAAGGTCGAGTGGACGCGTGTTTTCTTGAGATATACCTTCTTGACCATGAAGAGAACGATGTTGGTAGATGGGAAGGCCAAAATGTCTGCACCATCAAGACGGAACCGATGGATTTGAATCACGACGTGCTTCATGTGGTCAACCTCCTCCAATGTGCGCAGTGCATCACTAAAATCACACTTGGATCACTGCCGCAACCGATTTCGTTACCCATAATCGAAATGAACCAAAACTCGTGGGATTTCAGGAGAAGAAGCACAAGGGAGTTGGCAACAGTTGGCTTGCAATCGTCCACGTCAAATTGATCGCCGGGAGTGCATGCGGCAATTTCAGATCGTACATCACACGCGGAGTTGACGTGGCGCTTGGAACTTGTTGTAAATGTGGCGCAGGAGCCACCGAAAACGCTGATCGGGCTCCAGTTGGCGAGTCAGTGATTGTCGCTGTAGTTTGCCGCGGTATGCTGGGTATTGCGTTGCTGATGCGGTACACGTGCGACCCGTTTGCCAGTAGCGAACGGCACCTTCATGACGGGTACCTTGGCTGAGTCACGCGTCTTGGAGATAGAAAACTGTAGTCCACTGTCGCTGTTGCTTTTCTTTCCGATTCTGAATGACGCTTCAAAGCCGCTGAAATAGAAACCAGTTCTTGAACTTGGAGGTCAAAGCGTTTCCTTGCGTGGTCTTGCGCTCGACGTGATCGTCGTTTCTTCTTTGTCGTAACCTTCTTCGTGGGGCTCTCGTGTAGAATCGCATCAATTTTTTCCGCTCGTAATTGCTGGGCATCCACAGTTGAAAGGTTCGCATTGGTAGTAGTCATTTGAGGGGTACCAGTGCTACAATTTTGGGTAACTTCCGCCTCCTTCGGACTTGTTTCAGACCCATTTGACGTTATGCGCGGTGCCTCTATGTGCTTTGTGAACGCACTATCCACTGAGTTGAGTATGAGGTCAGAAATAGTGTTCAGGCTGCCAATTGGAACACTTTCATCAAAGTCAAATCGGGACGATGACTTGCACTTTTCACTTGGGGTTGCAATTGGCGACGAGCTTTCACGATGCGTGCCGATAGCCTCGTAGACTCTTGCACTCGCTGCACTGTGAATCTTCCTCCTGTTGATGTAGGAAAGCGTGGCTGATTGGGAAGTCGTGCTGCATCCACTCGCTAGACTGATACTAGCAGTTCGTGGTCGTCCAGAAGAAGGTGGCCGCAGATTCATAGTGGCATACTTGCCTGGACATTGTTGGTCCGACTTGTGTTTCTTTTCTTGCTCGTCACTCAGCTCGTCATCACCAATTGCGACTTCCTACAACGGACGCCATGGAAGACGCTGCTCTTGAAGAGTGTGCACCTTGGGCACGCATGGAGATCGTAATGGGTTGGTCTGGTGTTGGTTTTGGTGAGCCTGCTTCTCCGATGCAGACAGACGTTGGATATAGCCATAATTCATCCACTCGCCTCGACGAATAGGCTCTACATACCCTAGTATTTGTTGCCCTTCGGCTTTCCTTGAAGCGGAGGTTCGCTCACTTGTAGCTCTGGATTGTGATCGGTACTGAGCAAAGTCCCATGACGCTTTCATTTCGTCGGCGTCACGGGTTGTTTGGGCAACACGCATATCACTCCACTCGACACCCGCGAGCAATTTCGATTCTTCGTCAGATACTTCTTTCATCAACGCTTCGATGTACTCAGCTGTAGTGACATAATCTTCAGACGTTAGCTTGGCAGGCTCTTCTTTGTTGCCACTTAACGAAGCCAGACTTTCTCGGGCTCCACCAGACGAGCTTGGTTTGTCTTTGCGTCTCCGCAATCGCTCTTGCATTAGCGCTTTTTACAACAAGAATACAACTTGAAAAAGTGGTTTGGCGTACCTTAACGTCGTGTACCATTGTTTTGACAAAGTCGCATTGAGCTTTTGGACGCGAACGCTTGCTTTGGGGTGGATCTCTTCTGGTTGTTTGACAACAAAGATGAACGAATGCGCTGTTGCCGATTCAGTATCGCCACCGCCAGCAAGCCCGTTCGTTGATGCTGTCGATGCTGGCGGTGTTGTCAGTGCCGCAATGACTGCAGCAGCCCCTGCTCCACCTCCAGACGTCGTATTCTGAATCAGAGACGTCTTTGGTGTCACGGCAAACGCATTGGTACGCTCTCGGTGGTCGACGATGAACAATCGAGTGCTCTGATGGTCGATTCGGCCGTACAAACTGTTGTCAGCACCATATTGTAGTAGGAACGGCTCTTGAGTAGTAGAAAAAAAAGCGTCAAAATCGGTGGAGCTGCTGGTATCGAAACTTGAGCACTTGTTTCACCCTCTATCAAGTTCTGGTTTGGGCGGCAAAGTTCTTGCTCATGACCGTCGACCAAACGTAAACAAGCATACAAAGTCAGCGTTCGTCGGCTAATCGAGTGATTTGGAATCAACAAAAGCGATGGTCGATCTCCCAGGTCACGAAATGTCCACAAAAACTGCTTCTCGAGCTCCATAAAGTGCGATTTGAGAGCAATCGTCTTTCTTCGGACACTTGTGCGACTGTCGCGTTCTCGGATAAGAAACTTTGCGCTGGTTGAGAGCTGCAGTTCCGCTGGCCTTTCACAAACGCAAAAAAGCAACGTATCGTAGGAGGCCAATGAAGTGACACTGCAAATCAAAAACATCGCCTACTTTTCGTTTCCCAGTAAAATCATAAGGACCATTGGTGCACCGAAAGCTTTGCCTTCAAATTCATCAATAAGAGACGGTCAGTCAGTCCATCAGATACTGGCAGCAATCAGCAAGACAGGGTTTACTTTCAACTCGTAGTACTGAGGCTTGAGTCGAAGCTGACACGCAGTCTTTCCAGTGGGATTTGTCGCCAAGAGACTTCTTCTTGATACTCATTGACTGGGATTTCACTTTCTCTCTCTGTGAACAGCGAAGTGGTTTGCGTCGAAGTTCGATACACAGGAAGCGAGCACTGAAGACGCTTTGTCATAAGCTGGAGAAACTCGAGGCAGCCTTCGACCGAATCGTTCTGATTGAAATGCAATGCGTTAGCTCAATACGTCGCGCCAATTCAGATATCATTTGACTTAATCCAAAGCACGCCGTTACCGTGCACGAAGTCGCAAGATCGATTAATGAAATCGCAAAGCCTTCAAAGCTGAGGCCGTAACTTCCGTACGCCTCAAATTCGCAATCTTTTTTCCAGTCCCTACCGGTTTGCTCTTGCGCTTCAAACTCAGGAATACCAGGAAACAACCACAGCATTATATGGAAGGTAAACGAGTAGTACTTAGACTGCTCCAGCTCTTTCCATTCAGGGACCTGTACAACTCAATTGATCAGTTAGCGTTAGTCAGGCAAAAACTAACGCATCAAGCATATGTTTCGAAGGCGCACGTACATTTTTTCGGTAGTACTCTTGAGCATTTGAGTTCCCCAATCCTCCAGAATGGACCAGCGGCCAGCAAATATCCGAAATGAACCGCTTGATTTGCGGGTCAAAGTACGCTTTGATCGTTTTTCAAGCACTTTTCTATCGTTGTCGTCGTCCCCATCGCTAGTACCCGCATCAACTTTGTCGCCAGGCATCTCAGTGTGCTCTATTCGTCCAGCTATGGGGTCTTTTGGTGTCGTAGTCGCGAAGCTGTCTTGATCTTCGTACTCGACAACAGCAGATGCGTCGGCATTCTCAGTTCCAGCTTCATGCAAAAACCGCAATCGTGGCTGGTATTTCGATCGCAGAAGCTCGTATCCCTGGCGCGTTCGAATGCTTTCCCTGCCTCTCTCCACTCTTCTTAGCAGAACGGCATTGTAGCAGTCCTGTAGATATTCTACTTCCAGCTCGCCAGGCTGCTCTGCATCCTTCTCCTCAGCCATTGTCCAAAGTTGAGGTCGCAACCGCTACTAGCAGCGGCCAAACGACACGAATTCTGGTTCCCGAAATTAGATTCCCAAGCCAGTGCACGGCATAAACTGAAGGTCGGACTCTGCCTGATGAGTATGATGCAATGGAACGTCTGCAAGTGCCTCGGTGTCGTTTCGTGAAGCACGTGGTTTCAATGGGTGCTGTCCCAGGATGGACTGATGCCACACGTCAAAAAGAAGCTTCACGAAAAAGCGGTATACAGCACTTGTTACAGCAGCCCTTTTGCTGAGTGAACGCCGGTAGTTCTCCACATCTTCGACGGCGATATTAGTGATGCACTGGTTGACAGCATCATTGACACATCAAGATCTCCGTGTCGAACGAGTACACGCTCCGCACGGAATCGATTGCTTTGCACCTATGGGGACAATTCTTCGCTGGAGTGGCCATCTTGTCTACGATCTCGGGTATACGAGTGAGGATGATCTGCATTTCATTCGAAACCCAGTCGCATACATGAGTCCGCACGACATGTTTCCAGGGTAGATGGCAACCGTAGTGTCAGCACTTGTCCGTTTTACAAGCATAAGCAGGCTGGCAGGTTCGCTACTGGAGAATAAGGTCCTGTCTTATCTGTGAGGTTGTAGCCTTCCTTTGCGTTTCATCCTACAATATCATCTGTCAGACGAGTAGCACGAGTCCAGACAACAAATAAACACGCACACACTCAAGTAGCGGAAACTCGTCTCATTGTTTTCTTTTTGCCATTTTCGTCATGTGCTAGGATGAAAAAAAAGTGGGAGGAGTCTGCGCTTTGCATGCATCGTCTTCATCACAGCGTTTTGTAATGTGCTTTGCCTTCTTTCTTGTCTTTTTACAACGCCGACGAGAGTGACGGAGTGTTTGGTTCCACTTCAATGATGGCTTCGATTTCCACCGCGACGTTCACAGGCAACGCGTTCGTTCCAACAGCGGAGCGCGCGTGTTTACCCTTGGCGCCAAAGATCTCCGCGAGTGCATCGGACGCACCATTGATGACCGCAGGCTGACCCGCGAAGCCGTCCACGCAGTTCACGAACCCCGTGAGCTTGACAATGCGCTTGATGTGGTCAAGGTCTCCCAACTCCTCTATCAAACGCCAAATAATCATATATGTATCTGTCAGCTTCATGCATCCACAATGCGCGACACAACAAATGGCTCACGTACTCTTGAGGGTGGCGAGGAGGCTGAACACGACGCGACGCGCCGCCGCGTAGCCTTCTTCTGGCGTCAGGTCCTTGCCCACCTTACCGATGATCAATTCGCCCGTCGCAGCCTGGGACACGTGGCCAGCTACAATACTCAACAACATTGGGAGAGTGTCAGCTTCGTGCATCGACACATTCATTCCATAAGATGCAAAATAATGAAGCGCACCGGTGAAGATGAGGTCCCCCGTGCGCACAACGTTGACGTAGTTGCCCGCGGGGCTCGTGGGTGCCGGCAGCGCATAGCCGAGCTCAGCGAGGCGGTCGTCGATCTTTCCCATTGCGTCTGCGGTTGTTGCACTTGGGGGAGGGCTTCAATGTGCGAGTGCGCAATGGCAGCGATGGTGCAGATCGCCCCAGTACTGCGATAGGGAAATACCTGTTAGTAGCAACGTATTCGATATGTTTCTTACTATCGTCTCCACTCAATGCCACAGGCATTTTCGGCCTAAAACCCTTTCATTGATTATTTGGCGAGCATCATTTACTATTTTACAGGGTATAGTAATATCGGGGGAAACCTTCCTTCGTGGTGTCTCTGGAACAGGTTGAGCGCTGGATGAGTGTGGGTCACGTGTGGCTGCCATTTTTCCTCCAACCATACAGCAGAGAAAAATCCATACTGTAATATTACTGGGTTAAAAGCGTATTTGTTTATGGCCAATCTACGGGGTTAACATGAGATATTCCCTCTTCTGATTCGCTAAAATGTTTGATAGATAACGCAAGCAGCCCACCGCAATAGAGCGCCCTGCGTCAACTGCCCGAATGCGAATCGCAGCAAGCAGGAAGCGACCGCCAGAGAAGCAGGAGGATGTTGCGTCTCGTGCAGCGCTCCGTGCGCGCGTCTGCCGCCAAGCACAGCAGCAACAGCAGCACTCACGCGTCGTCGCTGTGGCGGAATCGCGGTGCACGCTGGATCTCGAACGTCGTCGTGACGCGCGACGACGGGCTCCCGGACTTGATCATCACGCCGTTGGCCGCCAAGGTACGAACCGATTTGGGAAGCGTTGATGCGAAATGCATGGCTGTATTGCTCTGGAAATGAACTAACGTACTGCTTGTGCGTACTGTATGTTTGCAGAAATTGGTGGAGGCGTCGAAGAAGCAGAACGCGCCGCAGTTGATGCTGCGCGTCGCGGTCGAAGGCGGCGGGTGCTCAGGGTTTAAATATGTATACGAGTTCGAGCAGACCGAGGCCGACGAAGAGGAAGACGTGTACGCTGCCACTCTTTGCCGTCATTATGTGGCGCTGAAGTATTTGTTGCGCTGACTGCGATGTATATTATGAATTTGTCTGTGCAGTGTGTTTGAGAAAGACGGTGGCAAGGTGGTGATAGACAAAGAATCGCTGGAGTTTGTGCGCGGCAGCACCGTGGACTTCGAGCAAGAGCTGATCCGAAGTGCGTTCGTGGTGATCAACAACCCGCGAGCCGTGAGCGGCTGTGGCTGCGGCACCTCGTTCGACCTCAAGGACTAGACTATGGACGTGAAGAAATGGTTTGTGGAGAGCTCTCGACAACATCACCATACTAACACACAAAATCAAACGACCGTAGTCTCTTTTTTTCACTCTTTATACGGCTCACATATACTCATAAAACCTCCGCTGCTTTCACATTTTCACTCCCAGAGCACCAGGAACCCATTCTTATCGCAGGACGCGATGCCCTCGCCATCGGGTCGCCAGATGCAGCACGCGATCGCGCCATGGTGGCCCACATGGTGCTCCTTTTCCAGTTTCCCCGTGCGCGTGTTCCAGATGAACAGCGAGCCGGAGGAGCTGCCGGCCGCGGCGTACAGCCCGTCGGGGCTCAGCGACGCCTTGCACCAATCGAAGCCACATTGGTACCCGGGGTGCTGCAGCGTCATCACCTTCTCGTACATGCGTGGATCAATCACGTGCAGCTTGTGGTCGCGCGAGTTCGAGAGCAACTGGTTCCCATTTTGCGAGAAACTCACCGAGGTGCACTGATCTTGATGGAGATCTTTCATCTCGTGGATGATGTGCTTGGTGCGCGTGTCCCAGAAGCGCACGACGCCGTCCTGATGCGCGCTCGCAAACTGTCCGCCGAGCGTCATCGCGATGTCGTTGCAGCTCGACTGGCAGTTGATCGTCTGCAGACTCCGCCCTTTTGTGATGTCCCAGACGCGCATGGAGCGGTCTGACGAGCCTGTGATCACTTCGGTCGGGGACACGCGCGAGAACTCGCCTGCGAGCACTTTGCCCTTGTGACCCACCAGCGTCTGGTACACGCGGCCGGTGCCTACGCGCCAAATAAAGCACTTGCGGTCACAGCCCGTGCCGAGCACGAACTCGCCATCCTCGGACCCACGAACACAGAGCAAAGGATGCGCCGTGCCCACACCGCGGTATTCCCCCATCGGGCGGCATGTCGACGCCTCCCATGCGCGCACGGTTCCGTCGCTGCTGCCGCTGAAGAGGATCTTGCCTGAAGCATTGAAGCTGACGGAGTTGACTTCGGTTGCATGGGCGCGAATTGAATACGCCACCCTCGCGACCAAAATGGACGTGTTCTTGATGTTCGAGTCGATGAACAAATGGCTCATGTTCTCGGCCATTTCCTGCGACGCCATCGAGTTACTAGGTGGCAGCAAGGATTTAGAATCGTCACTATTTTGGCCTCCTCTCTTGATATAATCTCCAGCCTCGTGCGCCGCGAGCCATTCCTGCATGATGACGCTTTTCCGCAGCAACTGCGCCTCGAGTTGTGCGATGCGCTCCCGCAAAGACGCGTTGTCGCTCTCGGTTTTCTCCAGCAGCACGCGGTGGCGCGCGAGCTCTTCGCGCACGAGGTGCAGCGCGGCGTCCAGTTCCTTGATCACGCGGTCTTTCTCCTCGTTCAGCAGCATCTCCTCCTCCAGACGCTTGGTGAAGAACTGCAGCTGCTTCTCCCACTGGTCCTGCGCCTGCAGCAGCTCCTTGCTCTCGTTCACCAGGTGCAGCTGGTTGCCTGCATACTCTGCGAGCTGCGCGTTCTTGTCGCTCAACTCACGCTCGAGGTGCTGGATCGTCGAGAGGTACTTTTGCGCCACGGCGTCGATCTGCGATTGCGGGTCTCCAGAGGACCCATTTGGGTTCGTGAGCTGCACGCTGGCGCCCAAGCTAGTCGACGACGCCGACAGCGTGTGGCGGAAGAGCAGCTGCTGGTACGCGCCGACGAGGTCCGCGAAGAAGCCCACTTCGCGCCGGTTGCGCTCGTCCAGCAGCGCCAGCGCCTCACGCTCGAACCAGCCGCTCTGCTGCTGCATATTCGTCTCGTTTCTGTATTGGCTCTGCGAAAGAAGCAGAAGCAAAAGAAAGACCTCTCCAATTGCATTGGCTTGGAAAAGGGAAAGTTTGCAAATACTGGGGTTATGCGGTAAGAGAGACGAGCAGGTGTAAACTTCGCACAATGCGCACTTAGTGATTCCAAGTGGCTGCATTTTCGTAAATTTGTGACTGCCATCGAGCACGATCTGGAAGCGATGAACTCGACCGAGCCTCGATGCTAGAGAAACGCGGCATGCGCATCCAGAAAGTGGCCATGCCCAGTATCGTTCGTATCTCGCCGGCGGAATCTTCGCAGCTAACACCAAGGTGCCTCGCTCTCGTACCAATGGAACGAGAGGACTCGCTGACGAAGTTGACTCGTTCCACAGCAGGGGGTGATTAGTTTGCTACTCCTCGTGCTACCATGGTCAATGCTCTCAGTAATGAACGAGAATTCGCTTCTGCACAGGGTACTGGATACTAGTTTGCTGCTTGAACTTGCTGGTTCAAGCGCCATCGACGGTACCATGTGGGTCCAGACACTGCAGAGCTGATCGGGGGTCATTTCGCTCACGACTGGATAGCACTTCGCGTTTGGGAGAGAGTGCAAAATCGCCAATGGAATAGCATACACCAGTGCGACCGCCGACTCGATGTATTCGACGAGAAGCGTAGCTTCACATTTCCCGAGCAAGTGGAGCGTCTTGTTCATGTCTTCCGTTTGCGCATTTTTGTCCAGTCGCAACTGTGGAGAAGCGCAGGAAACAGGCGTGATCTACCAGCACCCGTTGCAACTGCTAAATCAGTGTCATTTCCTCGGCAAATAGTGTCATCTCTCTCATTGACTGGACTTGAAACCTGGCTGCGGTTGTCAAGTCGAGCGCTCGGGACTTCGTGAGCAGCGTCACGCAGTGTGACAGCAGTTCTTTCGACTGGATCTCCCCGTGACGTCGCTGACCTCGCTCATAAGTTGATCAAGCTTTCGCGCCGTGCAGATGTTCTGAACTGCGTCAATCGCAGTGATCTCCGCGGTCGTGCACACTGATCCAGAGCTTTGCGTACACTTGGTCTGGAACAGCGCGTTGAAGAGGTCGACGGTCGTGGCCACGGATGGCACGAGTCAGCGCTCAAGACCTTCCGTATCAGGTTTTTGAGTCCGATCTTGATGACTGGCAGCACGAAGATAAACGCAAACTGGTGGACATTTATGACGGACAGAGTTGGAAACGCAGAGTGCTTAGCGAGCAGCCTCGCGTGCCCGACATATTCCCTGGCTTGAAGTTCCTGTCTCCGGCAGTGGGAGCGGCAGCGGACGATTGTTGCGCAAGGCACAGGAGGCCGATCAGGGTACTTTGGTAGCAAATCTTCATGCTCCGATGGGATGCTCGTGAGGCTGGACGGAGCGCTTCTTTCTTTCCTGAGCTTGCTGAGTTTTGGCTTTTGAGTTGCTGCAAACGATGCAAATTGGATTGTGAGATAGCAAGTTGGGCTCCGCGATCTGTTTGTTGGGAACAAGAGCAGGCGCTCTCGCATTCTGAGGTAGATAAAAGACAACGCAACTTCCCTTAAAATACTGGAGCCGCATCAGAACGAATCCATATTCGAAGACGACCTGAATTTTGTCGCTTCTTATGCAGTGCAACTGCACCCATGACTGTAATTGGAGCCAACTCTGAGTTCTGATCTTCAGCGCAACTTCTTTAGTTTCGAGTTTGAGCTGCTGAGGTTATCATGTTTGCTCTTCCAGACGGTCAAGAGTGAGACGATCTTGAACCGCGACAGCCACGCAAACATGAGGTCAGCTTGCAGGTAGTAGCTCTGCCTAATTCGCATTTGTGTTGTGATTCTCCATCGCGCACGTGATCACGTTTGCACACCATGACAGCTCTGCAAACGAATGGCGGTACAACAAGTTGAAGTTGGCTCGTATGGTCGCTGAGGACGACGCCCACATGCGAGTGATCGCAATTGCTCAGAACGTGACCAGCAGCCTGTGCGTTGTCCCAGATTCCCAGTCGTTTCACGTTTTCAGGCTTGGACTTTGACTCGAGCATCGCTTCGACTGGGATATTAATCATCGCATGACGATGCCCGCAAACGAGCGCTTAGTACCTCGAGGATACTATTACTTCACGCATCACGAATCCAGGTCATGCGCAGGAACTGCTCTCAATGGGGTCGTCAATAACTCGGCAACAGGATATAAAAAGCAGACTCGTTGGGCTCCAGTAAACTTCCGCGAAATGACGTGTGCGTTTTGTGGTATCGGAGGCTCGTAAGCCGTGATCGCGCATTGTTTTTCCTCTGTGACGCCCACTGCTCCTGTCCTCACTCCGACAGACTGGCCGACTAACTGCGCTCGATAGGAAACTGAAAAGGCTGAGCGCTCACTCATGTCTTCACAAAGCACAGCGGCACGCCACGCGCCTATTTTTGAATAAGGCTTCCTCGGTTTTGTTGCAGGGCGAACGCCATCGACGCGTCCATGCACCCGCTAGTTGAAGCAGCAATTTCTTAACGTCTTGAAGATGGCGACACATACGCGCGTCGTGCCAGCAATGTGCGACAAGATGCTTCTCTACAAACTCGAGCTCATGCACTCGCTCCCGGTCCTCGATCTTCGGCGCACGCCCTCCGCGTACCTGCTCACGCGCAACAGCAACATTCGACTCTTGCGCTGGCTAAAGCGCAAGTACAGGCACGTGAGCTGCCTGCGCCGCCTCGGGGCTGTGCTCACGCTGGTTATCATCGCCGCGCCACGCGATGTCGGCGTGGTTCTGGTCATCCCAGCGGTGGTCTATTCTGTGACCGCGCTCTGTTGCACATTCGCGACCCTGAGTCTAGGCATGGTGCGCATCGTGATGCAGCAGTACGAATTCTGGTTCTTCTCGGGCATGAACGTCGCAAATTGGTCGCTGTTGGTGTACTTCTTGCACGATTTTCGAATGCTGAGTCTTGTTGCGCCGCACCTCGCAGTGGAACTCCGGATCCTCATGGACGCCAACTTTCGCACGTTTGTCTCGCATGTGAAGAACTGCTGTCTGGTGGAAATCCCTATCCTGCTCGTCATCATGGTCGTCGTTGCAGCACAGCTGATCGACGTCAGGGATGGCGGAAGACTCACGTACGTATCAATCGCGAAAATCAATCTGGCGCTCGTCGACTTGTTCCTGAACACACACATGACCGTCATCGTGTTCACGATGCACAAGGCGTACAATAAGCGGAAGCTGCTCGACGTACGCAACGCTGGCTGCAAAAGCGTACAGTGCATGATCTTTCGAGAGAAATTGATTCTTCGGCGAGTCGAGTATGGCGGTGATGTGCAATCGACACCGTCAACGTCAACGACAACTGGCCACCACAAACGGAGCGGAGTGCTCAAGCAGCTCGGAGTTTCGTCGCCAGAGCTCTTCTTCGCGTCAAAGAACCGCCAAATGAATCACCACCATCAAATCTCGTTGGTGGCCATGCGACTGAGCACGATCGACGCCCAGAGAACCGCCTTGCCATTCTGGTCGATCGCCTCCAGCTGTCGGTGGCAACGCTCGCGCTCGTGTACTTGCGCGGACTCGCGGACCTAGTGCTCTCCATGGTGTCTCTCAGCCTCGCACCGCCAGACGGCCATCTCGCGATGTCAACGAAGACATGGTACGTGCCCATTGAGGCACTGGTGCGCAGCGGCTACTTCTGTGCACTCTTCGCGTGCACCTGCCAGCCGAATTGGTGCGCGCGTTGTTCGAAAGTCGGGTTTCTGTTCTCGTTGGTGCAGTTCACCATCGCGTGCGTGTGTCTGGCCGACATGATGGCGTGGGACTACCGCTGCTGCGCGAGCGGCGCCATGGGGCTCTGGTTCCACTGGATCCTGCTGCAGGATGCAATCACGCCGCCAGTGAAGCAGCAGCTACGCTTCCACAAGTGCTACGCGATCCCCGTGATCATCGCAGTCTGGGTCTGCATTGCCGACGCCGTGTACGCGGTCGTCGCCGTCGACGTTCTCGATTCGAAACTGAGTCTGCAGTCGCTGATCCAGTGGCGACTCGGCCACCGCGAGTTCTCTTTGAACACCAAGAGCTCGTTCCTCAGTCGCATCGCAACGACCATCGCGAGTCCGAACTGGACCGACGAGAACAGGAAATCAAAGTTGTTCAGAAGTGACTTGAGCAGATCGCGCTGGCTGCACGCCAGAAACGGGAGACAGCACACGCTCGTCGAGACCAGCACCACGATATCGACAATGCACTGGCGGTGCGTGGTGTCATTGATGTCTATTGCATCGGCTTGAGGGCATCTGCAGGATAGCGTCATGGCCGTCGTGGTGAGTCCGACGACACCGTTTGCCAGCAGAAACGCCATCCAGGGCCACGTGACGGGCTCTTCCAGAGGGGTCCATCTCGGCCACAGTGTGCGCCGCACATCGACGCACTCGAGCTTGAGCGACACGAGCGTCACTTGCTGGCGGTTCTCGCATGTGTCCAGCCGCTGCGTTACTCCAATAGACCCAGTCGAATCAGTACCGTCAGCAACCACTGGCTCGTGAATTGGCACGACTGTGGACGTGGTGGCGCGATTCGATGCGTCTTATCGTGCAATAATGGTCTGGTTTTGATTCCGCGACGATACCTCGACGTCCCGAATCTGGCGCAGCCGTAACTTCGAGCGGAACACGACGCAGCGCACGATGCGCGGGTTCTGTTTGCTCTCGCGAAGCACCTTGCGCTTGCTGTACGCCTTCCGCGCAATAAAGACTGCGCTGCGAGCGTGATGGCTGTGTTCACGAACACGTCCACGAGCGTAACGGTGATGTTCGCGACGGGAATCATGAGGTAGTTCTCCACGGGCACGTCCAACAGCTGAAAAAAGCACGCGGTCGCCATGATGCAGAGCCCTGGCGCGGCCACGACACAGCTCTCGAGCGCGCTCATGATCGTGCGGAAATTGGCGTCAATGAAGATCACACTCTGGGTCCCAAAGAAGCCACTGTAGAGACTGGTGATGCGCGCGTCGGCATAAAAGATCGCGAACGCTACCCAGTTGATCGTGTTGAAGATCGTGAAGAACCAGAACTTGTACTGCCGCACGAGGATCGCAACCAGGTTGCTGCTGAACATGAGCCACGAGCACGAGATCGCCGACACCGCGAGCACTGTCGGGATTGGCGACAGGATGCGGCCGATGGCGCGGTCGAGGAACACGATCGCGAGCTCCAGGACGCCTGCCAAACGGTACACCATCCCGAAACGCGTATACTGGCGGCGCATGACCTCGAGAGTATCGCGTTCTCCAAGTTGATCTGCGGCAGCGGCTGTGTGACCCCCATGACGTACATCCACTTTTTCGCCTCTTGGTCAGCAACTGTGTCCGTCGACTCCATCGTCGCGTGATGTCTCTCGCAAAGTCCGAGCCCAGGTTTTGACGTCACATTACGGAGAACGAAAGCTGCTCGAGTCGCGTTTCTTCTTCGTGATCGCTCCAAACTTGCGTTTGGTCCGAATTTCTGCCTGTGTCCAAAGGTGCCTCCCTTTTTTAGATGTGGGTCCACTTTTCAGCTTCAAAATACCTTTCTGGAGAGCAAGACACATACACTTAACCTGGCACAGTGAGGGACAAGACGCAACACAAAACCGCACAGAAACACAACGCGTAAAGTGAAAAGCAAAAGCCACTCGGTTGAGTAAATATCTATAACAACACCGTCGGCGCTTCTCTTTATTCAGCAACAGCATTGGCTTTCCGGATCTTGGCGATGAACAAGCCGCTCGTGTTTTGCGCCGGTGTAAAGCGAACCGTGCCAGCCAGTCGTCCTTCCTGTCGTTCAGTCCACAGACAGAATTTAGCGCAGCTATTGCATTAGTCCAGCTTTCTTGAGTACGAATGTACCTGACAAGGGATCCCCGTGCGATCGATCGGCAGCAGCGTCGCGGCGGGTTCGTCTTTCAGAAACTCGCGCACAATGTCCTCGTTCTGCTTCACCGAGAGGCTGCACGTGCTATAAACCATCTCGCCTCCCGTTTTCAGCATCTTGAATCCGTTGCTAAAGCGACAAAGAAACAAACCAAAGTGAGTCATGGCAAACAACTACAAACACCACAGAAACCTAGACACTTTACCGGATCAACGCGTGCTGCAGCTTGAGGATCCGCTCGATCTCGCTGTCGTTCAGGTGGTTCTCGACGTAAGCCTTCCACTTCTCGAGCGAATCATTCTTCTGGAGATGGCGGATCGAGCCGTCGTGCGTGCACTCGGCGTCCACGAGCACCTTGTCATACAGCGCAGCGTTGTGGACGACGTCTACCTTCGGTCGCTTGGCGTCACGTGCGCGCGCGCTCTTGTTCTTCCGCTTGCGCTGCTGCTGACCTCGCGCGCTACCTCGCGCCGCGATCTCCTCGGTGTCGAGCACTGTCTCGATGTCCGCAAGCTGCTCGCACTCGGTCTTGGGGCCAATGTTAAACGTGCGACCGTCAGCGTGGAAGAGCCGACAGCGCCACGACGTCGCTGGCAACGATGGCATGCCCTTCTCAGCTGCAGAATCGTGCCCAGAAATCTCCAATGTCTCCTTTTTCAAAGTCGCTTCTTCACTAACGGCTGCAGTCTTCTTGATGAGTTTGTACTTGTGCACGAGCTGTTTGCACGCGCCGATGCGCTGTCTGGAGAAGTCGACGCCCGTGACGCTGCCGCTGAGCTCCAGCAGATCGGCGATCATCGTCAGCTTGGCGCCTGGCGCGCAGCACAGATCCAGAACGTGCTCGCCCGGCTGGATGTTGAGCAGCGTCACGGCGTACCCGGACGAGATGTCGATGCCGTACAGCTCACCCTGTTTGTACAGATCGATGCGCGAGAGCGGCGTCGCCACGGGCAGCGAGTAGAAGCCCCGGAGCCACGCCACGGATGTCGGCTGCGTGTTCGCAATGCCCTCCTTCTCGAGACTCTGCACCACCAACGCCACAACATCGGCTTCACTTAGTGCACTGGAACCGCCATGCTGCTTCATACTGCAAATATACACACACACGCAATGAGCACGTCCACATAGAGAGTGTGGTGCATATGGACATGCGCTTAATGTCTTTAAAACGCACCGGAAGAAGCGCTGCTCGTCGTCGTGGCCGTCGGGCTTGAGGAGGTCGCTGCGCTGGATGGCGTGCACTGCGAGGAACGCGAGGAAGCCCGACGACTCCCACGTGGGCAGCGAGCACCACGTCAGAGCGCTTCGGTCACTGTCAGTAGCTACAGACTCTAAAGTAGCATTAGCGTCGTCCGTGGCGACCGCCACCGCGTCATTTGGTTGCGTGTTGTCCGCCATTTGAGCTTGTCTGATTGCTGCTTGATGCACAACACGAGTGGTGAATGCAATTAGGACATATGACCTATTATTAGTACTAATTAGGACAACCAAATGGAAGAATGTCGTTCAAGTTTCGACAATCTAAATTGGCAAAAAGATGAAACATGTGATCTACCCTGATTCTTCGACAAAGAGTGCTTTGGAGGTCAAAAGTACTTCAAGTGTCAGCAGCAGGAGCAGTAGAAACAGCACTGAAAATGAAGACGAAGATCAGCAACCGAGCCTATTAGAAATGCTGGCCAACGTTGGAACTAGTACCGCGCCAAGCAGCACGGGCTCATCGTCATCCAAGCAGCCAAAATCAAGTTCGGCTGTCAAGTCGTGAGTGAACCGTCTCTTGCAGCGGCTCACAGCTCAATGCAAACGATCAGTTTCCGAAAAATCCACACATTTTGCGAACGAACATGACGCCAATGTCATCATCTCACCTCGACACACTTGGCGAATAGAGAGGTTGGAGGTTCCGTACAAAACAATAGCATGCAAGGGATTCTGTCCCCAATTTCAGTTTTTTCGGGGCAGTCCGAACCCTGTCCGAATTGTCCGGATGATCGCGATGTGGAAGCACTGTGGAAGCAGTTCGGTATTTCCTCAAAAGTGTTTGTACAGTTTCCGTTGTTGCATGATGCAGAAGACAACCTGATTACGTCTGAGCGGGTTTCACATCGCCAAGCCTCTCAAAAAGAATGACTTGCCGCTAGCACAAATGTATATCAATCAAGCACTGTATCAATTACAGTAGAGCTGCACACAATACATAATATCGAGGAGGGGATCATCTGTCTGCAGGATGTGCGATTCATCACATATGGCAGGGTCCATCACCCAACACTTTTCGCCAGCAGTTGATAGGATGAGAACGGCTGCGGCAAATACTTTTGAGGGACACGGCACTCCCTTCAAGCGGATGCGATCTATCCGAGCAGCTCCGCATTCGTGAAAACGCCGCAAGACGCACACACCGACAGAGAGACGAACAAGATGAGCGCCGCACCGCAGAAGGAGGAGAAGAAGCTCTGGGGTGGCCGGTTCCGCGGCAAAGTGGACCCCGTGATGGACAAGTTCAACGAGTCGCTCTCGGTGGACAAGCGCATGTGGCAGGCGGACCTCGAGGGCTCGCAGGCGTACGCGCAGGCGCTCGAGAAGAGCGGCGTGCTCGCGGCCGCTGAAGCCAGCGAGATCGTCGCGGGTCTCGAGCGTGTCAAGGAGGAGTGGGCGCAGGGCCAGTTCGTCGTCAAGGAGGGCGACGAAGACATCCACACGGCCAACGAGCGCCGTCTGACCGAACTCATCGGGAGCGTCGGCGGCAAGTTGCACACGGGCCGTAGCCGCAACGACCAGGTCGCGACGGATGTGCGCATCTACATGAAGAGCGTCATCGCTGTGATCCAAGACGCGCTGAAGGAGCTCATTGGCTCGGCGAACCAGTTGGCCGAAGCCAACATTGAGTTGCTCATGCCAGGCTTCACGCACTTGCAACCGGCGCAGCCGATCCGCTTCTCGCACTGGGTACTCTCCCACGTCACCGCGTTGCTTCGGGACGCCGACCGTCTTACGGACTTGACCAAGCGCGTCGACGTGCTGCCGCTTGGAAGCGGTGCGCTTGCAGGCAACTCGTTTGGTTTGGACCGTGAAGCGCTCGCTAAGTCGCTCGGGTTCAGCAAGATCACGCCCAACAGTCTCGATGGCGTCTCGGACCGCGACTTCATTGCCGAGTTCCTCTTCTGGGCGTCGATGCTCATGGTGCACTTCTCGCAGCTCTCGGAAGATCTGATCATCTACAACACGCTGGTACATCAAAGCCCTTTATGACTGTTGGATTTTGTATGATCCCATTGCTGACAAATTTGTTTGTGCTGCCTACTATTATACAGAAATTCGTGACGATGGCCGATGCGTACAGCACGGGCAGCAGTCTGATGCCGCAGAAGAAGAACCCAGATGCTCTCGAGCTGCTCCGTGGCAAGACCGGCACCGTCATTGGTCGCTTGAACGGCTTCATGGTGACACTGAAGGGTCTCCCGCGTTCGTACAACAAGGATCTGCAGGAGGACAAGACGGCGCTCTTCGATGCGATCGACACGATCCAGGACTGTATCCAGATCGCGACGGGCGTGCTGGCCACGATGACCCCGCACGGCGACAAGATGCGCTCGTTCCTCGTCACGGAGATGCTCGCGACCGACTTGGCCGAGTACCTCGTGCGCAAGGGAGTTCCATTCCGTGAGACCCACCACGTCGCCGGCGCCGCCGTGCGTCTCGCCGAGGACAAGCGCAAGTCGCTGAACGAACTGACCTTCGAAGAGCTCTCGTCACTGCATGACAAGTTTGAGCTCGACGTGCTCGAGGTCTGGAACTTCGACGTCAGCGTTGAGCGCAAGAACGTGACTGGCGGCACGAGCAAGAGCGCCGTGGAGAAGCAGATCGCAGACGTCAAGCAGTGGCTCAGCAGCGCCTAAACCTATTTGTTTTCTTTTCCCATTTTAACTCTACGAACATGAATGGCTTTATGCACCTTCCATGATCATTAAGTCGCCAAGATCACATCTGAAACTTACCCATAACATAATGATCCTTACTATCAGAGTTTGGCACCGAGCTATTTGTTTAGAGCTTGCGTATCCACACGAAGCTCCATGTGCCTTGGAAACCATCAAATGGTTGGAGAAGGTGATTGCACGTCCACACCAGCCATGCCTTCATGTAATAGATAGCACACCCACGGAGCTGCTTGCATAAAGAACGTCGTCATTCAATTACAAACTACCTCATCCTTTTCTCGTTCTATCTTCCACAGCTCAGCTGGCATTCCCCTTCCGCTTCGCACCAACGTCCGCATGCTTAGAAACCACTGCATAGATACGCACACACAACATGTGAGTGATCAGCTCCTATCAATATCCACACAAAACAATAGCAATCAATAGCAGCAGCCCAGTAACGTACGCCTTCTTTCGTCGCAGGATGAAGTCGATCATGGAGCCGATCTTGCGGTTGGCGTGACGGATCGTCTGCTCCTCCACTTTTCGCTTGCGCTTCTGCCATTTCTTTTCGTGGAAGCGCTTGAGCGCGAGCGTGCGCATGATGCCGTCCTCGTTCATCACGCCGTGCAGGCGCGACGCCACGCGCTCCGGGTCGTGGCCCTCGCGCACCTGGATGTACAGCGAGCGCGTCGTCGTCGTGTTCGCAGCCGCGGGGGCGCGCGCCGGTGCCGCGAGCGAGCGGCCCGCGTTGCGCAGCAGAGCAGACATCATCTTCGTGTCTCGTTCCGTTCCCGAAAATGGAGGGTCTCGAAGCCACGCTCCTGCTTTTGACTTCTCGGTAGTCTAACTGAAGATGGAAATAGCGTGTACCACGCTAATCTAATGCCACTGTATTAAGCACCAAGAAGCGTTTGACTGCTAAGTGATCGAATAGAACACAATCACTCAAATAGTGTGTCATGCCCGGATATTTAGTTCGATTAGGGCAGCGCAAGTCTCGATGTGGCACGAAGGGGGGTCATTTAGAGAAGGAGGCGATCATATAGAACGACAGGGAAGAGGATGGCAGACGCAGTGACCGACGTGCCCGAGGCGAGCCTGCGCAACCTCGTGACGCAGCAGTCGCTGCGCTGGATCTTCGTGGGCGGCAAGGGCGGCGTGGGCAAGACCACCACCTCCTGCTGCCTCGGCATCCGCCTCGCACTCGAGCGCGAAAAGGTGCTCATCGTGTCCACGGACCCGGCGCACAACCTCAGGTGCAAGACACAAAGAAGGGGGATTTGCATGCGCGCTTGTAACAGGGAGTATACTGACGCTGTGTGCACATGGATGTGATAGTGATGCGTTTGGACAGAAATTCACGCGCGAGCCAACGCTCGTGAACGGCTTCACGAACCTCGCCGTCATGGAGATCGACCCGAACGTCGACGTGTGTCTTTTACATCTTTCTCTAATGCCCTGTTGCCTTTCATGACAGTTAGATCGCTAATAACGTGGTGTATACGCATGCCGATAGTTGGAAGAGATGAATGCCGACGGCGTGCAAGACAACTCGGGCATGGCGTCGTTCATGAAGGACCTGACGAACTCGATCCCGGGTATCGACGAAGCCATGAGCTTCGCGGAGCTCATGAAGCAGGTGCAGAACATGGACTACTCGGTGATCGTGTTCGACACGGCGCCCACGGGCCACACGCTGCGGCTGCTGAGCTTCCCCACGGCGCTCGACAAGGCGTTCGACAAGATCCTGTCGCTCAAGAACCAGTTCTCGGGTATGTTCTCGCAGGTGTCGGCGCTGCTCGGCGGCGCGCTGCCGTCGCAGGAGATGCTGCTCGGCAAGCTGGAGCAGACGCGCGAGGTGATCCAGAAGGTCAACACGCAGTTCAAGGACCCCGAGCGCACGACGTTCGTGTGTGTGTGCATCCCCGAGTTCCTCTCGCTCTACGAAACGGAGCGTCTCGTTCAGGTATGTTGTCGAGGCATTTACAAAAGACCTAGGTTGCGTGGTGCTAATCGTTGTGCTTTTGTATGTGATCAGGAACTGACGAAGTACGACATTGACGTGCACAACGTGGTCGTGAACCAAGTGCTGTACCCGGAGACCGACTCGACGTGCAAGAACTGCAATGCGCGCCAGAAGATGCAGCAAAAGTACATTGACCAGATCTACGACCTGTACGAGGACTTCCACGTCGTCGAGATGCCGCTGCTGAACGAGGAAGTGCGCGGTGTGCCGTCGCTGCGCGCGTTCTCGGAGCACCTGCTCACACCCTACGAGCCAAACCAGTAGAGATTGAGAGGCAGAAGGCAATGCAGATGGCAAGAAGGCTGTAGATGGAGTAAGCTGCAGCCACATATAAAGGGTTTTCTTTAATCGCTGTCACTGTATTGCGCGACGAGACTCGTCAGCACGGGCTTGGCCTTGGTCTTCTTTGCCGCTGTCGCTTTCTTCTTCTTGTCGCCCGCGCCATCGCTCTTCTTCTTGACAATCACAGACAGCTTCGGTGCGGTCGTCTCTTTTTTCTCGGCTGCCACTGGTTTGTTGCCAAATCCTGTTACTGTTGTTGTGTCATCATTCGTTTTTGTAGTGGTGTTGTCGCCATTCTGAGCCGCTGAAGATGTCGTGATGCTGCTCTGGATGCTGCCGTTGCCATCTACTTTCTGCTTCTTCTTCTGCTGAAACACCAGTTTGGCCTGCAGCATGTCTTCCTCCAGCTGTCGCTCCTCCTCCTCCTTCGAGATAGCGCCGGTTTGTTGCTGCGCGTGCTGCTGCAGCAGCGCGTCCGTGTCGATCTTGGCGTGGCGCTGGTTGATGGCCTTGATCTCGTCGAGCGCGTCCAGGATGTCCATCTCGCGCTTCGAGTCGAGCGTGCGGTTCTCGAGCGCCTTCATCGAGTCGCCCTTCTCTTCGTCCTCGCGCTTCTGGTGCGCGGCTTCCTCTTCGTCCTCGTGCTCACGCCAAGGCTCGAAGTTGCGCACACAGCCGTGCTCGGCCACGTAGTCGCCGCGCTTCGGGTCGGTCTTGAACGTGATCTCCTGCGAGCACGTGACGCACTTGATGTAGAAGCGGAAGATGCGGATGCCGTGGTACGTCTCCTCCGTCACCTCCTCCTTGCGCGAGTTGAACTTCTTGCCGCGGTACATGTACTCGCCGCACGTGCTGCACTG
Source organism: Globisporangium splendens (assembly GCA_006386115.1). Lineage (NCBI taxonomy): Eukaryota > Oomycota > Peronosporomycetes > Pythiales > Pythiaceae > Globisporangium > Globisporangium splendens. The sequence continues at coordinate 201,177 of VFIW01000111.1, forward strand.
GATGGAGAACGGCAGCATCATGCGCACCTCGATCTGCTCGTTCTTGGGCCGCTTGCGCCGCGGCACGAGCGACGGGTCGAAGTCCGGCGGGAAGTACTTGTTCAGCACCTTGCGCTCGCCCATCTTGCTGCCTTCTGCTTCTTGCTTGCTTGTGTCTGTGTGTGAATGGAAAATGGAGGGGGCACAAATATGAATCAGTTTGCAAGGGTAAAACAAAACATAAAATTTACAAAACATAAGTGTACACGATACATAAAATTTAGCAAAATCAAATTAGACTTTACTGTACCGGTAGTTCAAGACAATACTGTACAGAAACCGGTTTGAGATGCCGGTTTGTTGCAACAGCGGACTAATCCACATCTTGGTTTTGTGCATTTCGCACACGTCGAGTCGACACATCCGCCTTGCTGCTATTGTCATAACTGGTGCTCCCCATCCATTTGGCAATCACGCGTCGTTTACAATTGCCTGTTGCAGATCGTCTTGTAGATCTTTTTGAGGCGCCTCAACTCGCTGACCAATCGAGTGGATGCTTCCAGGTGTCGGTCGTTGGCTTGAATTCGCATTTGGGAAACACGCAGTTTGCGGCTTGGAAAAGGCGGTTGGACTCGAGGGGCTGCACCCAAGAATCTATCTGTTGCACCCACGCCTGCTTTTTAAGAATCGTAACCGAGTTGGAGTTATTGAGTGGTGTGTTTCTGCGTTGCCGCAAGCGCGCCATTCCATGGAAGATCTCACTGCAACCATCTTCACTGGTTGTTGCAGCTGCTGATGCTGGTCCCACACACTCCAAGCCCTATTGCAAGTTGATGTTTGCTTGTCTGGTCATGTCCAACGTGCAGTGCAAAGGATCATTTGGAATCTGAAAAGAGGTGCAGGCGTCCGACCCTGCGGTTGTTTTGAACGACTGTGCTGGTGCGGTTGCGCGACACGTACTGTAGGTACCGACGGTCAATACATGGGTGACGTTGATTGCGGTGCACTGCCATTTGCAAATCTGCAAATGGAGACCTGCACCACCAGATTCTCGCTTGCATTGCTGCCGCTTGTTACTTGTCAACAAACAAGGCTCTTTGAAGTTGCACTGTGCGACTTGCAACAACATGCTCGCCAAAGAGAGGTTACGCACGTGTGTACAGATCCGGATGCGAAAACAAAAGTGGGTTACGTCACCATCTCGTATGGTTTCTGGGGGTCACTCGGTGCAGACCGCGAGTTGCAATGCTGGAACTGAGCGTGCATGCCGAGGGCACGACATTAGGAAGGTTGCACCTGGCGTCCCGACCCCATCTTGCTGGTCAAGTCTCTGGTCACAGAGCGGGTTACGCGTTCAAGCTTTTGCTGTTTCTCGCGCGTCTGGCGTTGAGTTCGGCTCGGTACTGCGCACATCAGCCACCCGCACTCCCATTTCGCACTAACGAGACAAAACAAGAAGGGACTCCAACCCTCGGGATTACCTGCAAGTGCTCAGTGAGGACTGCGCGTTTCTCCGCAAATAAGGACAGAAGTGGGGCATTGGCGCAAAGGTTTTCCCCGCCTCGCGATGCAGACCCACCCGGCCCACTTTTATTCGATTCCGCAGGTCCATTCGCCTGTATTTGGATGTGCGGGTTGTGGCTGGTCAGCTGTTTGTGTGGGCAGTGCGGGAGGGATGACTCTCAAAAGCCGAAACCACCGGGCGAGATGACTGACTTCTTGCAGGCTTTCTTGCAAGTCAAGCCCTACCCCCATACCGATTTCCCGTCTGGTCTCCCAGCACACCCTCCTCTTCAGAGACCTTCCACACTCACCACCACCACCACACTTTTCGTTCATTCTCCAACTGCTCGTCCGCGCAACACCTGCGAACGACAAAAACAAGTCGACAAGGTTTTCAGCAAACAACTTTTGCGTGTTTGCTTGCTTTTCGACAACAGAGCGTAACCCTCTTTCTCCTCCAGTCAGCATGGCCCTCACGCGAGCTTCCGTGGCGGCGGCGCGCATGCAGTCGGCGTCGCGCTGCCCGTTCATGCACGCGCTGCCGACGGCGCGCGCGGCGCTGCTGCCCAACATTTCGCAGCTGGCCAAGCTCTGTCCGCACATGTCGTCGGTGATGGGCATGGCGTCGGCGGGCGGCAGCAACTCGTCGCAGGCGCACGTGTCGTCGGCCACGACGGATGCGACGCTCAAGCGCATCGCCGAGCTCAAGAAGAAGCAGACGGCGTTGCAGGGGGGCTACTCTGCCGCCAACGCCGTGTTCCGCAACACGCCGACGTCGCAGATCCGCGTCGGCGGTTTGTCCACCCAGCAGTACCAGCAGGGCTTCGCTGACACCATCACCAAGATCAAGAATGAGGGTCGCTACCGCGAGTTCGCGGACCTGGAGCGCAAGCGCGGGCAGTTCCCGCGCGCCACGCACTACCACAAGGACGGACAGAGCACGAAGGAGGTGATCGCGTGGTGCTCGAACGACTATCTGAGCATGGGCCAGCACCCGAAGGTGATCAATGCGATGCAGAGCTATCTGCTGCAGACGGGCGGCGGCTCGGGCGGCACGCGCAACATCTCGGGCACGAACCACTACCATGTGCTTCTGGAGCAGGAGCTCGCGGACTTGCACCAGCAGGAGGGTGCGCTGCTGTTCACGTCGTGCTACGTGGCCAACGACTCGGTCATCAGCACGCTGCCCAAGATCTTCCCGAACCTGATTATGATCTCGGACTCGCTCAACCACGCGTCCATGATCGAGGGCATCAAGCACAGTCGCTGCACCAAGTACATCTACGACCACAACAACATGAAGTCTCTGGAGGAGAAGCTGCAGCTGGCGACCAAGGAGCACCCAGACGCGCCGAAGTTGATCCTCTTTGAGAGCGTCAACTCGATGGAGGGCACGGTTGCGCCGCTCCATGAGATCTGTGATCTGGCCGACAAGTACGGCGCCATGACGTTCAACGACGAAGTGCACGCTGTGGGTCTGTACGGCGACCGCGGTGCCGGTGTCGCGGAGCGCGACCACTGCTTGCAGCGCATCACGATGGTGACGGGCACGTTGGCCAAGGGTTTTGGTATCATGGGCGGTTACGTTGCCGGTTCGGCGGCACTGGTGGATGCGATGCGTTCGTGCGCGTCGGGTTTCATTTTCACGTCGTCGATCCCTCCAGTGCTCGCTGCTGGTGCGCGCGCGTCCATTCAGCACCTGAAGGAGAGTCAAGTGGAGCGTGAGGTCATGCACGCGCGCTCGGCGGACCTGAAGAAGCGTCTCATCGACGCGGGTTTCCCACTGTTGCCAAGTGTGAGCCACATCATCCCAGTCATGGTGAGTGACCCGGTGAAGGTGAAGGAGGCGTCGCGCATCCTCATGGAGAAGCACAACATCTACGTGCAGCCGATCAACTTCCCTACGGTGCCGCGTGGCGAGGAGCGTCTCCGTTTGACGCCGTTGCCAACGCACACGGACGAGATGGTGGACGACCTCATGGCGGCGTTGGAAGACGTGTGGACCACGTTGGACTTGCCTCGCCGCTTCGTGCCGACGGGCGACTACCTCCCGGAAGTCGGCTACCGCAACACGCTCTTGCCGGAGGACGAGGAAGTCATGCAGCGCGAGGTGGAGGTGTACGCCTAGGCTTCAGCAAGAGCGTGTGTTGGTGCGTGGCCCAAAGGCTCAAGTTGTATCAGCAGAAAGTCCATTTGAGAAAACCCCCAGAAAAGTAAGGAAAGAAAACCCATAAGCCACAGAGTAATGCGAGAATCCATTCGATTGAGCAGCGTCCCCCGTGGGAGCTGCTCCACATCCGCAAAATCGGCATTCGTAGCTCCTCATGTTCAGTTGTCAGGAGTTGAGCGTGATGGTGATGTCATCGTTTTTCAAACAAGAAGTCACTCTTGTGAGGTATTTAGTTTACTGACTTGTGTAAATGAATCCCCTCTCCGACACGTTGCATCCAATATGTTGTTTACAAGTATCCATCGTTTGTCAAAAAGAGGTAGATATGTGCCCAGATCATGGTACGTTTTCAGTAGGGGAAAAAGAAGGGAGTGAGCGACCATCATTCTGCTTCTGGCGAGTCTGATTGAGCCACTTGGTCAGGACGAGTGTGGAGAAAGAAGCGCAAGACGATGGCGGAAATGGACGTGATCGGTACGCGCGCGTGCTGCTCTTCTGCGTGCTGCTGTTCTCTATATGGACACGCTCTCATTAACGCTCTTTGTGCCTCTGTGTCTGTGTCATGCGGTGCGTTGTTCTGCAGGCGGGAAGCGCAAGTACAAGGAGAACGCGTTCACAGCCAAGGCCGAGAGCGGCACGCTCCGAGTCAAGATCCTGCGGAAAGACTTCCGCAACGGTGCTGTGCCTGCCGCCAGCAGTGACTCGGCGCTCAGCGGCTTCCTCACAGCGACGTCACGCTCTACGCAGCAGCAACAGACACAGCAGCAGCAGCAGCAGGACCAGCAGCCGCTCTCACCTCCAAAGCCGCGTCCGAACCGCAAGCACGTCCCGATTTTCTACCAGCGACAGACAGTGTCAACGGACGCGGCGAGCAGCAGCACGAGCTCCACGGATGATGCGATGAGCGGCATGCAGTCCATGTCCACGACCTCGGTCGACTACAACACCAACGACCACTCGACATCGTCCACGACGGCGGTGGCGACATCCCAGGACGGCAGCCGCTTCTCGACGCTGATCTCGGGACTGCGCTTAGAGAACGGAAACGGAAATAGCGAGAATGGGTTCTCGCGCCTGTCGCCGCCTCCTGCCTCGAACCCGCTGTTCACACGAAGCGATAGTGACGGAACAAGTACGTTCGGTGATATACTGCGACACTCGTTCCCGTCTGCGCAGGGACCGGCGCCGCCGCCGCCGCAACTCGGAAGCTTCTCGTCATTCCACGGTCTCCAAGGCGGACCGGCGGCATCTGCGCTCCACCAGCTAGCATCCTCGTCGTCTTCGTTTGGCTCGTCGCTCGCATCCTTATCCTCTGCAGCGAGGGATCTGTCGTCTTCCCCAAGATCGACAGAAGGGTACCGATTCAACCCTTTCACGGCGCTGCAGAGCGCCATTGACGTGCACCAGGCAGCAATCGGTGGATCCACCGCGCCTTCCACGTCGTTTACCAACCATCAGCAAACGCACGCGCCATACCAGTATCCACACGAACGCCAGCATGCCCACCACCAGCATCAGCAACAGACGGGAGCGCACAGAGCTCAGTCGTATTCACAGCAGACGGACGCAGAGGGAGATGACGCCATGGATGATGGTGATAACGACCTTGGACCACCACCAAGCGCGCCACCCGCGTTTGTGATCCAGAACTCGCTGATGGGCGGTGGCATCGAGATGCAACCGGTGATCGCGAACGTAAACACGCACAACTTTGACTGGTCGAGCGGCACGACTGGAAGACCGCGTTCCGGGTCGTTGCCCAACATCCTCGAGGCCGGTCACACAGCACAGAGCAATGGCAGCAGCGGCAACGCCAGCGGCGCCTCCAATAGCACGACGACGGCCAGCAACGTCCACATGTGGAAAGAAGTATAGCGACAGACAAGAAAATCAAAATCAACAAACGAACAAAGAAACAACAACAACTTGGCATTTGCATCGCGCCGAAGCGCTTCGTCTTCTTGCACTGTGTCCCTAGGCTTCTTCTCTCTCTCGCTGTCAACTGCTTCGCTATAAGCAATGTTTGATTAGTCAATATGCGCCAGTCCCCAGAGATCGTCGCCTAGGAAGTGCACCATTTCAATCCCGATGCCCTTGTTTTGCTTGCGGCTACAGTCACATAGTGCATTCACAGCAGCAGAATCGTCAGTCGGATAATCAAGGCACCAACGCAGCAAAGCTCTTGTTGAGTGCACAAATACGTACATTTCTTCGGTGGAAAGCGTGAGAATGCCTATTGCCATCGCGTGCTCCTTGCCCTCGGCCATGATCGCCACGGGCGTGCCGGCCTCCAGCTCCTCGGCCATCTCGCCGCCGGCCGACGTGAGACCAGGACACATGACGTTGGCTCCCGAGAGCACAAACGGGATCGCGCCCTTGTCCGCACGCACTTGCTTCATAATATGAGGGACTAAGCATGCATATACAAATTTGCATTACGTGATGAGTGGTCAATAGATAGAAAGGGTAAGTGCATACGGACGTACTCTTGTGCAAGAGCTTGAGCGTTGGCATGAACGGTCCGTCGCGCTGGTTGTAGAACAGCGGCTCGCCCTCGTGCAGCACGATCTGCACATGGTTCTGGCTGCGTACACAACCACATAGAATTGTGTCAGGTAACCATACACATACACAGCAGAGCATCGACGCATATAAAGCAGAGAGAAATGCGCATGTAGGAAGGTATCTTTACCACTTGGCGACGACCATGGGAGCCTTCTTGGGCATGATGTCCTCGAGATACGGCTCCACGAGCGGGTACTGCTCCAGGATCTTGGCGCGGATCGTGCGCTGCTGCGACGACTTGACCTTGCTGCTCGTGCTCACGTTCTCCTCCACCGTGAACTTCTTAAACATGGCGCCGTCCTTCTCGCAATGCTCTGCTTCCCTTGCTTCCGCACGATGAAAATGCTTCGGATGGCTCGTGAGCACATCAATGGTTACGGTTTCTATGTGGGCGATTTGTAACGCAACCACTTGGATTTCTAAAGAGTGCATGTGGGTGACCATGGCTGTATATTTACTGCGCACATGGTGTTCATCAATTAGTTTCTATGTTTCCAAACTGCTGATCCAATAGTGCCCCCTCCTCCTCTCTTGGAAGAGACGCTCGCATCGTTTTTCGGTCAATGTGGGACATGCGCACTTCCCCTCCCATAACCACTACCTTCCCACCCTCTCTAGCCCCTCTACCCCATACAACTCCCACCACTTCAAACCAACGGCATCTACCCGCTTTAAACAGGTCAAACAGTCGATCTGATCACTCGTCACTCCCAACTCACGCACACTCTATCTATTGGCGTTAGGCGAAGAAGCAAACGCGCGCCATTAGCCCCAAGCACCTCATTCTCTCTGTCTGATGGCGTCCCCTTCGTCCCCCGCAGCGCGCTCCTCCCAACAACAGCAGTCGGACCCGTCCACGTGGGCACTCGTGGCTGTGCGCGTGCCGCCGGGTGCGCTGGGGCTCATCGTGAGCAAGAGCGCCGACCCGACGCGCGGACAGGTGATCGTGGACGGCTTCCGACCCGTGGGCACCAACGGCGAGTGCGGCGTGCTGCAGCAGCACGGCCAGATCACGCGTGGCTCGGTGCTGCTGGGCGTCAACGAGTTCGACTTCACGGACGCGTCCAAGCTCTCGTTCGACAAGATCCGCGAGATCCTGATCCAGACGTCGGGTCTCGAGCGCGTCGTGCGCTTCCGCGTGCCGCCAGCAGTGGTGCCAGTGGCAGTAGCGTCGCTCGTCGCGCCTGATGCAGAGGTGAACGCCAACATCACGACGACCGCGCGCTTCGCGGACGTCTATCAGATGGGCAAGGAGCTCGGCTCGGGCACGTTCTCGGTCGTGCGTGAGGCCACGCACCGCGTCACGGGCGAAAAGTTCGCCATCAAGTGCATCAAGCGCGACGAGCTCTCCAAAGACGACCTCGCGGCGCTCATGCTCGAAGTGGCCATTTTGAAACAGATGCAGCACCCGCACATCGTCAAGCTCTTTGACGTGTTCCAGGAGGACAAATACTACTACCTGGTGACCGAGTTCATGGCCGGCGGCGAGCTCTTTGACCGCATCGTCGAGAAGAACTTTTACAGCGAGCGCGAGGCGCGCGACCTCGTCAAGATCCTGCTCGAGTCCATCCAGTACATGCACGACGCCGACGTGGTACACCGCGACCTGAAACCCGAGAACCTGCTGCTCACGAGCAAGGACGACGTCGCGGACATCAAACTCGCGGACTTTGGCTTCGCCAAGCAGGTGCAGATGGACGACAAGGGCCTCGCGACGGCGTGCGGCACGCCCGGGTACGTGGCGCCCGAGATCCTGCAGGCCAAGCCGTACGGCAAGGCCGTCGACATCTGGAGCATCGGCGTGATCACGTACATCCTGCTCTGTGGATACCCGCCATTCCACGACGACAACCAGGGTGTGCTCTTCCGCAAGATCAAGACGGGCCGGTTCGAGTTCGACTCACCGTACTGGGACAACGTGTCGAGCGAAGCCAAGGACCTGATCCTCAAGATGCTTGTGCTCAACCCGAACGAGCGCTGGACCGCGGCGCAATTGCTCGAACACACATGGATCACAGGCGCCAACGTCAACACGGCACAGCTCACGGGCGCGCTCATTGAGCTGCGCAAGTTCACGGCGCGCCGCAAGTTCAAAGCCGCCGTGAGCACCGTCAAGGCCACGATCTCGCTCACCAAGAAACTCACACTCATGGGGCTCAAAGATAACAGCAACAGCAGTAATAGTACCGGAAGCAGTGACACCACTACCACCACCACCACCTGCAGCAGCAGCAGTTCAGCTCTGCCTGCGGCTCCAGCTGTCCAGAATGCCTCCTCCTCAAGTCCGACAAATGCCTCCTCGACTGCTGCGCCGTCGATCCTGTAAACAAACACACAGAAAACAGCTATTTTCTTTCAGTAGAGTGCAAAAAAGTTGACAATTGGGTTTCGAATTCGCTCTTTTGTATCTGAAAAGGTGTGTGCGTGTGTTTTGTTCATATTTTGCAGACTTGAAGGCAAGCAGCGAGCGCGCACAGACGCTAAGCTCATCGTCTACTTTCCCATGCCCGCGTTCACTCACAGATTCGCGCACCTGACAGCAATGAGTAAGTGCGACACCTTGCGATCCTACAATTTTAACTTTGTTGTTGTTTGTCCTTCCACAAATAGGAGCCAGCAAGATCACGAAATCTCATGAGGTCGCACGAGTGAGAAAATGCCTCGAGCCCTTTCGCGCAGACAACCAAATAAACAAGAGAAGAACACAAGACACGCACAAGGCAACACAAGCAGCATCGACGGACATGTTCAAGTTCTTTTCGCGTGCCAAAAAGCCCCATGTGTCTTCAGACGGCGACCTCCACGACCACACCGATGGGTCACCGACGGATATAAGCGACTGGGACGTCGTGCAGGTCGTCGTTCCGCCTGGTCCGCTCGGGATCATGCTTGATGGGAGCCACGCGAGTTCGGTCGTGCTCGACGCCTTCGAGGTGCTCCCGGACGGCCGCAAGGGCGTGCTGGAGCTCCACGGCGGCATTACGCACGGCAGTGTGCTCGCTAAGGTCAACGAGTTCGACTTCCTCGCGACCAAGATGACGCTGATGGAAGCTGGGCACGTACTGCGCGAGACGGCGCATCTCGAGCGCACGCTCACGTTCAAAGTGCCGCCTCAGCGCCGAGCCTCAAAGACTGCAAAGGAAGAGAAGGCGACACTTTTGAGTGGCGTCACCACGTCGAGCGCGCTGAACGTCCTAAGCGACCTGGACAGCGAAGAGGACGCCCGCACGCCGTCCACGCGCGGCTCGTTTACGAACACAATGCTGCGCAAACCCTCGCTCACAGAAAGCGGTAGCACCATCGTCGTGTCCGCGAAAGGCTCGCCTTTGGATCCTATCACTGCAAAGAAGAACAACAAGTTTGTCACCGTGGACGTCCCGCCAGGTTCGCTGGGTCTTAACTTCGACAGCGCTTCACTCGAGTCTGCAGTCGTACTTGGGTTCATCCCACTGCCTGATGGCTCGAAAGGTGCCTTGGAATTGCACGGGGGTGTCAAAGTTGGCTCAGTGCTCATCGAGATCAACGACGAAAACGTCTCAAAAATGTCACTCGACATGGTGCGCGCGAGACTCGGCGCGCTCGCGGGAAGCCCACGTCGCCTTCTATTCCGACTTCCTCCATCAGCATCAGCGAGCAAGCGTGCGTCGCAGGCATCAATGTTGTCAAGACCGCGCAGCATCGTGGCCAAGGTCAAGGTTATCGTGGACGAAGACTTGGACTTGCGCCGGAAACTCGAGCTCGCGCTCGTGATGAAGTTCGACAAGCGGAAGATCTCGCGCAAGGAGTGCTGGTTCCTGATCGACGCGCAATGGATGACGCGCTGGGTCGCGTTTGTCGGCCAAAACGGACCGCTTCCTGGACCGATCACGAACGAAGTGCTGTTGCAGCCCGAGTGGTGCGAGCGCCTGCGCGGCGAGTTCCCAGGCAAGCCCGACACGCTGCGACAGGGGCTTGAGCGCATGGTTCACTACCGCTGCGTGAACCCGATGGTCTGGTGCATTCTGTCCGAGTTGCATGGCTCCGGAGACGCGCCAGTGCTCGTGAGGTACGCTGCATTGGATGCGTATGGAGGGAGGGTACCGCGAGCCTTATGACTAACCTTGTTTGCTTGTCTAGGTATGTTTTGGATATCAACGCCGATCCAGTCGACAAGGAGAGCGTGCAATGCATCCTCCATGATCCGCAGCCCACGGCCGCTGCGCTCGTGCTGGAGCTGCTCAGCAAATGCCGACGCGAGACCGTGGTCGAGGACTAAGAGAACACACAGAGACTGAGGTAGTGGCAATGACACCAGCATATATAAGCGAATGACCCGGGCAACATGCATCTAGGTAAACCAGATCCGCACAATACACGTCAAAATCTAGCCAATAGGAGCCAAGTGTAGCCATTTGCCCTTGGATCTTTTCTAAAGGTCACAACGGTGCTTTCTCGCACATCCACCGCACATTTCTGACCACGCATTGCATCGCAAAGTTCATAGAAGAAATATGCCGCATGTCAACGAAGGCGAGGTCGAGATGGAGCCATTGCCTGCGTCTTCACCGACGCGATTGCCGAAGAGCAGCAGCAATGCGCGTCCTGCGGAGCCTCGTGCTGCTGTGGCGGCGCTGACGCTGCTGAAGCACGCGTTCGGGAAGAGCATGCTCGCGGCTACGGACGAGTGGCATGACGTCGCCGAAGTCGTGCGCTCGTCGTTCCTTATCGTCTCCAAGGAGATCAAGTGCCAGGACACGCGGCTGCGAGTGCTGGAAGACAACCAGCAGCAGCAACAGATGGAGCGCGAGGAACGAGATAGATGGAGCGTGGTGCATGCGCAACTGAAGCTCTTTAGCGACGAGCTTCAGTTGCTCACCCAGCAGCTGCAGCACCTGAGGGACGATGCAGCATGACGTGGAACTGTAGTGCAGGAGCGACTCACAGAACAATGGTGCGCGTATGCTGAGCATGATGCACGCATCAAGCACAAGATCGCCGAGGCGACTCGTGCCATCGAGACGAAAGCAAGTCGTGACGAGCTCCAAGTCGAGATGCTGCGGCTGGAAACGCGTGTAAACGAGCGGCTCAACACACAGAATACGCAGTTCGCGCTTGCTGAACACGAGCTGCGTGCGCTTGGTCCGAAGATCCACGATGTTGAGGCGCGCCTGACTCAACTGCAGAAGAACGAAGCGAAAGCGGCAGTCGACGAAAGCGTATGGACCAGAGACGCAATGTGCAAACTGCTGCTCGTCCAAAAGCGGTGCCAACTGGAGATCAAGCGACTTCAACGGGAGTTCTTCGTGACGTACAACAGCCACTGTGGTACTGCGCAGCGATCAAAGACAACAGAGACGATGTCAGCAATGAGCAGCAGCCAGAAATGGCGAGTACAGTTAACGAGGCAACATGCACGAAGCCAGCGCACAAGAATATAGGCGACGTGGATAAATCAGAGACAGAAGGGCATTGCAAATCGACGCAGGGGAGAGAATTGGTACCCCTGTCGCATGGAGGTATCAGCCACAACGCGTCTGTGCCTTTGCCTGCTGTAAAGCCAACGCATGCGTCGCTGAAGCAGCGCTTTGAGGACGCGCGACTCAAGCAGCAAGCCTGTTTGACCCGATTGCGACAAGCCAATTACTAAGAATGGAGAAGACATAAGTGAATATGCTGCGATATATAATCGGTCGGTAGCGTTCTTAAGACGCGCACGAGAGGAAGTAAAGCGACGCGTCGTCGACATCGTGTTCAGCATTCTGCTGTTGCGTCTCAGCTCCAAGAAGATCACAAACCCGCTGCGTCACGCTCGCGACGGCGTCGACGAGGTCCATTTCGCGGCTGAGCTCAAAGATGCGCAGCCTCGCGGCTTGCCAGATCAGACTCGGGGTACTTTTGGGCTGGGTTGCTACACTGTTGTTGTTGTTATCTTTCTGGAGCCGCTGCTGCTGGAATGCGTTGGCGCCGCACGTGAGCGTGAGCACCCACTGGTTGACCATCTCCGACGACGCTGCGAGAAAGATCTGTGATGAGGACGAAGCATTGGACGACGTGGTACCACTGTCATCCTTTCGGATCCACAGCGAGAATCCGTGATCTGGGTGCAGAACGAGCTGCTGAATGTCCACGAGGCGAATGCTCTGACCGCCGCACATTGATACCTCATCGCCATCGGCGTCAAGCTTTGTAGTTGAGCTTGCAAGCGTCTCGAGGGCTCTCGAGCGTGATCATCGCGCACAAACATCGCGGCAAAGCGACTCGACAGCATTGGAGAGCGCGCTTCAGCGAGGTCACGACAGCGATTGCTCTTCTTCTTTTAAGCCAAAGGCAGCGTCGCCAATGGCCAGCAGCAACAACGGCAGCAAGAATGGATGCCAGTGGGCAAATTGGGACGTAACGCGGCTTGCCACACTTGGGTCAGTCGATCTACTGCAGCTCACACGACGTAGGTAGGAAAAGAACCTGGATAGCAAGCAACTAAGGACACTGTCGTTGATCATCATCCACAATATATTGATACACGCGCCAAACCAAAGAAGGAGTAGAATAGAACAAACTAATGCATGAAGCAGACTGCTTAGGACCTCACCACAAGCACAACGGCACTCACTCTGGCGGTGCCTGTTCAGCGACTCGTGACGCACTTGTCGCGCAGTTCGTTCACGAGGATCGCTGCTTTCAGCCGCGGTTCCTGCAGAATCGCAGCCACTTCCTTGTTGCCCACGTGCTCCGACTCAATGTCAATCATAAATCTGTCCAATACATACAAAAAAGTCAGCCACCTATGAGGAGCCTTAAAGAGTGATATCGGTGCGCCACATACCTGGGCAAGAGCGGCGCTTCGCCCATGCCGTGGAGTTCTACAAAGAGGCAGAAGACCATGGGCGTCACGCAGCGATAGTCCTTCTGCGCCGTCAGCCCTTTGCGCGGCGTGTCGGCGCGGCCCAGAACAAGACCTTCCAGGCGCTCCTTCCAGTCGGGTTCCAGCAGCACTTCGTTCGTGATCGGGCCAGGAAGCGGCCCGCCGCGCGCTGCAAAATTCACCCAGTTGTTCATCCAGTTGGCGTCGATGACGAACCAGCACTCCTTGCGACCGATCGTGGCCCTGTCGTACTTGACGACGAGCGCGAGCTCCATCTTGCGGCGCTTGTCGAGATCTTCCTGCAGTTGCACGGGAAGCGTGCGCGTAGAGACGCTTGATGCAGTCTTCACGAGTCGCGCGCGCGGCAACCGGAACACAAGCGTGCGAGTCGTGCCGCTGAGCTCACCCAGTTTGACGCGGATCTCGTCCAGCGTCGCGCTCGACACGTCTTCGTCGTTGATCGTGACGAGCACGGCACCAACGTGAATGCCGCCGTGCGACTCCAATGAGCCGATGCTCCCATCAGGCAGCGGCACGAACCCGACGACCACGGCGTGGTCCAGGATACCGCCGTCCAGGTTGAGTCCGAGCGGACCCGCGGGAGCCTCCACCGCCACAAACTTGTCTTCCTCTGGCTCCGTTGGCTCGTCGTCAGTTGGAAACTCCTTGTGACTGTTAGGCGAATTCGCATTGCCCTTGTTGAATGGCGACGTGATGCCAACGAGGTTCGGGATGCTCGGCAGGCTCGGCAGATGCGGCAGGTTCTTCGGGAGACTTGGCATGCTGAGCTTTGACGGCATCGCCGGCAGCGAGAAGCCCGCGAGGCTCCATCCTTTGCGCGTCGCGGACGCCGTCGAGCTCGTCGTGCTGCTAGGCGGCGAGATGGCGATTTTCGGCGGCAGATCCGAGTCGCTGATGTGGTCGTATGAGCTGTCGGGCGGCGACTCCAGCCGCTGCTCGTCCACTGACGTCTGCGACTGCGCGTCCGGGAGCAGCTCCACGGACGCGGGGCTCACGAGCGCGAGCTCCTTCGCGAGTTCCGACTCGCTCCACGCGCCGCCGTCCTCACCGCCGTCCGTGGCAGTGACGCTGACGCCTTCGTCCTCGGATTTCGGCAGCGTCGCCGCATCTTCTTCTTCCTCGCGCGTGGACTCGGGCACCGGAACTTTGAACACGAGCTCGCGCTCGAGATGACTCGTCTCGCGGAGCACCTGGCCGATCTCGCTGAACGTCATGTTGGACTCGACAAAGTCGTACTGGTTCACGGACACGAGCACGCTGCCCGGCAGGACGCCGCCGTGGGACTCGACAGCGCCGCGCTTGCCGTCGGCGTCAATGGCGGCAAAACCCTCGAGCACCGCTTGCGACGACATGGACGCGTCGAGCAGGATGCCAAGCGGACCCGGAGGCACGGCGACGCGCACGAACTCCCAGGCGACGCGCACGTCCGTGAACTCCTCGTCCGCGGCCACGCGCGGCGAGATCGCGAGCATCGGCTTGGAGTTTACGGAGGAGGTGAACGTGGGGCTGCTCAGCGCGATGGACGAGAGATTCACGGAGGCGGAATGCGCTGCCATTTGATGTAGTTTGGGGACTGATTTGTTCACCCAGAAGGACGAGGAAGAGGGGTACGTTACGTGGGTTACGCTTTCTCTTCTTCCACGCGTCATACACCTGTATAAATGATGAAAATTCTTGTTTATGATGCGCGAGGCAACATTAACTACAATATTGTATGTGCTTTAGATTAATCTACCTGCTTACAGTGGATAAATACATCAAGAATAGAGATATGAAGTATTGAAGGTTGATTTCGGCAGTTTTGCGCGAAGGGTAGGGTGTGGGTACATTTCCACTTCAGTGACCTTCACGTGTTGAACGAAGCGAATGCCACTAAAGTGAGTCGTAAACTATAAAAGCTACTGTACAGAGCGAAAAGACACATCGACAGAACAGAATTCCCTCAAGCGTCAATCTCGAAGGATTGGCGAGATTCGTCCTCAATGTGCTCCTCACAATGATGTCTGCATGCTGCCCTGACGCTTCCGCTGCGAAAAACTGGTCGATTCAGAGCCACGATAGGACGCCAACTGCTCATGGATGGATGGCGCAGTAAAAGCGTTGGCATTTCCCGACGTGGAGTTCACACAGAGCGAGGTAGATTGCCTCGTCATGAACTAACAGAAAGCCTCACCGAGTAGATACTTGAGGACGGCACTGGGAGGAGGAAATCTTGTCATGGATTTGTAGCTGCCTATATCGTGCATTATAACAAACAAAAAGAACAACACAGAGAGAAAGGAGAGGGAGTCTACATTGATCTATGCCCCGCATCCTTAATGAGCCCGTGGTCACGTGTTTGCACGAACCCAGTCATGCTCTCCTTGGCGCCAACCACACGGCGAATGAACTCGGACCAGGACTCCGGTACGAGGAGTGCAAACACTTCGAGAAAGCCAATGTACCCTGGCAGCAGCACGCGCCACTTATTGCGCAGCGTGGCCTTCACGACCTGCTCGGCGACGTACTCGGGCATGAGCCAGCGGAGTCCCTTGGGCAGCGTCACGCCCGTGACCATGTCGGTCTTCATGTATGACGGACACATGAGCGTGAGGTGTACGCCCTTGATGCCCAGGTCTGCGAGCTCCTGTTTGAGACTCGTCATCAGACCCACGGACGCAAATTTGCTTGTGGAGTAGTCCACGAGTCCCAGTCCGCTGCCGAGGATGCCCGTCGCGCTCGCGATCGACACGATGTGGCCGCGGTCGCGCGCTATCATGGCCGGCAGAAACGCCTTGATAGTCCAGAAGTGTGCTGTGGCGTTCACAGCCATCTGCTTCTCGATCGTGCGGTCATCGGTCTCGAGCAGCGGGCGGCCGCCCATGATGCCCGCATTATTGACGAGGATGTCGATGGCGCCAAACTTCTCCAGGAGCTCCGCGCCTACTTTGTACACGCGCTCGCGGTCCGTGACGTCGACGCGGTAGAAGTACGCCTTGGTGCCGCACTCGCTCTGAATGTCGCGGACGAGCGCCCCACCGGCCTCGGTCTGCAGATCCCAGACCACGACGATGCCCCCCAGCCGCGCAAACTTGAGCGCGAGCAGGCGGCCGAGCCCCATGGCGCCGCCCGTGACCAGAACGACCTGCCCGTGCACCGACTTGTCTGCGCCAAAGAGCCACGCAAACATGTTGTCGACTGCAGCGAGAGAATGCGCGAGCGGGAGCTGGCGAATGCGCGTATGAGGCACGCGAGTGGACACGCGGAAGATGCTGGCAACGGAGACCGTGGTGATGACGTCCTTTGTTGAACTCGGGAGTGGGATGTCAGACAATGAGATCACTTCGATTAGAGGAGACCTCTATTTATTTGTATAATTTCTAAAACGGTGTCGGTGTATTCTCTTTGTTGAGACAGAGATTCGTCTCACAATACTCAATTCATTCACTGTGAGTGGCTCCCCCTACATAACGACGCCGAGTTAACGATTGAAAAGTACAATAAGTTTTTTACTTTATATGCCAAGTTTTGATGCTTTATATAATCACCATGTGCAATACTTTGACCAATTCGAACCAATTGTGCATTTGTGCAGGAAAAGTGAATGAGGATTATGTTAATTGGAGCATGCTGTGCGTGTTCACTTTAAAGAGGTTTTTCCTGCCAATTGAATGATGGAATCTAACCTATTTAAGTGCTCCAGTGTTGGACGTCATTGATTGATTTGTGTTCGAGTGCAGTGTGTTATCCGGATCCCTCCTCCAATAACAGGGCATCTTGCAGTACTGAGAAAAATCGGATACAAGAGACTTCACAGCAATTGAACAGATCCAATGTTCACAACATGATTGTTGCAGTGACTTTAACGATACGCACGCTATCCGTGAAAACAAAAACATGAATCGTTTCTACCTAAACGCCTACTTCTTCTCGAGATCCTCGTCACTGTCCTTGATCAGCGCATGGGGACGCGTCTGCTTGAACGTCTTCATGGAGTGACCGACTCGCGCGAATCGAACAAGGAACTGCGCCAGC
This sequence comes from Globisporangium splendens, assembly GCA_006386115.1. Classification (NCBI taxonomy): domain Eukaryota; phylum Oomycota; class Peronosporomycetes; order Pythiales; family Pythiaceae; genus Globisporangium; species Globisporangium splendens. Next base: position 218,270 of record VFIW01000111.1, read on the forward strand.
CAGTCGGGCATAATGTACATGAGCATCTCGAGGAACGTCAGCAGTGACGGCATCACGAGTTTCCACTGGTTGCGGCGCACGGCGCGCACAATCTGGTCGGCCACGTATTCCGGGGACAACCACGTCGTGAACCGCGGCGGCGCGACGCCCTCGAACATCCCAGTCTTGATGAACGACGGGCACACCAGCGTGAGATGCACGCCGTCCTTGCCCATCGCCTGGAGCTCTTGACGCAGACTCATCATCAACCCCACGGCGGCAAACTTACTCGCACCATAATCGACCATGCCGCCACTTCCAAAGAGCCCTGCCGCACTTGCAATCGACACAATGTGGCCGTGGTTGCGCTTGACCATCTGCGGCATGAACGCCTTGATCGTCCAGAAGTGCGACGTCACGTTCACGTCGAACGTCTTGCGGATCATGCGGTCGTTGCTCTCGAGGATCGGCTTGCCGCCGACGATACCGGCGTTGTTGACCAGAATATCAACCGCTCCGAATTGGTGCACGATGCTCTCGGCGACCGAGTACACGCGCTCCTTGTCCGTGACGTCCATCTCGTAAAAGTGCGCGTCACCGCCGGCCGTGCGGATCTCGTCGACGACCTGTCCGCCCAGATGCGTGTTTAGGTCCCAGATGATCACGATCGCGCCGAGCTTAGCGAAGCGCAGCGACATGAGCCGCCCAATGCCCATGGCGCCGCCCGTGATGAGCACCACCTGACCCTTGACCGACTTCTGGAACCCGAAGAGACCGAACATGACGAGCGAGTGAAGCAGCGACTGGAGACAGCGAGAGTGAATGTGTGCGGCAGGACGTTACTTGCGGAATGAGCCCATTAGCGTAGCGGATGGCGCGCATTCCCTGCGGTCGCAGATAATAATGGACCTCTTCGTGAACAATAGCAATAGCGCGATGTTGACGGCAATGCTGGAGGCAGCAACGCGGTCGCCTCTCTTCGCCAAACGGACGTTTCGCTTGAGTTATGTATGTTTTGGGGAGAGATGACCTGCAGTGGGACTGATTATGGCTTTTGGATCGAGAAGAGTACTGATTGAAGCAAGAAAAAAGAAGCAAGCGGGCAACGTTCGTGCAACATTAGTCAAAATCGTACTTTGTTGAGATATTTCGGTGCAGATGCCAGTTGAAGTTGATGATTGATTGACAAGCATGGAAATGGGTACAAAGTATGAAAAGCTGCAACACGCAGAGTGTATCCATACGGTCCAAAGCTGATCTGTTTGCAGCGCAACAACGTAGAGATGCTTGTAGACAACTATCCGTATCACACACCTAGTCGTTCCTGAGGATGGTGTGCGGTCGCGTTTGCCAGAACGTGCACTCAGGTAAGGCTCGCATCTGGCGCCGCGCCTGTAAATTGTCGAACGACGACGATGAGCCTGCGACAACGAAGAGGCAGGCAGTTGTCTGGTGCAGACGTGCCCATTGCGCGCATCCCCACGGAACCTTCCACGTGTTGGGCAATCCCACATGAGAGGCAATTTGGTGGAAACCTCCATTCGGAAACGGAAAAAATCGAACCCAAGGATGCTGCGAGCCAGCACCAGTCAGTCCAATGGACCGGCGGCTTGAGAATGGCCCTCAGGCGCCTGTTTTACTGTGAACACAAGGCGCAGGGGGCGCACGAGCGGTGCTCGCGATCATGTCATTTCGCGAAAATGCTCAAGAGCGCAAGCGAGGATATCTTTCGCCTTGGAACGCCCATTCTTTCAAGTAGCTCAAACCCTCTTTATTGTTGTTATTGTGGCGACACTCTCTCCTGCCCGATTGAAGCTGAGGCAGCTAAGTGCTCTAAGGCGCTCTCAAAGGCGAGCGTCTTGATGTCTGGATGAGGATCTCGCAATTCTGTCATCGTGCCGGAGCTCTCCTGGTTCAAGTGTAGCCAGAGTTGGACGGGGTCCGATACAAGCCAGTTGCAACAGCAACAGTGAGTCTCCAGGCGGCACTTGACGCGTTTCGTTGTCCCTCAACTCGGTCGTCAAAGGGATCAGGCTATGGGGCTATGGCGCCTATCGCTTCTCGTACATTTGGGCAAATGCGTAAGGAAAACGAGGTCACGTAGCTTCACTTTCGTTTCTTCTTGGCGTTGAGCTTTTCACGGTAAAACTTGATGAATGCGACCGTGCCGTCAAACTCCTTGAGTAACGCGTCGAACGCGGCTTCAAATGCTTGAAAGTCGCCGACGTCGCTCTCGGCGATCTCGTGCATGAGCTTCGCGACCTGGACTTGGACCCTCCGCGCACATACAAACTCGGACGCACGCGCCGTGAACTCGAGGATCTCGACCAGGGACCCGCGGTTGTACGTTTCCATCGCGCGATGCAAGTTCGGGATCATCTGCGTCTCACAGAGTTCCACGTACCCTTCGAGCATCTCGCCCACGGCCGCGCGGTTCTGCAAGTACACTTCCATCATCGCTTTCGTGTCGATCGGCGCAATCATTTCCATCTCCTGCTCAGATGGGAGCATGCGGTGTCTTTGTCTCAGGTCGGACGCTTCTGGATCCACTGGGTTCCCAAAGACATCGAAGCCGTCACCTGGGTACTCGATGGGGCATGTGCGACTATCGAACGTGAAGGTCTCGCCCACGCCTTGCTCCTGTGCGAGTTGTTCCACACGCGAGTATGGCTTTCGGCCGCCTCGGCGGGTTGCATTGCTGAACAGCTCTTCATGCATCCTC
>VFIW01000112.1:0-134766 GCA_006386115.1 Globisporangium splendens
AAAACATACCCCCACAAATTTCTACGAAATTTGTGTGGCTAGTTTTCAAACGGGACAGCATCTAAACCCTAAACCCTAAACCCTAAACCCAATGGCGTAGAAAACGATGGTGAAAGTTTGAGAAAGATTGTGTGGCTTGTTTTTGTGCAATGCGACATTTTTTCAGTTTTTTCGTTATATCTCAAAAAGTAAAATTTCGGCAGATTTCTCGTTTTCGCCGAGATGCTGCGCGTAGTTGAAAACATACCCCCACAAATTTCTACGAAATTTGTGTGGCTAGTTTTCAAACGCGACAGCATCTAAACCCTAAACCCTAAAACAGGACAGCATCTAAACCTAAACCCTAAACCCTATGCCTGTTCTCTATTTATTCTCAACATTTTCCTTGCAGTTTCTTTATGGATACATACCTCCTCTCCTTTACTCTTTTTTAATTGTCTCGTCCCCGCCTTCACTTCTTCGTAGCTCTGAAATGTACCCACAAGCTGCATCCCAATTCAAATCCGAACACCAATATTTGAAACACGCTCTATAGCGTCCGAGAATGCTGGATGGGGCTCATAAACAATCAATATGTACGGCTATTCAGGACACCAGATGTGGGTGAGTTGGTGTGCAAAGTTTTACTGTATGAAGCTCCAATTTGGATCTTTACATTTCCACTCAACCCGTTGAACAACGATATTCAGCGCATACACGTACGTACCCGTCAAATCTGATACTTGTTTCAGATTCCCCATACAAAAATCATACAAAGTCCAAGTTTTCAGACAATATCACGTTGTATTGCGTGCAATGCGAGTGAATGTCCTGGTGTGCCAACAACAGTGGCACAGTGTACATAAAAGAGTCAGTAGGTACCACTGTCGTGTTGCCCACATAAAGTAACGTGGTCATACAAACTTTCATACAATTTGGGTCAGTACTGAGGTCACGCGAGCAGAGTGTCGATTACAAGGGTGCCGTGTACATAGACGAGTCAGGAAGTACCACTGTCGTGTTGCCCACATAAAGTTACATAGGTATACAAACTCTCATACAATTTGCCTTTATATTCGCTTTGTATTGTGCCAATCACACTCTCACCTGTGTAAATCAATATTTGTCGCATAGCCGTGCGTCCCCCGCCAAATGTGATACTTCCATCGCATTGACCATACAAAAATACATACAAGTGGAAGTTTTCATGAGGTTTCGAGCACTTTTTGCCTGACCTCAAATAGAGTGGTACACTGTGCATAGACAGGTCTGAAAGTCCCACAGTCGTGTTCGCGATACAAAAGTAGGAAGGTATACAAAGTTTCATACAAATTAGCTCCCTGCAGCCTGCGCTGCAAGCACATTCGTCTTTGACTCACATTGAGTATACTATACAAACTGACACACAAATCAATGTATTCCACCCTAACCATGTATATATTTAGACCTAATTGAAAGATTTCAAGTGAAACCCCGAAGATATCGATGGTTAAGTTAATATAGAAAAGCCCAGTCAAATTTGCTCATCATTTTTTCCCAAACGAGCTCGGCTCGTCATGGTTAAGTTAATATAGAAACCCCGAGCCAAATTAGCTCGTCATGGTTCACGTTGGAGAGCCTAACCACTTTGACTTGAAATTTGTATGATGACGAGCCTGTTTAGGGACCCAAAACCATTTCGCTAAACCCTTTTCGCTTACATATTGACACCATGCACATTGCACGAGGGTGGACCAATACAAGGTCAAACACGAATTGCTCAAGATTTATCGGTCGCACAGCTTCCTGCCACGCACCTGCTACCACACCAGCATTTGTGCACGATCTAGCTGTGACTAAACAAACTGCGAGGAACGACTGCATACTGAGTGCTCATTGGCTAATTCATTGAACATGCTGGCATCAATTAAGAGCAGAATGAATCTCGGTGACTAATCAAACGGATGCAGGGTTTCACAAAGCGGAGGCTTTCTCAACACGAACCAAGTTCTTCATATCCAACACTTTGCATTCGGCATCCAACGCCCAACACGTGCTTTCACCACACCAATCAACTACGACAACAACAATCGACGATGGCTCCGTTCACTTCATTCGCTCTTATCGGCGCCGGCACGATCGGATCGTTCGTAGCCACTGAGCTATTGAAGGAAAACATTGCGTCCGTCAAATTGTTGACACGAGACGACACCAAGGTACAGTGGGTTTCACTCAAAACTCTGTCTATTATAGATCGGATTCTGTTGCCCTGATGGATGCACTCGCGCGGACTCGTCTGTCGTGTGTGTTCGAATAGCCGGAGTTGGAGCCGTTCAAGCAGCAAGGCGCCACCGTCGTGAAGGTCGACTACACGAACCATGAGGATTTGAAGAAGGCGCTGTCGGGAGTTCAAGTCGTGTACGTCACTACTCGCTTGCGACTCGTTCGTTGCCACTTGCTACTGATCCCCGAACTGATGCTGTTGTTTGTACTGACGTTTGTGTGGCCATTATCAACCTGTCGAATGCATCGTTGCACGCATTGCGTTGCAGCGTCAGCACTATCACGCACTTCCAAGTGGAGGCTCAAGTCGACATTGCCCGAGCCGCGAAGGAAGCCGGTGTGCAGCTGTTCGTGCCGTCAGAGTATGGTGGCCCAAGCCTCGAAGGGTTTGATGCGCCGAAGAAGGTTGTCCGTGATGCGCTCGAAGAAATCCACCTACCATACACGGTCTTCATGCCAGGATACTTTGCCGATATCTTCCATACGTGAGTGTACAGCGCTCTGCAGCTGCTGCTGTGTGAGTCTTTGTAATTGTATCTGTTACTCACGTGTGCCGACATCTCACGACTAATTCGAACAGATATTTTGACTACAATTACACCGAGGGCTACATCAACGTGTACGGCACCGGGAAGATAGAGTTGAGTCTGACATCGCGTTACGACGTCGCGCGCTTCATGAGTCATGTGCTCACGACGATAGAGCCAGCAGACTTAGCATGGTGCAAGTTGCCATTCGAAGGTGACCGCCTCGCACCGCTCGATATCGCAGCACGCGCGGAAAAAAAGCTCGGCAAACCAATAATGATCAAGTACCACGACTATGCCGAGACGAAGGCCAAGGCCGATACCGACATAATGGCGTTCCTCGCTGTCCTCGTGGAAGACGGGAAGGGCCTCGCTGGCACGGCTGATGAAGTGCATGAGACAATCACCAAGTACTTCCCGAACTGGAGCCCGCAGAAGTACGATGCATTTATCACGACGGATTAGATGTGCATGTTAATCTGGAGAGCAGGCAACGGTACATATGTTGGTGGGATTGCTGCTCATCAGCAGGAGAGTGAACAACAGCATCAGCGGAGCTGCTGTAAGCACTTTGGAGGCACTCGAAAGCTTCCAATAACACGTTGCAAAATGCGTTCGTTCACCATCTCGATAAATGCGAGTGGGGTATTTTGGGGTTGTTTGAAGGCACAATTCAACGATGCTCATTCTCGCTGTGGTTGAACTGTCGATCATCAGTCGTGGAGAAGGTTTCCGGATAGTATTTTGTAACGAGAGTGAGCTAAAGATTGATTAAAAAGCATTCGAAGCACCCAAAATATTGATCCTTCCTAACAATGACGCAATAACGACCGAAATCGACTTGAACTCTACCGAGAATTGAGATCGATCAGTCGCTTTGCGATTCCCAGAATACATCGAATATCCCTATTGTCTGGCTTCGCTCGTTCAGGTATCGATTGGAGATGTGCTTGGGGATCGAATGCCAATAGCTGCACGTAGCTGTATCATGTGGAAACTGTTCCCCAATAGTGGACATCTCACAGAAAGAGATATCGCAAGCTCCGAAATGAGTATTTTGTTCGAAACCATAGCTATTCAAATTGTTTTTGAAATGGAATCGTGGAAGACAGAATCCTTTTCAAAACTCTGCTGTCTTCTGATACCTGTGTTGCACCAAGGCAGCATGTCGGTTCTGTACACACAGAACTAAGCACCGATGCGATCATGGATTGTCGTGCTCGTGTTAGACTGGTCGGCAAAATGGTGCTCTGTACATGCTGAGGTAGCTGGAGAATCGAAAAGGTAACATCAAGACGGTACAAGAAGCCCCGCAGTCAATACAAGTCCTCTTATGGGAGATACTTGTGCACCAGTCCAATTTCGACCAAGAGAGGATTTTCCAATGACATTGGACAACGCGCGTGGGCATGCTACTGGGTGTGCGCACTGATGACCACGCACGCGGCTGACAAATGCGCCAACAAAGCTGCTTTCCATGTGCTAAGGTGCGTTACTGACGTGCTAGTGTGCTAACGCGCTACAACGCGTTTACGTGTGCATGGGTGGACCACGCACTCAAACGCTGCTCGTTGTGTCCACTAGTTTGCGTACAAAAGAGCAACCTAGAGTCATACGTCTCTCGTCGGTGTTGATCGGAAGCGACCGCGAAGGAGTCTTTCGTTCAGCAAGCAACTTCGAATCACAGCCCACCCTAATCTCTTTCATGGACTCGTGCGAATGCATGCCTCCTTCTCTCGTCTCTTTTGTCCATTCCAGTATGCAATCTACACCTCATGACGTTGGATTTGCGAAAGAAAGAAAGAACCCCAGCTCCTACTTCGTGACGACGACACTGTCCGTCGCAACGAATGATTGGGATCAGAAAGCAACCGCGATCAGGACAGTTCGAGATTCTATAAATGATGCGTTCATTTCTTTTTTTGGCATTGGCTGCTGTTTGGCATCTTGAACGCTTTTGCGCACACACTAGGCAGTGCGCTTGACACAGAAACAGAGAAGAGCAGGAACAACACAAAAGCACAGCTTCAAGTGGAGCGTCGCTGGTGCCGTGTGATGGTGGGATTGCTGTGTCTTGCGGGCTCGAGAAGAGCAATCAAAGTCAGGTAAAAGTGGCTGAGAACGATGGCAGTCGCGAGCGAATACTCTGGGTGGGTGCGCGAACTGGACAATTTTGAAGCAGGTGGAGATGTCAGAGCATATTTGAGCTAAATGGTGGCAATTCTCGCTCGAATTCTGTCCCCAAGAACCGTAAAAGCAATCAGGAGGAAGATATCCAGGATCAGCAGCTCGCAAAATGCCATCAACGAAGCAACAGCATGTACAACAGTCGCAGCAGTGGAGGGGTGAACCATTCGGACGTGATCTGCAGTCTCGACAAACTCATGGAGCTGGAAAAGCGGATTCGGCACTTGGAAGATGCCGGGCTAGGTGCTGATGCTCTGCAAGACGATCCACGAATCGAGCATGGTGGCAATGATATGGAACACAGCAATGCAGCAATTAGTAAACGGGGGATTCATTTTTCAAAGCGACGAAGCACAGCTGGTCCTCATGAACCTTCACAAACGGTGTACGCAGTGACGAAGAGTGGCGCTGCAAACGTGAACAAGGCGCGCGCAAGAGATAAGCCCAGATCCGTTGCAGCAGCAAGAGGTACGACAAAACAGCGTCCGGCGAACAATAAAACCCAAGAAACATTCCCCACGAGCCTCCCAGAGAGCGAACAGCGCCAGCTGCGTCGCATGAGCGAACGAGAGCGACGACAGTTTTAAAGAGAGAAAAAGCAGGCGAAGAACGAGAGAAAGCACTCAAGCAGGACATTGTCATCGACAGATGGCTCGACAGAAAACGGCAAGCGGCCAACAACAGAAAATCCTCAAATAATCTCGTGCGAGCTACGCGAACAGGAGTAGCTGGAGGCACAGCAGTCAGTCACACAGGATCCATAACTACATCGGGACGCCGTCTTGGAGGAAACACATTGCCTCCAGCTCCTAAAGTTCGTGCGCCAGCAGTCGGAGCAACATCAGGAAAGCGAATCTCCAACCCCCATTTGCAGAAGCTTGATGATATTAAAAAGGGCTTCGAAAAACGCAACGAATCGCTGAAACGAGCACCAACCAACCTGAGGACAGGCAACGCTCTACTCGACTCACGGGCTTCTAGTGGCTCGAGTCATCTTGCACGGCACATTTCCAATGGAAGCAGCAATCAAAAATCAAGCACAACAAAGTGGGGAAGCGCACCCAGCAACACTGCAACACAACGTACTGGAGTGCTCAAAGGGAACTCGAGTGCTTCTGGTGTACACGCGAACAGCTGCAAGAACTCAACTGGACGGATGGGAAAGGGATTATTGCCAACGGCAGTTATCGTCAGTTGCTGGACCGGATCGAAGGTTGTCAATCGCTCAATTAAGCTCATTTGTTTATCACTCATTTCGGAATGAGGGTATGGAATTCGATGCTTTCCCACGTGGAAACGGACTCAAGATCCAAGTATTTGCCGACCCCATGTAGCGCCTCCCGAGATGGCAGGCTCCGTAGAATGCGACGATGTTTGGATGACGGAGTTGGCACCAGACCCTGACCTCGTGCAGAAACAACTTGTTGCTCACTGCGTTCGTTTCCTTCGTACCACAGTCTCCTTCGTACCCCATGTACTTTACAACGACCTGGTTGTTTCTCCAAGTTCCGCGGCAGACCATCCCGAACGTTCCACCTGCAAACGAGTCGACATTATCGAAGACGATGTCGCACAACGGAAGAAACCAGGGACAATCTACGAGCAACATGGGGTCGCCAACTTCGCGGTTGGCACCGCCAGCCCAATCAAATGTCGCTTGCGCGGACTCGAATTCAATCAACTGTACAGCCTCCTTTTGCTCAACACCAGCTTTTTCCCCAATGCCGTGCACATGCAATCCGTCTGGACGCTGTCTACGATGCTGGTCAAAGATCGATCGCCAGTCTCGAATCGGATCGTCGTCCGGAACACGTAAAATGTCGAATCTGGCCATGTTGAACAATGCCAAGCTGAATCAAGCCGAGCCGAGTCGACTCGTTCTCAACTCTCGGCTCGTGCGACCAACGCTCGTAACCACACTCCACCCATGAGTGTTGGCCAATCGTTGTGCACGATGACAGCACAGCATAATGCAATGAATTTACAAGCCTGCGGATCCTATTTGCATGCGTCGTCTGCATGACAGAGAGGCGCTTTAATACCTCGAGCTTATTAATTCCACAGGCGTCGTTATATACAGACAGTTCCTGCAATTGCCCCCGCACTGTGCGACTTTCCCTTTGCAGCAGCATCCTCGACATCTTCAATACCCTATGCGTAGTGCCAGTTTCCGCACTGTCCACACACGCATTTCGAACGAGCGCTAGCACTTTGTAAGATGCCAGCTCACGAATGAGCGCTCGAGTCTACTGATAATACACAGGTCGCGCGAGAACTGACCAGAATAATAACGACTGTTGTTCCGACGCCAATGCGATTCGTGTTGCCGCGATTAGTTTTGCAGGCGAGCGCCACAACACCTGACAGAAAATACGAGCACATTTGACGATTGCCATCACATCGGATATACCCACACAATCACACAATCGCGAAAATAATCCATGTCCACGATCACGAAAACTGCCAACTCGCGCGATCAGCACAACACCATCAAGGGGTACCGCGCACTCTGCTGCAATAAGTCCTCGTCAGAAAATGCAACCAATACTTGCAGCAACACACACATTGTTGGAGGATCCTGAAGTTTGGGATCGCTCTTTTGCACTGCTGTGTGTGTGGGACGAAATGCGAGTGTCTTTCGATGAGGACTTGTCAGTCATTTTAAAGAGGGAATGGATCTGTGTATTGTGTGCAACTCATTTCTACAGGGTGATGAATACCACTCATCCGCCAATCGGAACGCGACTTGAAGTACCCTTAACCCATGATGACCACCGTCTGTTCGTTGTCGAGTGTCTGAATGCAGTTCACCTCCAGTGCAGAATAGTTGCTCATCCTGCGCAATGTGATACTCACTATCCTATAGTAGAGGCAAAGTTCTCCGATCACCTCTTCTTGGCGATATTTTGATGTCAAGCCTCCATTAATCATAATTCCATCAACTGCTACGACTCATGCGATGAAGAAGGTGTCCGATTTGATGTCGACACGACGCCCTCTGCACTCTTGACTTGGTTTCACTATGCCACCGTGTCTATCGTCGCGTTGTCGTCCGATTGCCGCTTCCAAACCCTCAACTTTCCTCTGCCCACCGAAGCTTCTGGCTCTTCGAAGGACTGCGCGACAAGCGCCTGATCGCAGCCAGTTGACTTGAAGAATGTATGGCAGCAGAGCTGGCGTCGTGATGCAGGTGCGCGGAACCATGTGGCGTGGTGCGCGCGTCGTTCCCTGCGGCTTCAGTCTCATGCGCGCGCACTTTAGATTTTCTCCGATCCGCCGTGCGTCCACACTGCGAAGCGAAGGAACTACATCCACACTCTCTCCGCGACTGCAAGGTTCTCCTGTCTCCTCGCGGATAGTTTACAGCTGACAACGCCTCTAACTCGGAAAGAATGGTGCTCCGCACGCTCACGCGATCGATCGCCGCGCTGGCGCTGCTCCACGGCGTCGCCCAGGGCTTCACGGTCAACGTGATCAACCGCTGCGAGAAGACCATCGTGCTCGCGCAAGTCAGCCCGAGCGGGGTCCAGACCGCGTCGCTCGCTCCAGGAGGCACTGCGTCCCGCGAAATTGCGGCTGGCTCTCCCTCGGTGGTGTTCAAGGCGGGCATCGGCGCTCAAGCTACCTGTACGTGGTTCTAGGAGTCCAATTCCCAGTGTGTGCGGTGATTTCTGCATGAATACTGACAGAAGAACGACAATTCCACGTGTTTTTGTGTATACAGTGGCGGAATTCTCTGCTGCAGGTGGCAAGGCATGGTACGACATCAGTATCATCCCGACGGGTCCAAAGAGCGGCGTAAGTGCATTTCCGAGCTGAACCAATGCCTCCTCGATCAGAAAGCAAGTACTGACTTTTTTATTTGTTGTTGTTGCAGCCGGAGTACTGTGCCAGCATCGATGAATGCAAGGCTCTGACTGGTGGCGTGGGTTTCAATGTAGCCATGCAGATCGCTCCAAAGTCTCCGGACGGTGGTCGTTGCGTCACGCTTACGTGCATGCAGGACGGTTGTGCGGACGGATACCAGTTCCCAAAAGACGACACCAAGACCCACGTGTGCCCTCTGAGCACGGACTTTGATGTCACGTTCTGTCCAGGTGGCAAGGGCGGTGAAACCCCTGCGCCAACGCCAGCGCCAACGCCAGCTCCAACGCCAGCTCCAACCCCAGCGCCTACTCCAGCTCCATCCCCAACTCCAGCTCCAACGCCTTCGCCACAATCGATCGAAGAACGTGGTGCGTTGGACTCTTCGTCCGCGTCGAAGGCAAGCAGCAGCGCCGGTAGCAGCACTGGCAGAAGCACTGGCAGCAGCACTGGCAGTGCCAAGAGCGACGGCAACGACGAGACTGGCATGTCTTCGAAGATGTCCAACTTGCGCAAAGAGCTTCTCGAGAGCACTACTGGTGAAATCGGCGGCGATGCTGACACTGCCACCACCACTCCTGCTGCAGCCCCGACCGACTCGGTTGTTCAAGCGGGTGGTGCCACGTCTTCAGGCAGCTCTGGTGTCGTGGAAATCAAGTCGAAGTCCGGCTCGAGCGGCGGTGGCAGCGGTGTTGGCGTTGTGCTGTGTGGCTTGGTCGGAGTCGCTGCGGTCGCCGGTGCTGCCATCTACGTGGTGCGCAAGAAGAAGTCGGAGCTCGACGCCATGGAGTCGAAGACCCCTCGCGCAGCCACGACCACGGCGGGCGGCGGCGCGTGCATCATGATCACGCCGAACAACGGCAACGCCAACGTCAGCGTGCTGTAAGCGAGCCATCTTCAGTGTCTTTTTTTGCAAGAGCCCAGTTGCGGTGGAAGCATCCTGTGTCATGGCACTAATCCAATCGAGCTACTGAAGCTGAAAACGAAGGAAACGTCTCATTGCGTGTGTTGCTTCTTGATGTGTTGGGATTTTGCTTTTGTTTTGTTTTGTTTCTTATGCACATAGCTGTTAAAGAGAGCAAGGATACTATACCGATTACGCCTACAGACTGCATTTGCATATTCAAATATCGAAACCTCCTCATATAGAGCATGTGTCTGTTTTGCTTCGAGTCCATTGCGCAACGCATAGGGAATGCGTTGCAAACCATTGCATCAAGTCAGAAATGGCAACGATGACTCTATGCAGTCAATTCAATCTTTTGATGCAAGTTGCCAAAGCAACAGAGTTGGTAAGATCTGTTTCAACAGAAATGTGTTGAAATATCAATGTTCTGTTTAAACATAAGCATAAAAGCACAAACCAGTTTGTGTTTGTACGCTTGTTTTTACATGAGTCTTTGTGCTGTCATTTTGCTGAATAATCCATTATACTGGTTTATGACAAATACGGTTCTACGTACAGTATTTTATGCATGAATGACAGCTCGTAAAAACAGTAAACAATCACTCAAAACCCACACAAAAATGCATCGCATAAAAACGGGGTTTTTGTTTTACCATTTGTGTAAAACCATGATTTTTGCCAACTCGGAAAGGAATGCCGCTCAAAAATGACTAGATTGTATCGTTATTTACAGGGTGACATCTTCAGATCAGACAAGTTTAGACGACTACACAAAGTCATTACAGACATCACACAATCTACAAGCTGCAGAGGGGTGTCATTGTAGAGATTCAGAGCTGACCACTGGAGCGTGGTCTGGACAGCACGAAGCGCAGTCCAATTCCAACATCCAGCACTCTCCCCCACCTCACAAAATGCACTGAAAGAGCGCAGTTCTTTTGGTTCTTCTGTGGTTCTTGATCGACAGTGTTTTTCGACTGTTCCGGTTTTCCTGGAACGAGTCAGTTCCTGAAGCTCCGCCCTGTCAAATCCGCCCTTTCGTTGTGCGAATGTCGGAAGCACGCCAGTGTTGTTTGTGGCTTCCAGCAGACGACAAAAACGAAAGATTCAGCTTTTCCTCTGGCTAGCGGACATCCTTCAAAGACAAAGATGACAGTGTATTCTGTATAATCTAATAGATGTTTGTTAAAAGCTCATTTGCATTTATTGGAAGACAACAAATATCGCAGATGAAAGGAATGCAGATGAGAGGCAACTGTCCGGCTACTGCGAAGTCGTGGAAGACAGAGCAGGACCGTTTCTCGCCTATCGACAGGGTGCAGAGACAGCAGCGTCTGGCGCACCCTACAGTCGCCACCCGCCCTTGCTGTATTTCTCGCGCAACGCTACAGTAGCGCAGCAGAGTGGCACTCACAATCCGTTTGGTGATCTTCAGTTCACATCTGACTCGTTCATTCGTCTTCTTGGCAAGTGAACCAGGCAGCGTACAACAGTCATTCCCCTGCTCAATATTGCATTAGCGCGCACACTCCAGCATTGGCGCTTTACAGGTTTCCAGCTTCATTGGCAGTCGAGATGGTGGGCCGCGGACTCTTTCTCCCGACCATCGCGGCGCTCGCGATGACCGCGACGCACGCATTCCAGGTCACGATCACCAACAAGTGCTCGTACGATATTGACATGGCGCACGCCACGCTCGGCATGCAGATCATGAACAAGCTCCCCTCGGGGCAGAGCGTGGTGCGCGAACTCCTCGCCGAGTCGCCCTCGAATGTGTTCAAGTCCGGCAGCGGCGGTGAAGCGACTCGTACGTTGTGCGCATGAGCATCTTTTGCGTTTCCAGTGGCTTTTCACTGATTGATTCTCGTGGTGTTGATGATAAAGTGGCCGAGATCACCGGCGGCGGCGGCAAAGTCTGGTTTGATATCAGTATTATCCCGACGGGCAAGAAGAGCGGAGTACGTGAAAGAGTTCTTTGTGTGATTGCTGTGCACTTCATACGCGCAGCTCACTAATCGTCTCATTGTTGGTTGTCTGTGTGTAGCCTGGCTACTGCTCAAGTCTGCAAGAGTGCAAGGACGTCACGGGCGGCGTCGGATTCAACGTGCCGATGCAGATCATCCCAAGCAAGTCTGACGGAGCTCGCTGTGTGACGCTCACATGTATGGCGGATGGATGTGCGGACGCGTACCAGTTCCCAAAGGACGACACGAAGACGCACACGTGCCCTGGAGGTACCGACTTGGAAGTCGTGTTTTGTCCCGGTGGGAGTGGCGGGCAGACTTCTGCGCCGACTCCTCCACCAACACCTCCACCAACGCCTCCACCGACCACAGCGGCTCCGACGCCTCCACCAACGACAGTGGCTCCAACCCCACCACCGACCACTGTGGCTCCAACGCCACCACCTACCACGGCTGCGCCGACTCCTGCTCCTACAACGGAGGAGCCAACACCCACTCCAACAACGGAAGAACCCACACCAGCTCCAACGCCATCTCCAGTCGGAACGACCGGCTTGGGGCTTGAAAGAGGCGAACTGGGATCAAACTCTACCAGCTCAAACGATTCTACCAGCTCGACCAGTAACAAGAGCGGACTTGTTATTGAGTCGCCGGAGAGCGAAGTCGCGAGCGATGCCACGTCGGCACCAGCCTCCGCCGCTGCTCAAGTCGTGATCGCAGGCACTACTGCCACTCCGTCCTCCGGCAACACGGAAACAGCCACCACCCGGAACGCTGGAGCCAGCAGCTCTGGTGGCTTTGGAGCGTACGCTGCCACGGGTTTGTGCGCTGCTGCAATGGTCGCGGGTGTAGCAATCGTCGCGGTCCGCAAGAAGAAGAAAGCGCTCGAGGATGCCAACATCAAGACGCCGCGTGATGACCGCGCCATGACGGCCGCCGACGCCATGGCCCTCCTCGACACGCCAAGGGAGAACATCACCATTCTGTAAAGCGCTTCGAGAGCAAAGAAAAAGAAACGACGGAATTTTTAGAGAACTATGTTGACACCAGCCCACCACGCACGACAAGCACCGATGTGTGCAGCAGTGGTAGTATGAGTATCTAGTGACACGTTGCAACGCAATAGAAGCTTCTCACGTGACACTGCACACTTCTTTTCTGTTTCAGAGCGAAAGCTCTGGTCATGTTGTCTCGTTGGTATGGGGAACGGCACAGACACTGCTGCGTCAAGTTCGTGGATACACTTCCTCTGTCGTTTGCTGTTGTCTTTCCCCGTCTGCTAAAACCCTCATAGCATGCTACCCTGTGCAAGACAAACCGTGAGTGCAAACGTATTATAGAGGTTCTCTCAGTTCTTGTCACTGCAAAGTGTGTTGACCTTTATGACTGAATATACTTGTATACATAAAAATCGCAACATTTTATTCCGAGTGAGAGCTCTCTAACTTTCCAAATCATGTCAACGATTCAAGAGCAAGCGAGGCACTTTTACTGAAATATGTCAACTCGGCAAAGCATACCTGCAGTTCCCATGTTCTTTTTTTTTTCGCACTTTCTTTCTGCAATAGAGCCGGTCCAGCACCAGACGGTTGAACTTGTATCATAACCTCTTAAACCCGCAATCGTCCAAACATCTGCAGCCAATTCGACTGGCATTCACTAAACCGAAGTCGCTAAATAGGCATGTCGCAAATGCCGCAATGGGTTTGTGCTGGCTGCTTGATGTGTGGAGATGGACGCGCTGGACGAATTGAAAGTCGATTGTTGCACTTGCGAGTCGCCGCGTAAAAAAGCGAATCGATGGTCCCGACGTGAAAGGAAGCGCGTGCCCTCCACTCTCTCTCTCTCCTTTCTCCACTCGTCACTTTTAGTTTGCGTCGGAACAAACTCACAGGCAGTTTCCCTCCTGCTACGATCGACACGCGAAGAGCTACGGCCACCAGTGCCGAGAACAAGAACACTCGAGATCAGCGCTGATACAATGGTGGGACGCGGATTTGCGGTGGCCGCGATGGCACTCGCGATTGCAGGTGGCGGCGTCGTGCAGGGCTTCCAGGTTGCGATCACGAACCGATGCAACTACGACATTGACCTCGCGCATGTGGTCGTCGGCAGCTTGCAAATGAGCAAACTCGCTGTGGGGCAAACCACGACGCGCGAACTTGGTGCCAACTCTCCCTCGAATGTGTTCAAGTCTGGCAGCGGCGGTGAAGCGACTCGTGCGTTGTGCGCATGAGCATCTTTTGCGTTTCCAGTGTCTTTTCACTGATTGATTCTCGTGGTGTTGATGATATAGTGGCCGAGATCACCGGCGGCATGGGCAAGGTCTGGTTTGATATCAGTATTATCCCGACGGGCAAGAAGAGCGGAGTACGTGAAAGAGTTCTTTGAGCAATTAATGTACCCGGCGCACACAGACTAACCTTCTCTATTGCATCTGTTGTCCAATAGCCCGGCTACTGCTCAAGTCTGCAAGAGTGCAAGGACGTCACGGGTGGCGTCGGATTCAACGTGCCGATGCAGATCATCCCAAGCAAGTCTGACGGAGCTCGATGTGTGACGCTCACATGTATGGCGGATGGATGTGCGGACGCGTACCAGTTCCCAAAGGACGACACGAAGACGCACACGTGCCCTGGAGGTACCAATTTGGAAGTCGTGTTTTGTCCCGGTGGGAGTGGCGGGCAGACTCCGGCACCGACTCCTCCACCAACCACAGCGGCGCCAACTCCATCTCCCACTCCAGCACCAACTCCATCCCCAACTCCAACGCCGTCTCCTTCTCCAACTCCAGCGCCACTCTCGGAGGAAGAGAGTGGGAAGCTGGCATCGTCGTCGTCCTCAAGCACCAGCAAGGGCAGCGACGCTGGAGACAACACACCTACCACCACCTCCAAATTGCGAGGTATCGATCTTACCGGCGAATCCGAGATTGCAGGCGAAGCCACGAGCACCCCAGCCACCGCCGGTACCGACGCTGCTGCTCCGGTCGTAAACATCGGTACAACGAGTGCTCCTGTCACGGAAGTGAGCGTGCAACAGGGGTCGAGCGGTAGCGGGAGTGGCGCTGGCGTGTACGTCGCCTCGATCCTGGGGTGCGTCGCGATGGTCGCCGGCTCCGCGATCTTTGTCGTACGCAAGAAGAAGCAGCAGCTCGACGACCTCAACGCCAAGACGCCGACGCGCGACCGCGTGATGACCGCCGCTGGCGCTCTCCAGCTGCTCACCACGCCCAAGGAAAACATCAACATTCTGTAGTATACTTTCCTACAGAACCGCAGACCTTTTCCATACTATGTGCTCAGCGCTCTGTGAATGTGGGAAGACAAGTTGCTTAATTGTTCATGGAAAGAAATACGTTGTTCTTCCACCGACTCCATCCACACAACTGAAAGGAACCCAAAATTTACCTCCCAATTCGACAACTGCCGGCTCGCTTTCAATTGTACATTTACCAGCTTTCGTGCCCATCGATTAAGCATAATCTTTAGCGATCGAAACGGAAAGCTGCCTCAAAACGTGTTTGCTGCATGCACATTTGATGTGATGTTTACTAAGGTTTCGTCTGGACGGGAATGAGTGCAATCTCATTTCTTGCGTGCATTCCATGATCCTGCCACAATTGCTACACAGGATCGGCAGCAGAGTCCACCGCACTTGCAGACGCACGACACAAGGGATTTAGCACACCAGCTGGCTTGTGTTGATCTCAGCGACGCGGGATATCACCTTTCAATAGATGTAATGACTCCATGTCGAGGAGTACTTTATCACCTCCGCGAATGGGGTCAAGGTGATGAGAGGCAACTTTTTGTTGTAGCCAGGTGTCTCTTGCGAGACTGGATTCCATAACCTCAAAGATCTTCGCCTTTGACTCGTCGAGCGTAATGTCGAAGGCATTGGCCAAGCTGGAAGTCGGCAAACGATCAGTGTAATCCTTCTGCAGTATCTTCATGGCTCTCTGGGATGCTGTCTTCGTTTTGAGTCTGGCAGTGCGATTGCGCGTTTCTTCCGCAACCTCGGAGATAGCATCAGAAATCAGAGCACCGCCACTTTCACGCCGACGCTTCTTTGACGTAGCGCCGGGTTCACTGTCATTTGGAGCTTCTGAACGAGATTGGGTTGCTGCGGGAGTTACAAGAGGGCATCCGCAGCAATACGTGAGCTATCTCCGTCTGCTACAACCTCTTGCGGTCCAAGAATAATATCAGCCAGGCTCGGCTCGTCGGATGCCAACGCTCACTCCACCGTAGCGAACGTGCCTTCAAATAACTCAACCAGATTGTCATAATAATGAAGCGATTTGTACCGATAGTCAACGACTTTCGGACTTTGATCTTACGCTACGAAACGCAAGAGGTGGAAGAGAAGCATTACCCGTGCTGTTGAGTTCGATGAAGGCGAAGGATGGGGTGATGCGCTACGATCGGTGCTGCTGGTAGTATGCGGGCGACGAAGCGATACATTTTTCCGAGCAGGAAATTGATGGATCCAGAGGGAAAGACGTTGTTGTGTAGATCGAGCAATGCAACACACTTGTGCTGACGACGCCCGTCGGTGTGTGGAATTAGAGCTTCGTTTTGCAAACGATGGGTGACTGTGATGCAGATAGAACAATAATAATACACGAATTACTAAGTGCACGCAACTCTGAAAATGGAGATGTCTGGGAGGCTCTGAGACTGTTTCCTAGGATGAACCAGGCACTACATCGCTCATTGCATGGCTTTTGACAATCTCGAAAAGCTTGTCAACCACAAACGACGTCTTCACACGTTCAGTTGGATCAGGCTTCGTCATCAGCTCAATCAAGCTCCATTGCTTGTCGGTCATCATTGCCGGCCGATTTGGGATTCTTCCCTTATTGACATGGAAAGGAACCATTTCAGACAGCATATTGTTACCCCAAGGCCGTTCACCCGTCAGAGCTTCGAGGATGCACATCGCCAGCGAGTAGATATCTGCCTCGATCGAAGGTCGTTCGCCTCTCAAATACTCGGGAGACTTCCAATGCACAGCACCCATCACCTTGGAGTCCACCTTGATTTCCGCTTCTCCAGGAATGCAACTCAGTCCAAAGTCGATGATCTTTGCCTCTCCATTCTCCCCGACGAGGATGTTGTTGCACTTGAGGTCGTTGTGCACGATATTGAGCAGGTGCATGTAGTGAAGTCCAAGGGCGACTTCGTACATTTTCTTCCACTTGTCCTTGCTGCTGGAATTGTTGCGCTTCAAATATGCAAGCAAATCACCATTCGATGCAAACTCACACACGAAGTAGCGCTTGTCGACATGATTAGCACCAAAAAGCTTGATGATATGCGGATGATCCAATTGATGCCACACGCGGACCTCGTGAAGGAACAGCCGCGTGCTGACTGTGCCATCATCCTCTTCGTACCCCATGAATTTTATCGCGACTGGTGTGTTGAGCCATGTGCCCTTGTACACAGTTCCGAATGCTCCTTTGCCAATACTCTCGGCTCGCTTGATCTGCACGTCTCGCAGAGGTAAATACCACGGTGGTGGTCCGTTGGACAGCACAGGACGTCCCCTTGAATCCCAAAGTGGAGATCTGTTCTGGGACTCGGGATGCGTGAGTGTCACTGCTTCGTTCGTTCGTCCAATGAAGCTCGCTCCTTGAATAATATCATCGCGATGAAGTACTCCCTGGTCAATCTGGTTGTTGTCTACTTCCCAAGTTCGAACTGGATCGTCGCTTGGTACTTGAAGGATGTCTAAGATGCGATCGAGCTCTGCGAAAATCACATGGTGCGTCTCTGCTACTTGTAGACTTCGAGCATGTCGTCTAATGGACGCCTCTGATAGGAGTACTCCAATACTATATCCCTTGACAAGCGCCAACAAGTCGCAATACCTGGTCACCACACAGTCGGTTGGTTCTACTCTCATTTCAACGAAGCGATCGGAAATGTTTAGCAGAGCTGGATACACCTTTTCCACCATCCATTTCGCCCCAGTGTAAGATGCGAGCATTGCCATGACAAAAGCGAGCTCGCTCTTAACTGTGTGGGTCGTTCCAGGGTAAACAAACTCTGTAAAATCAAGGCTTGAGTTCTGGGAAGGACATTCAATGGTATGAAACCAACATAGAAATCAGTTCACGCAGATATCATACTCTGGTATCAATAAAAACGCACCTGTGACTCGCTGGCGCTTGTTTCTCCATGCGTTATTCGATTGATGCTGTCAGATTCCATGTTGAACTCCTTGCTTGATGGCCGATGCGAAAGAATGGAAGTGTCGACTGAGAGAACTCATTGATGAACATTGTATCAAGAGTCTGGTGTTCGGTGGATCTGTACTGCCACCAATGCAGTCTGGCGAATCAGCACCTTTTTTCATGTCACCGAGAGTACCTGTACTGCCAAAACACTGGGCCTACCCCTTTTTATACTCTGCAAGTGACAGCCAACCTACAATTCTATATGGCTTCCTGTCAAAACCGATAACATGTTGCAGAAACACTTCTATTTTTTAAATGACTCCAAGTTCCTTAGGAAATCTGCTGTATAATGTATAACGAAAGTTCGGACGACTATGGTACTTAGTCGCTATCGCAACATATGTCCTGCTTAAATGAGTAAGAATCGAAAAATAGGAGATGATTGAGCACGAGAGCCCTTAAAGATTTCGCCTGTAAATATAAACGTGCGTCACCCGTCCGTCCATCCCCCCATCCGTCAGACTACAAACCATTCCCCGTTGCTTGTTGATCATATCATCACAAGGCATCGATGATTAATTCTCTAATAGTATATTTTCGGACATCTATGATCTGTACTCAATTTTCCCCATTTCAGACACGCACAATTGAGCGTACGAAAGGGAAACCACCAATGTTTCGCCACAACAATCGCCTTCTGGCAAGCTGAATCCAGGAATGTCGTGCGCGATATGTGCGTCAGGAACAATTGGAAAAAATGTTCGAAGTCGCCCTTGGACTTCACTACATGCACCTGCTCAATATCGTGCACAACGACCTCAAGGGAAACAACATCCTCGTCGGGGAGAATGGAGAGGCAAAGATCATCGACTTTGGACTGAGTTGCATTCCTGGAGAAGCGGAAATCAAGGTGGACTCCAAGGTGATGGGTGCTGTGCATTGGAAGTCTCCCGAGTATTTGAGAGGCGAACGACCTTCGATCGAGGCAGATATCTACTCGCTGGCGATGTGCATCCTCGAAGCTCTGACGGGCGAATGGCCTTGGGGTAACAATATGCTGCCTCAAACAGTTCGTTTCCATGTCAATAAGGGAAGAATCCCAAATCGGCCGGCAATGATGACCGACAAGCAATGGAACTTGATTGAGCTGATGACGAAGCCAGATCCAACTGAACGTGTGAAGACGTCGATTGTGGTTGACACAATTCTCGACATTGCTAATAGTGATGAAACGAGCAATGCTGTGGCCAATTCTTCTTTGGCTACAATCAGAGAGGTATCCACGAGCTGCATTTTCAGAATTTGAATTTGTTTGCTTTGTAACGCATGATTAATTCACAATGTTCAGCAAATGCCGAAACATACATTTCACTTCCGCCACCCTAAATATCTTCATCTCGCCATCTCTACTCAAATTTGCACACACGTAGCAAACCTTTCAGCTTTCTCGACACAAACTCGAGTTCGTTGACACTGTACGGATCGACACTGAACCAGACAGTTCTGTACTGATTGAACATGACTTTATTCTCGGATAACTGTCCTTTTCACAGCTGCATTCTGCCACAATCGCTAGCTCCAAGTAATTATTGAGCAAACGCTCGCAGTCCAAATAGCATCACTCGATCACTGTGCAATCTCCCGTGCAGCAGTTGCCATTCTTGAGCAAAAGCCGACGCAATATTACCTCCAATTCTCTTCAAACGCGTTTAGTTTTCACAGGTGATGGACCGTGTTGGTCTCATGCGTATCAATGTCGACACTTGCTGATACGCACGACGAGGCTGAGGACAGAATCGCTGGATGTCGTCGTCTACGAAATCGCGGCGCCACACAATGGCTGGTAGCTCCACGACGATCATGTCACACTCTCTCTCGATCGTCTACGTCGCTCGACTGGTCTTGAATATCATCCGCACACGCTGCCAAAGAGAGCATCCTTCCTTCTTCTCGGCTAACGCTTGCCAGACGATCGAATAAATTGAGTACTTGGTGTTGAACAGCAATCATCACCAGTTGCATCCATTCCATTTTGACGATGACGGATCCGCTGGTCGCTGAACTGTGTCGCGAAGTTGGATCCTGTCACGATGAGATTCCGCGATTGAAAACGATCGACTTGAACGTCATCTCCAATCTCGAAACCGCTCTACTAGTCCACTGAAAGGTCGGTGCCAATGGAGAGCTTGTCGTCGTCACTCTCGCTGCTTTATTCATTCATTTATGGTCGTACTTTGAACCATCTATTCGATGCTATTAAGGCAGACTTTGCCAGGAAATAAACTCAGAGTACTGAAGTAGTAGTCGAATGCGCGCGCAGCGTCGTAGAAGTCAGCCACACGAGAAGAGACCGCAACATGAAGCGTGCATTTTCCACCAGTCACTTTACATTGGTCGTGTGTCGCGGCGACAGTAAACATCATGAGGGCATTCCAAAAAGGCGACGAGATCGTCAGCATCGTGTCAACGACGAACGTCCCGCGTTGCACCGCAACTGCCATCAGCAGCAGCAGCAGCATGAATGACACGCAGATGCGCAGACAGGGCTGAAGTGCTGTCGTGCGCTTGCTGTGCGGCTGCAGTGTCGACTCGTGCGCAATGAGTTGCCGAGTTGGTTCTGGACTTATTCGCACTTTCTCCATCCAGACCACAGAGTCAGTTTACCAACATTCCAGTTCAAAGTAAAATAGTGACAGAGTCTATTGTTCGGATGCCAGGTAATAATAGCATAATTTGTTTAGGATGAGAAAAATTATCCGGAACAGAGTATATCGATATGATTTTGGCTCTATCCTGTCACTGGTACAAACTCACTCTCATTGAACGACATAAATAAAACCTGACGGATTCAATGAGAGCCGAACAAAAGGCAAACATCTGATACACGAGCATGACACACCAATGGGTCGATTTGGACGGAATCACGCCAAGGCTTCCCGAACGATTGCACACAGCAAACACAAAACAAAAACACAAATATCTGCGTATAGGGATTGAATCAAGCACTCTTCGTTAATATAATATATTTATTTACTTAGGAAGAGATTTGTACATTCTTCACACTCGGTATCGATTGAATCTGCGAGTCTCAGCAGTGACCGAGATGGCTGCAAGCGCGATAATCGCGACCAATTGAGTCATGTTGGTCGCCTACTCACGTTCTGTCAGGTCAATATTCGTCGAATTTAGGACACCGTCACCAATAACAGCATTTGTTTCTGATTCTCTGGACAGCTTCTGCATTGCTGCGAACTCGCTCACGACGACTTGGGTCAAAAGATAGCCTAGTGTTCCAGAGTCTTGGTTCCTTGCATGGTTTTCGATGCCGTCTTCTTCAGTATCACTCTCATTCAAAGGTACGACGGAAAACTATAGTATGCTTGCTTGAACACTAATATCCAACACATAGGACCAATTGTGGCCATTCTTCTCGAGCATTTTTGGTTGTATGAATTGAGGTGTGTCCAAGTAGAAACCATTGTGAACACCAGAAGTGTCAAACGTGTTTTGCTGTTCATGTGAGTTGAACACACATGCTCAGGGCGGAACACTCATCAGTTGTGTTGGGTGTTCAGAGGTCCATGCATGCTCCACATCAGCTGATCTGCGAGTGTTGCAAATGTGCAGCACGACCAGATGGCCATCAATGTGGCGGTATCGTGTGCGAAAACAACGTACCTCCGAACGAAATTCAGCAGTTCATCGCTCAAATTGCACCGGAATTCAGTGACGGCAGTATTTCAGTGGACACCATCTACCATCTTGCTCTACTCGTGAAAATGAAGACCCACGCAGTCGGCGATATCAACATGATGATCCCCTCCCTACGAACATGGTATCGCGCAGTCATTTCGAGACTGGAAACGAGCTGCAACTTTAGTCGCAGTTTACACGTCTTTCTGACATGGTGCTAGCGCCGAAGAGACAGTAAATCAGTGTGCGGTAGGTGGGATTTATTCGTGCGCGAACGAACCAGCCTCAAGGTCAGAGTAAGGTCACTCAAGCCAACTCGCAACCACTCTGACATACCCTCCAGTTCGTTTTGCGAAAGTGAGCAGCGGAATATGACTGGTGCTCAGAGCGAGTGTTTTTGTGATGACAGTGGGGAAACGAGTTAATGCTGGCATTGTCGTCGTGGTTGCTGGTGCTAGGCGTGATTGCTGCTGAATCATCGAGTTTCCATAGGAGGTGCTATCAGAGAAAAGCAAGTCCATGGTCGTGCTCAGAGCCACACGCATCGCAGAAAATGCCATCGCTTTGACTCCGTGTTCATGCAACCCGCGATCAGAACTGTCGTTCGTTTTGCTGGTTGAAGCAGGTGGGTGCAATCAGACAGCGTCTGGTCTCTGCATGCCATCTGGTGCCTTACAGATCTTCTACAATCCTCTTTATTACGCATGCAATTCCGCTTTTGAACCTCCAATACGCGCTTGCAAGCTGAACACCATTGCTTTTGTGTAACAATTGATCCTCCTCATGTCGGATATTGCAGGAAGAAATTACCGCTTGCATCGCTGACACTTTGAAAATGGTGTGTAACAGAGGGGGAGTTTGCATGTTCAACGTGGAGGTTTGCTCTCCGCGTTGCCTATCGTCCTCCAGCATAGAGAACAGTATGAATTTGTGGCGCGATTGCGTCTCTGTGGACTCGCGTTCATTGAAGCACCACCACCAGCAAAGCAAACGACACCAAACTGGACTCAACCACACACAAACACACCACTAATTCAACAGTAGCATCAAATTAAAGAATCGAGTCAGTCCAACAAAATGGTCATCTCCGAAAGTGCAACGTTGAAGCCCATCCCGCAAGTCTGGTCCACCCTTCACTTTAGCGAGTCTGACTCCAGACACAATATTATGCAGAATATGCAGTGTAAGGGCATTTATTACTGAGATGTGCAATTGCATGCATCAGGTTTAGTCGAAACATGAAATTATACGGGTTGGAGGGAACAGACTCGCTTCCATTGCTAACGAAGGGTTCACGAGTTGCACTCTGCAGAAGTCAGGATGCGGTGGCATGGAGAGCTCTTCTCTCTTCTTCGCGCCTGCACACCGCATTCTGTCTCCAAGGTGGAGAAGCAGGGGGAACGTTCGACGCGAGTGCATCACCAGTACCGCCACATGTCTGGCGCGCGCGTTTCCTATACCTCAAGCATGCGTTCTCAGGGTCACTTTCAGTTTGACCTCAAACTGCCGACGTCTGTGGCTTTGTTATCAAGACCGCAGCGTATTCCTAGTGCCTTACAGCAATTGGCTCCCCACAGGCTCCGCTCCTTACAGTACACTCCAAACCAGGAATTAACAGCTCAAGATGGTCTGGCGCACACTGACGCAGACTTTGGCTGTGGTGGCGCTCTCGCTCGGCGCCACCGATGGCTTCCACGTGTACGTGCTCAACCGCTGCAACACGGACCTCGACCTCGCGCATGTCGTCATCGGGAGTCAGGAGGTCGTCAAGCTTCCTGTCGGCGCCACGGTGGTGCGCGAGGTACCCAATGGTTCAAAATCCCACGTGCTCAAAGCCGGCATTGGCGCTCAGGCTACTCGTGCGTAGACTTGTTTTCGATACGATTATGGTGCCATCGAGCAGGGGAACTAACTGAAACGCTTCGTGTGTTGCTTTCGTAGTGGCTGAGCTGTCAGGCGACGGAGGATCGTGGTTCGACATCAGTATCATCCCGACTGGTCCAAAGAGTGGTGTACGTGTCTGGAGTTTGTCCTTTTTTTCTGCGACCTGCTAGAAGAATGGAACTAACCTATTGTTGTTTTCCTGTCCCACCAACCAGCCTGAGTACTGCGCCAGCCTCCAAGCCTGCAAGGATCTCACGGGTGGCGTGGGCTTCAACTACCCGATGCAGATCTCGCCTCGAACTCCTGCGCCGAATGGCTGTCAAACTGTCACTTGTCTGGCTGACGGTTGTCCCGACGCGTACCAGTTCCCAAAGGACGACACCAAGACCCACTTCTGCCCGATTGGCACTGACTTTGACGTCACGTTTTGCCCTGGAGGCACGGGCGGACTCACCCCAGCGCCAACACCCGCGCCGACTCCAAGCCCGACGTCATCACCGACTCCCAGCCTGACGCCAACTCCAACGCCACAATCGAACGAAGAACGTGGTGCTTTGGACTCGCAATCCGGTAGTTCAGCAACTGTTGGCGACGAGGATCCCAACGCCGAGGCAGGTTTCTTGACCAAGGTCGTCGCTGAGAGCGTCTCCGAAGTCGCGGGCGAAGCGACTCCGGCTCCAGATGCAACCTCGGCATCAGACGCCGTCGCCACAGGCACCAAGGACCCTGCGGTGCAGGAGGTCACGACCAGGTCTGAGGCTCAGAGCAGCAATGACACCGGAGTGTACCTACTGTCTATCGCCGGCGGTGTCGCGATGGTCGCTGGCGCTGCGATCTTTGCCGTGCGCAAGAAAAAGCAGCAGCTCGACGATCTCAACGTCAAGACTCCACGCGACGACCGCGCGACTTCCATGGGTGCTCTCTCCATCCTCGTCACACCCAACCACGAGATCACGGTGCTATAGTAAAAGGAAACTAAGCGCTGAACGCGGGTGCGTATGTAGGTGTGATGTGTGCGTGAGAGAAGCGTTCGTGTATATGTGATAGCGATGTCAGAAGGAGGTCAAGGAAGAAATTATGAACCTATTTGGCACGCTCTCCATAATCATTTCTCGCTCGCACGGCTTTTCATTGTGGATCGTTGACACGACCCCGTCGTAGTACCAACCTTGATTTCCTTCAGTCTACAACTCGGGCTAGACGTTTAAGAAGGTCAGCATTCTGGAACGAACAGTGAATAATGAATTGCGTCACTCCTTTCGATCAAAACCCAATTATCTTGTCTGCAAGATTCAATGCGGCTAACGTGTTCTCCGTTGGGCTGACGCTGCTTCTCCACGTGCCCGACTAAACTTGAGTCCGTGCCGAGCCTTGAACTTTGATCGCCAACCGGACGAGAGCGCGCATCGATTCTCTTCTGGAACGTCGAGTTCATCGTAAGTCTCCACTGCCAGATCCACGATTGCATTGTCGCTCAGCGGCACCCTGCACTCTTGGTGGCGCTTCACTTTGGCTGCGAGTGCGTCTTCGAATTCGCTGTTCCCGACGCTGCGCCGTCGCTTTTGGTTCATCTGCGCCGACGTGAGACCATCAAATTCGTTCTTGCGCTTCAAGATCTTGCTGATAGTGGTTCGATGCAGCGGTCGGTCCAGCTTGAACTTTTGAGCTGCCCAAGCACTCAACTGCTCGTTCGTCCACTGCTGCCTTTCTTCTTCTGCTTTGGCCGCGATCTGCTGCCGCTGTCCGTCGGTGAGTACGATGCGCTCAGCGTTTGGAGGCTTTACCACCTTCTTCCGCCGTCTGTCGATGCGAACGTTGCGCGAAGGTTTTGCGGTCCGTGCGATCTGCTGCTGCTGCTGACCATCGGTGTGAACGGTATGCGTAGTGTTCAGTGTCTGCACTTGTCTTGCTTTGCCACCAAATCCATGTCGAGCCTTGAACTTTGACAGCCACCCGGTCGAGAGTGAGGATCGCTGCTCCTCTGGAATGCGCATCTCGTCGTACGTCTCAACTCCCAGCTGCACGATAATCCTGTCGGTTAGCGGCACCCTGTGTTCGCGAAGTCGCTTCACTTTGGCAGCCACCGCATCGTCGAACTCGCTGTTCCCGACGCTGCGCCGTCGCTTTTGGTTCATCTGCGCCGATGTGAGACCCTCGAACTGGTCCTTGCGCTTCAGAATTTTGCTGATGGTGGTGCGGTGCAGGGGTCGATCGAGCTTGAACGCTTCGGCCGCCCACACGCTCAGCTGCTCGTTCGTCCATTGCTGCCCTTCTTCTGCTGCCTTCGCGGCGATCTGCTGTCGCTGTCCGTCCGTGAGCACGATGCGTTCGCTGCTCGGCATCTCTCTCACTCTCTCGTATAAAGAAGTGGCTAAAATGGAATATATTCGTTTTTGGTGAAACTCTATAATCCTGTCAGAATTGTTCAAAATGACCCACGCACATATTCGCCAAAGTTCTGAGAAACCAAGAGAGAAAGAGAGAGAGAGCGATGTCGAACACTGAGCCTCGCTCTCGACTGGGTGGCTCAAAAGGTTTGAGGGTCGACACGGACTCGAGTTATGTCAGGCGAATGGAGAAACAGTGGCTGCCAAGAGAAGGAGAAAGCGTCAAATCCTGCATAGTAGCCAAATGATGAGTAAAAGGAGTGACACCACGCAAATCATCAACTGTCAGTTCCAGGATGCTGATCTGTTCAAACTTTCGATCCTGGCATTTCGACTGGACTAGGAGTCGTGTCCGAGATCCCCAATGAAAAGCTGATCAAGTAAGAAATGGTGCTTTTTATTCAAGCACATCAAAGGCACTTTGTCATCGCTAGGATCCTCAGCTGCGACCCAGCAACCGAGTCGTCGGACTGTGCCATCTGATCGATCTTGTAAACAAGTAGTCAACGCGAACTTTGGTGTTGTGATCGTCTTCAGTGTGTGCAAAGAGAGAGGGCGACTTCAGCAGCCGTCTGCACATGATAGAACGACGTTACGATGTCAGAGGAGAGAGGCAGTTGACTCGATGGATCCTTTTTTACGACTCGAGGTGAGCTTTTCAAACGTGTTCTCCTGACTTGACAAACTTCAAAATGCGAAGATCTGGACTGGCATCCTTATTTATTCATTGCTGCGCAGTTCTCCTCACCGATAACAGCATTTGGTGTTTGAAGCTCATCTGCTGCTTCGTGCCCTTTGGCAAAATGTCCACACGATTCACACTTTTGTGTGGATTCCACTCACACACATGTCTTTCAGAACACAACGCATCTCCATTATCAGGAACATCCCTCCTCTTTCTCATCACTTGGTCTCACTGAGAAGCATCGAACTAGTGTGGTGCTTCGATGCCTGCCTGCTGATCCTCTCACACAGACGTTTCACAGTCACTTGATAAAATGCCAAAACGCCGCCAGCCCATCCACACATCACGCGCAGACTCCTCTCAAAGGTCACACATGTGAGACTGCGACTTGACATCATGAGGAGGGATGCGTTCTCTTATCCATCTGACTGAACAAAGACCACCAAATGAAAACGCGATTCCAGTCGCGTCAAGAGGGACAGGAAAGATCCATTTGCCGCGAAACTCCACATGCCAAATCACCAGACGAATGCCCAGGCTTCTCAGTCTAGACTGCATATGGAATGGACATGGATCACACTCGAACGGAATAGAGAGCAGCAAGAGATCTCGGCTGGACGCAACACGAGGCATCCGATGTTGAGTCCTGCTGTACAGTATGCGTTTGTATGGAGCGAGAAGCGCGGCAGCTTCAAGTCACCTCGGTGAAAATTTGGACAGCTTGAACATGCAATCATGGCTTGCGGATCGGGGAGAGGAGCTCTTCTCTGCGTTTTGAGTCAGTAACGCGGCCAGCGCCTGTCAGGATAAGCAGCAAACACTGAACCCCAACGTAAACAGGCTCATAAAGCCTTCAAAGTAGAGTGTGATGCAAATAGAGAGGGCTTTCAGTGCCAGAAGTAAAGTTTAATATGTGAGTGTTTGTTGGCTCATACTGTGAAACAGCTGGCATGTGTCATAAAGGGGGAGTGTAATCGCTGATTGTGCAGCAATGCACTCTCTCCATCTCCCAGCTGCGCATGCAGAGATCACGTCGACATGGGTAACCTTTTGGTTTTATGCACTCTGCCACTTGCTCTTTCTTATATCGGCAGCATGCAAACCCCAAGTCTAATCTGGGAATCTGGAAAGAAAGAACAACAAAACCATGTGGGTGTCTGAGGCGCGCGCACTCAGCCTGAGATGACGCTGCAAAAGACATGGCGCTTTTCTTGCAGAACCTCGAAACAGCAGCACTAAAGTATGCTCACAATTTGAAGCCACACTTTGCAGCAAGCTGCTCACATTCGAGACAAAGAAGAGCCTCAAGACTCGAAACAGCGTCTTTTTCCGATCGCAACAGGTTGAGGATTTGGTGCACCTACACTTTTGCAGATTACGACATGCTAAAGAGGTGCTTGGAGTAGTGCCTTTTATGCAGTTTGTCTAAACTATAGCTGAATGGTTTAGCAACTCGGCTAATTCGATCGACACCTCAAAAGTTGAGTCTCGAGCAGATGGCGACTGAAGAGCTGAGTTCTATAGACATTGTGTGTGTTTGTATTGCAAACAGTGTGCAGTGAGTCTCTGTTTTGAGCTTCATCCCCCACTGTACCATATCCCAGTGTGTGCATATTCGTTCATTTCCTTTTTGAAAAAGGCACACTATCACAAAAGTGCGCTGTTTTATGCGTATTTTGCTGTTTTTGTCTATTGTTCCACTGTGCCGCGTTTCACGTGATAAGTGTGCGCATCTGTGTTGGCTGACGGCTGATCCTTCGCTTTCTGAAATGTGGGAAGCCAGCTGTTTAGCACTCGATGACATAGAAAAGGCCGAGTGTGCAGATCATTTGTTCCTCCTACAAGAGCAAGGTTTTTCCTTCCACGAGTGTGGTTTTTGTAACACACGGTGAGATCCGAAGAGATCGTGGGCTTCGAATCGCTCTGGCGGACGTGTTATGCACAGTTGTACCGTAAAAAGAACTGGCAGAGGGAGAAGCGAGAGGGGAGCTCCAGGTGTGTTGTAAAACGGGGGTTCTAATTCCAGTGCTGGAAACGCTGCAACTGGGTGGGGGTTTGTTTGCTTGTTTGCAGCATGTGTTTGTTGTTGTGGCGTGTCTGCGAGCCTTCTCTGCTTGCTGTTTGTGCATGTTGTTGCCGACAAACAAACAAAAACCTTTGTTTGCTCCTCCAAGTGTTTTGCGATTTCGCGCTTTCATCTTTGGTGTGCGCGCACTCATTCTTCATCTTTCTCGCTTGGCGCCATCTCTCTAGACGCCTGAAGCAACGGGTCGACTCATGCGCATGCAAATGGCCGACCACCACCACCAGCAGCAGCAGCAACAGCAGCATGCGCTTCTGAGCGACGTCGCTGGCGCCACGAGCCACAAGCTGCTGCACCACCCGCAGGACGACGACGCGAGCGACCAGGACCAGAGCCACGACTACGCGCCGTCCCATGCGCATCACGCGCTCTCGCATCACCATCTGCTCCATCCGCCGCATCACCAGTGGACGCTGCACCATCTCGACGACGAACAGATCCGCATGAAGCACGGCGGACTGCTGCACGACGAGGATCAGTACGAAGACAACGACGAGGACGACGGCTACGACAACGAGAACGCGCAGTACGAGCATGCGCCGCAGCGGCACTCGGTGCTCGGCTCTCCGTCTTCGAACGTGTTGAATGTGTCTGCGTCGGCGAACGGGACGAGTGACGCGACGCGCAAGCCGCGCAAGACCAAGCGCGAGATCTTCATCTGTCCCGAGGTGCACTGCGGCAAGCAGTTCCCTCGGTCGTTCGCGCTGCGACGGCACATGCGCATCCACACGGGCACCAAGCCGTACTCGTGCGACTACGAGGGCTGTCCGCAAAAGTTCAACACGTCGGGCAATCTGAGTCGCCACAAGCGCATCCACAGCGGCGAGCGTCCGTACCCGTGCGTGTTTCCGAGCTGCGGCAAGCGCTTCAACACGAGCACGAAGCTCAAGCGCCACATGCGCATCCACTTCCCTGATGGTCAGAACCTGTTCCAGTGCGTGGAGCCGACGTGCTCGTGGGCGTGCGACAACTACAAGGAGTACGTGCAGCATCAGAAGCTCCACAGCAGCGTGGCGCTCGGCGCGCACGGACAGCAACCGCAGGACGAGAACAACGGCAACAAGGTCAACACGACGAAGAAGGCGTCGAGTGCGAAGGGCAAGACGAGCGCTGGCGCCAAGAAAGCTGCTGGTGCCATTACGGCTTCTCCCACCACGACGACCAGCAGCAGCAGCAGCAGCAATGGCTACGTGCACCGACCAGAGTACCACAATGCATCGCCTGTCGAGACCCACCATTACGGTGGCGAGAAGGAGTACGAAGATCGTCGACCACTGTTTGGACATTCGTTTCTGGGTATGGGGATTCCGAAGGAGCCGCAGCAGCACCACGACACCATGGACCATGGCTACGACCACCGCCGCAACAACGTGAAGCATGAGGAATCTCGCCCGCGTCTGCCGTTCCCGACGCAGTCGTTCCCGTCCGAGTCGTCGTTCCACCACCACCACCACCAGCACAACCCAGCGGTACCGCCGCCTCCAGCGCCGCACCGCACCTCTTATTATGAACACTCTAGTAGCTCGTCGTACGGCGTTGGCGGCAGCAGCAGTCACTACGGCGGCGCTGGCTCGTCGTCCTTCTCGTTCGTGCGCGGTGCTCACGACGGATACGCGAGCCACCAGCACCACCACGCATCTTCGCAGTACGAAGCGCCGCCTCCGTCACACTACTCGAGCCACCCTTCGAGCCGCCGCGATGAGAACTATGAATCGTCGGCGTCGCGATCGTCGGCGCAGATGTCGGAGGAGGTCAAGTACGCGTACGCCGCGGCGGGCATCACGCCGACGCCTGAGTTCACGGGCGAGGAGCTGAGCGCCGTGCTGGAGCTCATGAAGGACTCATGAACAGTAGTAGGGCGGTCGTATCCTCTCAATTTTCCCACCCCACTTGTATGTAAGAGAGCGATAGGGTTCTTGTGGATAGTGTTTCTTTCTAAGGTAATGTGTGCGTATGTAAGTAGTAACTTAATGAACAAAGACACCGTCATATTGACAGCAGAGCGCGCACATTCCTTCGTCGATGAAGTTTGTGTGACGATCATTGAGTTGGTTCAATGTTGGAGATGCGCTTTGCTGACACAATCGCATCTTATTTCGCGCCACGTTCGTGAGTCTCCCATGAGCGAACGCGGCATGTGCTGACGCCCGTCTCCATCGCTGTCATGACATGAGCCTTCTGGTGTCCTGCCATGACGGCTTGCTTGCGTGCGTGCGTGAGAGCGAGTGTCCGTCCGCCCATCGCGCGCAACATGGCTAACTTCGTCATCGCTGTAGCGAGCGCATCACGCGCCATTTCGGAGGCATTTGATAAGGGAGACGGGCAGATTGAGGAGGAGAGAGAGACTCGAGATTAGCAACCGCGTTTAACGGAGAGCGAGTCTGTATCGATCAAATTATAAAGTGAGAGAATAGAGATCGTGTCTAAGAGAGTCGATGAACTTTTGTGGTCAGCAGATTGTCAACTTGCTTTACTGACCACATTGGTTTGCTCATCTCGTTGTTGTCTTCTCTCTTCAGCTGATGGAGAGACAGGGGTGTGTGGGGTAAGGGGATGGGAATGAATCGGATCCGACCCTACCCCGTCATGTATCCACATCGACTTCTCGTCTGTGATGTTTTGTCTTGTCTGTGTGAGGATTGGAGGAGGTGGATCATACGAAACCGTCAGATCTTCAATGGAGCCAATCAGGAGCGATGGCTGCTACCTGTATACGAGGACAGTCAGTCTTTCACACTCGCCTACTGTACACGAAGCATCACAACACACAAACGCAGTCACGACTTGCAAGTCGAGAACCCAATCTTCGTCTTGCAGTCTGCGAATCAAGCTGCCTGTTGTTGCGGCAATGAAAACAAGAGCTTCGTAAGGATATGCCGATGTCCTTCTGACTTTGGACGATGCTACTCGAGTGCGATTACTCTTCTTGAATGTCGCCAAAGATCGATTATGCACTCACGGTATCTAGATACGAAATGAGAGCAACCAAATACCTACGAACGTGCGCATTTGCGTGGAGATTTTCTTTCGACCACGCTTGCTTGTTGAGAGTCGTTGGCGTGTTGAAGCAATTGACAATCGCGAAGACACTAGCGAGCGAGTGCGACAGACTCGACATGTGTGGCTTTTACGTTGTCTTCAGCTTGCATTCGTCAACGAAACGCTTCTCAGCAGGTTGACAAAACCTGGTCTGCAAATATGAAACGGCTGTCGCCTTGCAACACGCGCAGAAGTAAAGAGCCGTCAGCAGATTCGGCAGCTGCCCATTTTGCTAGTTCTCTCTCTTTCATCTCGTGGCTCTGCGCTCTCAGATCAGTGTTGCGTCCAGGCTTAAAGCACACACAGTGAAACAGTGTTTTAGCACAAAACCACAGTCTGGTTGGTCTGGGTGGAAAGCCGAGATGTCGTGCAGGAAAGTCGAGTTGGAACGAACAGCGCCAACCACTTGTGCCTCATTCACGTATATCGTCATGCCTGTCCTCGCTTTCTGTCGTCTTCTTCGAGTGGCTCTGTGCGGACGCGGTCGACAAAGGTTGACAACGGTACCACCACCTCGACACCAAAGCATCAAGATGCCACTCGCGCTTTTCTTTACAATTGACATTCTTGTAGCTCCATTGCGGATGGTTTGGATCTCAAGTTTATGTCCATGGCAGATGAGCACCCTGCTTGAGGGTTCCGCATGCCACTGGTCCGCGAAAACGATCTCATAAACCATTCTCAGCTAGGATACGTCCCACGACGCCTAGAGGCTTGGATGTCGCTGCTGACCCACGCGCTCTCCACAGTGACACTTGAGAGAGAACCAGACAGAGCGATCCAAACAGGAGAAGCTCCTCAGCAGCAAGACTAATCCCCAATCCAGCAGGATAGAAAGTATCGCGCCGCTCTCAGAGCAACAAGACATCAACATCGTGTCGTCTCGATCGCCGTTTACCATCCAAATGTCGATTTCCGCTGCACCAACACTCAGCAGTGTTTACGTGGAGTCGAATCGCGACTTCGCCTTGTCTGCGTGCTTGTTCAAATCTGCGAGAGCTCTCGCGTGACTGTGCTCTGCACGCGTTTTATTCAAAAGCTACAAAATGCTGACGAATACAGTGGCATCATTTGCAGCCTCGTCTGTCGGCATCAAATGCATCAACGCGATAGACGTTGTCGGCTGCAGAGAAGGTGCGTCTCTGATACTCACTGCGCACCTTTTTCGCGATTCCCGCACTCTTGACCATGAGGCGACGTGTGGCCCCATCCCCATTTGTTGGTTGCAGAGTTTTGTTGGTTGCTGGGTTTGCTCACTGTACAGTAAAAGTGACTGCCGACTTGCATACTGTAAGGATGATCACGCAGCGCATCTGCGAAAGTGAGGGTGTGGCAGCGGATTTTTCTTGGTTGGGTGTGTGCTGTTTGCCAGTTATCCTCTGCATCCCCAGTGCGCGTTTTTCTCACTTGCCAATTCACCCGCGAGCGCGTAGACACACACATACACACAGCGCAAACAAACGGCAATCAACCGACAGGTGGCGGACGACTCAGCAAGCAAATCCTGTCAAACCGCACCAACAACAGACGACGAGACTCATTTCCGAATTCGCTTGGACGAACACACTTGAGAATCCCGACCATGACTAGTGACGAGCTGGCAGTGCCGCACTCCGCGGAGGACCAGACGAAGGAGATCGCGCCGTTCCTGCGCTCGCTGCGGCGCATGCTCGACCGCGAGAGCGACGCGATCCTGCGGTGGACGGACGACGGCAAGGCGTTCGAGATCCACGACATGGACGTCATGACGTCGTACATCCTGCCCAAGTACTTCAAGCACGCCAAGTACACGAGCTTCCAGCGGCAGCTCAATTACTTCAACTTCCGCAAGTGGACCAAGTCGCGCGCTACCGTGTGCACGTTCTCGAACGCGTTCTTCGTGCGCGACGAGCCCGACCTGACGTGGCGCATCACGCGCAAGCGCGGTCTCAGCGACGCCAAGGCTCCGGGAAGTCCGTCGTCTGGTAACAGCAGCGATAGCGCGAGTCCGCGCTCACCCAAGTGCGCTAAGCTCAGTTCCGCCAAGTGTGTGTCTGACCAGCCGAGAGCGAACACGACGACCAGCAAGCCTGCGAGTACCAAGAAGGAGCCATCGCTCAAGCGCAAGGCGACTGCCAACAGCATCAGTACGAGCCAGAAGAAGCAGGCTGTGAAGGTGACGAAGCCAGTGACCCCTGTCAAGATGGAGGAGTCGACGGGTGTGCAGACTCCGACGGACGTCGAGTCCCTCGAGTGGGTCGACACCCTGTACCCGTCGCTGGAAGTGCTCGAAGCTGAGTGCAGCAGCAGCGACTTGAGTGGCACGGTGTACGCGCCATGGAGCGTGCAGTACCCTGTGGACCACTGCTTTGGCGTGTACTTGAGCTCAACCGTGGTCCAGGCTCAATGCATCGCCTTGTAAGCAGCAGCACACGTGGTGGTGATGGGGTATTTTGGTCTATTTAAGAGTTACTATAGGAAGAGAAGATGCTGGATATGTGTGATGTAAACCAAGTGAGTGCGTGCCGGTAATAAATGGACGACTGTGATTTTGTGAAGAGAAAAGTGTGACAGCTTGATGTTGTAGTGGCCAGATCTGCTTCAGATTTCTTCAGCGCGAACATGACTTTTTGTTTGTGTTGTGTGCGCGTTTGTCAAGAGAGTGGTCAGAGTGGCTTGCAGGATACAAAAACATAGAAGGATACACCAATTCGTATACGACTTGTGGTTGTGACGGAAGATCGCATCGTCTGGTCAGCTCGGCTTTCATTCAGGATACACATTTGGTATCTAGACAACTGATTATGCACTCTGCATGAAGAGAAACACGGTCAGCGAAGCGCAGCATTTGAACAGCATTTGATCGTCTAAACCCCATTCTAAAGTCACCTCCAAAACACTCCAGTGAAGATGGCGCGTTGTGTGGTGAACCTCGAGGAATTTGCAGGTCAGCAGAGTATTTTCGTGCTTGCTGCATCCAGAAGACAAGAAGCGAGCGCAAACGAGCCGAAGTCGCGGCTGACGGATCCACAAACGCCATTGTGTGGCCAGGCAAAGATCATTGCGCGATGCTTGACGATGGACAAAGGGATCCTTGAACCCAGATAAGACGCGTCTTGTGTGGTGAATCCAGATTATGGCTTTTGCAACAGCCATCATCCGCCACTGAGGGTACACGAAGGCAGAGACGACAGACAGGCAGACAAGGATACGAAAGTAGGTATCGATCTCTGTGCGTGTTGCGTTTTTCTCGTTGGCAAACGCACTTGCCACTTCATGTCAACAACCTTTTGTTGCTGCTGTCGAGTCTGCACAGTGCTTCATTGTGCACTTGCGTACTGTACGGCAGTAGTCGCATCCGTTTGCACTCGAGAGCTTTTGCGCCATCATCCTCCATTCCAACCCTACAATACGGTACAATTGCAAATGATTCCTGTGAAAGGAAGCTTCGTTTGTGACGAATACCTGTCACGTGATTGGCTGGATCTGGATCGATCTGCGGTTGCGTTGCAGAGTGTTGACTCTGCCTTTTGGGTTCAGCAGCTCACTGGCCGACTGTGGGCAGAAGTAGCGGAAGTGAGCAATAGAGTTGGACGACGGACGCAAACACAAGCATGGGGATGCGCAACTGCACAATACCGAGTCGTCAGACACGGCGCGCAACTCACCTCCTCCCAGTCTACAGACAAACCGTTTACTAGAGGAGGGACCAACGCACGCTTTTGTGTTGTTGGTGCACGGTTTGCTTGCTGCTCGGCAAAAAGAGCAGCTGCCCGGTCTGCATCAGTGCGCAACGTTTGCGTTCAAAGACTCTTTGAAAGAGTGGATCAAAGGCTGCACCGTCGTGTATCTTTTCCTCCCCGAGTTTGTGGCTCCGGGTCGTCGAGGACAGACAGACGAACTTTGGTTTCAAAACATGCCACTTACAGTACGCAATCCAAATCGTGCTGTGCATCCACAAATGCTGATTTCCGAGTCGCGATTTTGCAGTTTGTGTTTGTATCGCGAAATTGCCATTTTGCACCATTTGTTGAGTCGCTCTCCAAACGCAGCTGTGATGCGGCGATCGTATTCCAGGTGGCAAAGTGTGCAATTGGCGCCAAACGCGCACATGCGTAGAGCGTCTGCATGTCGTGATACGAAACAGAAAGAGCGCTGGAGGTCTTCCAATCAATCAGCCTTCACGTCTTGTCCGCATGATTCACTCCACACGATGCGGCATCAAGCTGGAGGATTGATTCGGTTGATTGTGATTGCCGCATCGCGTTCTGCCTCGTCTAATGGACTGGACAACATGTGCCGATGACCTGCAGTTCATGTGGCGTAATGGCATGCGCGGTCGCCGCGTGACGTCAACACATATCCAGGATACTGGGACAACTCGCTCGCTCTCTCAGGCAAGCAATTGGCGGCGATACCTTCGTCAGCTCTCCAATATGTCTCTCTCTCTGTCTGCTGGTGCATGTGGCGTTGTGCTGTGCGACGCATACGTGAACAGCAGAAAGCAAATCCAACGCCTTGCCGCAGGAACCGCTCTTTGTCTGCAACTGGCTTCGGCAGCTCGTTCTTGCTTTGTGAATGGACGACAGCATCCAGCATGCTCTCTACGAACGTCAGACGATGTATACCATTGACTTTGCATTGGAACAGATATTCATGTGCTCATCTTAATGGGGATCAAAAGCTACTCACTTCAGAACGACAACCAACAAAACTACAAACACTAATGATAAATTCTCAACAAAACTCGTTCACTGTACGCTCCATGAAAGCGTCGGCGCTTGCGCAATTATATAAAACTACAAAATTGGATTCGGGACGACGACAAGAGAATAAAATAGGAGACACGCTGGAGCAGCACCGCTGCGCTCACACGTGGTAGTCGAACGCGTCGTGGTCGTGGAAGGACGGCAGCGCGTCCTCGAACTTCGCCACGCCGTCCAGCGATGAGTAGAGCGTGTCGACCCAGTCGAGCGACTGGCCGTCGATCACCACAGGCTCGTGCAGGCAGATGTTTGCAGACATGGTCTCGTACATCTGCTGCAGATCAAAGTCACCCTCGGGAACGTACACGTCCGTCGGCGACGGGAACGAGAGCGACGACAGCGGACTCACGACTTTGGTCGGCAGCTGGATCGTCATTTCGTCCAGCCGAAGCTCCTCCCCGAAGCTCTTTGGACTCGCCGGCGGCGCCTTCTGATGCTTTGATGCAGACGATGTGCGCTGCTGCTGCTTGGCGGTACTGCTCGACGAGTGCACGGACTTCTTGCGGTTGATGCGCCACGACAGGCACGGCTGGTCACGAACAAAGTGCGGGTTCGAGAACGTGCACACCTTGGCCTTAGACTTGGTCCACTTGCGGAAGTTGAAGTAGTTGAGCTGCCGCTGGAAGCTCGTGTACTTGGCGTGCTTGAAGTACTTGGGCAGCACGTAGTCGCTCATGCGCTGCATGTCGTGGATCTCGAACGCCTTGCCGTCGTCCGTCCACCGAAGGATGCTCTCGTTCTCGCAGTCCAGGATCTGCCGCAGGTTCTTCAGGAACGGCGCTACCTCCTTCGTCTTCTGCGCGTTAGTCGCAGCATTGGCGCCTTCCAGACCCTGGTGCGGGTACACGAGCTGCGGCTGCATGGCGTCCATCTGATACTTTGGTTGATACTTTTGTGCTTTTCCCTGTGGTGACGGTTGCTACCAATCTGTGCTGCTGCTGCTCACACTGCAAAAACAAGAATGAGAGAGAGTTGAAGTGGCAGTTGGAGCATCAAACAAAACACACGACATGCACTCGCGCATTCACTCCCGCCAGTCGGCTCACAACCCCAGCTGAAGGTGACCTGTCTCTCTCTCTCTCTCTTTCTCTCTTTCTCTCTCTCTCTCTCACTCTCTCCGCTCGGGAAGGAAACGG
The DNA here is from genome assembly GCA_006386115.1 of Globisporangium splendens. NCBI lineage: Eukaryota > Oomycota > Peronosporomycetes > Pythiales > Pythiaceae > Globisporangium > Globisporangium splendens. The sequence continues at coordinate 37,530 of VFIW01000112.1, forward strand.
AGATCCGCACACGCACGCACCCACAGCGCACTGGCCACATTGAAGTCAGCCCGCACCGTCTATGAACCAGACTGGATGATGCGAACATTACCGTATATTCGCGGTAAGGTACGCACCTCTTCACACTCAGCACCTGATCGCACAATTTGCAAACATGGCATAATTCGCATTTGTTCCATTTCCACTACGCAAGTCCAAGAGCTTCTTTGTGTCGTTCGAGTGTTATACACTGCAGCTCACGAGTCTTCGTTGTAAGCATTTGAGGCAGACGCAAGCTTCATCTTCTTGAGATGGTTGGTCGGCTTGCATCTTGATTTTGGCGCGTGTCCCTCTTTCGGGTTCAAAAACACACACAGAGAATGGCGAGCCCATCAAGGAGCTGCAGGATGCAGACGATCAGGACCGGAGTGATCGAGAGGGACATGAGATCCACTGTCCGTCACCTGAAGCTTTGAAGAGGGATGCCTGCATGAAGACTGCATGTTTCCCACGCACACCGCAGCGACTGGGTTCATGACCTCTTCACTGTGCACCTGAGACTGAGATTTCCAGCACCTAAGAGGCTCCGAGAGTTTCCAAAGCTACAGCTGCGGACTGGAAAGAGTGGAGCGTTAGACCAGAGTGTTGAAGGGTACCGTCCGCTCAGTCTGGAGGACCTTACAGTGGTCCGTCGTCCTGCCATCCAAACTCGAAAAGGTACTTTTTGAAGAGGTCTCGTGGCAGACAGGGGCGAAGCAGGAAAACGAGCACCACCCTCCTCACACATCACAGGATGTCGCTGCCCAAGATGGCGTGAAACCAGCGATGGACCTGGAGATGGTCTCGGAGCACAGAGGGAGGGAAGGAGGGAAGGAGGGAGGACAGGCAGGCGACAAACAAACGTGGCATGCTGCCTTGATGACGCAGTCCAAGTGGAGGGAGGAAAGCCTTTCCTGCTTTGCTTTCTTCTCGCCAAAGTCTCGAAAATCAAATCCCTGTCATTTTTGCACACGCAGCCGACGGAATCTGAGAACCAGCGAAAACATCATTTCCAACGGAAAAAAGACTGGTCCGAAAGTAGGATACACAATCCTTCACTTTTCGTGTGAGCGAGCGCTGCGACAGGCAACAAAACGGTCTTGGGATCCGTTGAGTGCATGTTTTCTGTTGTGATGTGTGTCGTGTGCCACTGTGCGCCAGTTAAGTGGTGATCGGGAGCAGATCACTGCTGCAAATGAACAGCAATAACTCGGTGCGAGTTTACGAGGATGCGCCTCCAAAGTCAGATCATGCTGGCGTGCTTGCTTGGGATCTTCATCACTTTTCGGCTCGCATGGGCACTCCCACATGCAAAAAATACTGAGCCTCGGCAGCAACCCCGTGCGTGGGAGCCTGTACCCTCCCTTCGTGCGTCTGCTTGTGGGAGATCGCTGGCAGCACGCCAGCACTTTGCTTATTTGAGCTTCTCGATGAATCTTCCGAGGGCGAAAAGCTTGGCTCCCTCTTCTGGCGTGCTGCTATAGAGAACGCGGCTTGGAGGTCTCAGCTGACTACGCCAGTCTATCAAACCATGCATCAGAAATTGAAATCGCCACACATCGAGTTTCCTATTGGTGCCCTCTTTACAAAAGTGAGTACACTCATCACAAGGAGCTGTCGTCCCCATTTGCGGATGTCTTGCAAGTCACCAAAATCAAGACACCTTGCAAAATAGCGATTTACGTTGTAATCGGCATTTGAAATAGACATGTGGACGCGCTAACGTAATGTGCGAAATGCACAATGTTGTTGTCATTATTCATGTGGCAAGACCATCACTCCGTGTCGTCATCATTGAGCAAGTGATGCCGTGACTCTACTGTAGGTAGCGAGTTGGGCTGCAAGGCGATTGAGTCGCTTCTCCACCCTCCTCAGCTCCCGAAATGTGCAGAAACGTGCAGAAACGAGTGATATGGCCAGTGAAAACATCCCACTCTCAGCATTCAAAGGGATACAAGCTGGCATTTGCATTTCTCAGGCAGACAGGAGCTTCAAAGGTTCGAGTGGGAAACAGTGCAGATATTTGACAGATTGCGAATTTAATCTCGATCACTGAACTTTGCCAATGCATCTTCTGCTAGAAATTGTACGGACTTGACTCGAAAAATGCTGATTTGCAGGCACTGATCAGTCGGAACAGTTCGTACAGTACAGACCGCGTTTGTGCAGAATGCCCAGCGCATGTCGTTCATCTACACCCAAGAGCTCCGTAAAAGCTCGCAGCAGTTGATCTGTTTGCATCTCCTTCTTCAACATTTTTCCCCATAGCCGAATCGATTCAAGCGCACAACAACAATCTGCAACAGCAATCGAGTGTGCACCTTGTCCCTGTTGCCGCATTGCAGCAAAGAGATCACGCACGCTCTCGTTCTTGTGCGACCTGCACGCCTGGCATTCAATATACAGTCCGCTGTGCTTTTGATTTGCAATCGGTATCTGGTTCACTCGCGCTTTGTTCCCTTCGTGAAGCCGCCTTCAGACGAACCACCGCCTGCAGTCTCGCAATGCAGCAAGCAAAGACAACCACTGGTTGCTCGAGCGATTGTGTGCGGCGCTTTGCAGCACAAAAACAGGAGGGACGACATCTACAGTGTGCATGCTGAAGTCCTACTGTGCGGTGAGTGCGCAGCGTCGGGCCACTTGCATGCTAATTTGCAGCCTGAGAGTCCACTCTGAGGTTGCGGCGCGAGCGAAAAGCTACGAAGAGAAGTGGAACAGTACTGTATGCATCAGGATAACGAGAAGCGAATGTGTGCAGCTCGACTTGCACACCCACCTGCAAAATCCAGTACAATGATTGCCGTTGACGCGCTGGCAGTTTCAGAACCAACGTGTACTGCACAATCTTGTCGACTCACACAACGGTTGCTCACCCTTCCTTCCTAGCTGGATGTCTTTGTGCACTCGCTTGGCTGTGAATCTTTCGTACAGTATGCAAACACACAACAGGTGCATGCTTGTTGTGCGATTCACACACCGAGCACTTTTTGCTCGTTGTGCTCATGTTGTCGATCAGAAAGGGCTCGACAAGACAGCGCTCTTCTGCAGAAATAGTGAGCGATTACAACAGCATGTACAACCTTTCAGCAACTCGCAGCGCCAGCATTTTTGTTGAAGTTGTTTGCAATTTGCGCTTTGCAGAAACGTTGTGGTGTTGGCTTTGCTGCGAGCTAAATCCATCCACCTGCCCAAAAGCGCAGGTGTTGTGTGCTTGTTGCTGTCGATGTGCACACAGCAGACAGCAATTGTGCACACATGGAAGGCGTTGTCCAATGAGGATGCCTGCTGGGTTCGACGCATCTTGCTTGCTGGAGTCGCTTGCCTGCTTGCAGACGTTGTTTGGTTGCATGACGCAGCAAACGCTCTGCAAAATTCGCACGCAAATCTTGGATTCTCCACATGCTTTGCACATTTTCCAGCCAGCAACAACGCTTCCAGCAGCAAACGCTTCTTCATTACTGCGAGACCCTTTCTGCAGTCAAATTAGAACATACCTGCGCGTAACAACCTGTGCGCTGTGTGTCCCAATTTGAGCGCAAGTGCAGCAAACTAACAGCGCAGGCGACAGAATCTTTACATATATGCACCACATACATACATACACACATTCCAGCAGACCTCCCAAAATGCGCGACATACTTGCATTCCTCTTGTTTATTTCCGGTGCGCACTGAGCTCTTCGTGGAAGTGGTCGAGCGCGATGAGCATGAGTGCATAGGGCACGTTCTGCCGCATGACCGTCGAACCCACGAAGGGTAGCGCCGCAGCCACCGTCGCGACGCCGACATTCACCAGATCTTCTTCGCCGCGCTGCACTTCCATCAGCGTCTTCACGCCCTGGTACGTCAAGAAAAAACTAACACAAACACCAAGTCAAAAGACGCAATATCTCTCACTTCGATCTCATACAATAGGAACGTACCCGGCAAAGCTGCCTCCGGAGACGCCAGCGCCTCGTGCGAATGTACTCAGTCCGGCGAGCGACACGCTGCCGTGCTGGCGCGCATACAGCTTCACGGAATCGACTGTGTATGCACACAACAGCATTCACGACACACGTGCTATGAGTTTGACAACACGAGTCAACACACAGCATATATAAAACACGTACTCGCGCCGAAGGTTGCGCCAGTGCAGAAGCCGACGAGACCGCCAAACATGAGGCGGTTGCGGAAGTTGCGCAGATCGAGACCCTGCAGCTTGTCGAACGCGCCTTTCTCCTGCGGCTGCTGCGGAGTTGTCTGCGCATCCTGTGCGCCTTGTGCGTTCGCCTTCGCTCGTGTGCGCCGCGATGGCGCCACGGGCTCCTCGTCGAAGGACGACCAGTTCTGCGAATCGCCCATGCTCTTCTCTCGTGTGAATGCAACTGGAAACCTGTTTTTGTGTGGAGCTCAAGAACTGCTTCTTATTCACCTTATAAACACATGATTGACCTTTCTACATCAAATATGATAGTTATCTTGACTTGAATGTGACTGATTGATCCTGTGTATCTCTCATAAATACCTTTTTGTGCAATATACCAGTTTAAAGAGGGAAGAGTGAAACCGGTATCACATCGGTACTCATTGGATACCGGTGTCATAATGGCAATTCGCCATTTGTGTCGATCACTTTGACACCAGCAGAAGATGGCTCTGAAAAAATGCCTGAAGGTGCACAAGCTCTTCGTCGCCGAGGTGCCGCGCGTACATCCCAGCTCTCCGTCTGCACCATCTGCACGTTCTCCAGGTGCCAATGCTACTGTGTGTGTGTTCTCTATATTCCCTGGCTATAGGTTGAGCGCTGCGCACGATTGGAGAAAGAAGGCGAACAGGTGCTCTCGTCGCTCGCGAACGTCTCGCAGCGACTGCCGTTGCTGGTCAATAGCGATGCCTCTGGTATCGACACACTGAGCAGCTCTGCGATAAGCTCCATGGGTGTGCTATCGCACTGCGTCGCAACGCAGGAGCTGCTGCTGCAGAAGCACTTTCTGGCGCTCGAGAAGAGCATGACGTTCCTCAGCGAGATCCTCAAGGAGTACGTGGACGTGGTGCGCCGGATGAAGGGCTTTGTGAGCGAGTACATGGATCTGATCGACTTTCTCGAGCCCGAGGACAACTACGTGGTGCCGAATCAGCAGTTTGAGTGGATGGACAGTGTCGTGCGCATGTTCGAGCGCGAGCTGCTCCGGAAGAGAATCCTCGTCGCCGATGTCGAGTACCACGACGCTGCTCGGCTCAAGCAAATGCATGCGCAGTGGAGTATCAAGACTGTGTTTAGCAACGTCGACTACAGCTACGGTGTGTTCTCCTGTTATTTACCTTGTATCAACTTGATACCTTTTCTTTTGCTTTGAAACTCAATTATTGGCTGATTTCTCTCATTTGAAATAGTGCAAGCTGGACTGAAGCCACTGCCCATGATACCAAAAGCAATGCCTCCTTCTTCAGTATCAGACACTGCACTCGAGGCATCGTCGGCGACTGCGAATTCTGGGAAGAGCAAGAAGAAAAAGAAAAAGAAAGCATAAGCATTTCTTCTGGTGCATCCACGCAATTTTAAAAAGAGAAAAACACACATATATACCCTACATGACCACATTGTCATCAAAGTGACCGAACCTACTGAAGCCTGAGGCTTTCCGACTTTTCAAGCAAAATGAAAGCGTCGTCATGGCTGTAATTCGTGCGAAAACCTGTGGTTATACGAACGGAATGCCGCTGATCGTGCGCGCCTTGTACTTTGGATACTCCTCGGGGAAAAAGTTTAACAGCAGGTGCTCCTCGTATCTACGTGAGCAGAGAGAGAAAACAAAGTCATAAGGATCGCGTCCAATATCAGCATTAACGCGCAACGAATTCCCCAGCATTCCAAACTGAGCACGCCACTTACGGAATGCGATCTCGAAAGAACCCCCACGACACGATCGTGTAGCCGATGCCGCACACGGGGTTGCCCAGCAGCACCTGGCTCCCGATGGTCCACGCGAACCAGCCCAGGTAAGACGGGTGGCGCACGTACTTGTACACGCCGTGGGTCACGAGCACATGCTCCTGGCGCTTCTGGTACTCGATCCGGTGCGAGAAGTTCGACGCTGCGGTCGCCATCGCCGCGATGCGGAAGCTCTGTCCAAAGCACACGATCACGAGGCCAGTGACGAGCACGCTTGTGTGCACTTTCCACGCGGGTGTCAGGTAAAACTCGAGCCAGAACTCGACACAAGAACCCGCGAGTGCAATGTGGTACTCGCGGCTATGGTTCAACAGGAACGCTAGATGTAGTAGATACGATATCAGAGACCGGCGCAGTGCAATACACGATAGTAAAGTGTAACAACTTACATTCGTAGCTCACGATCGACGGGCGGAACGACGCTGTGACCATGAACTCGGACAGGTGGAAGAAGCACAGCGCGATCACGTAGAGACACCAGAGCGCGAGGCACTCCCAGCGCGCATAGTATAATGCGTCTGGGTGGACACCAGTGTGTGCATTTGCGCGCTCTACGGCAGCAGAAGCGGACAACGGCCCCACGAGATACGCGTACGCGAGCAGCGCGACGTGGAGCGCCATGGCGAAGCCGAGCCCGAACGCAGCCACCGCAACCTTGCCCAGACCCTTGTCCGACGTGAACTGGACGGAGCGGAACATGGCGGCGCGTACAACAGCAGAAGTGGCTCTAGCAGCAGCGTAATATTATGCTGCCGACCGAGGGTATGCGCACACACGAGAGTCCTGCGCTGCGGACGCGAATGCCTCTGATGCTGAATCGAAGAGCTCCAGTATGAGACAAGAACCCTCCACCACAGCTTACACATTGGAGAGCTGTATGCGAAATATCTATACGGCCGTGATGTGAGACGACTAAACACCAGCTAAGTCAACAGGTGCTGTTGAGTTGATTTAACGACAGCCAGCACTGTTGCTTTGCATCAAGTCAACCTTTTCTCTGTTGATCTAGTGGTGACTCTGAGGACACAATCTTGCAAGGACACTTGGATCTAAATTCCAACACCATCCGACTCAGCAAGCCTCAGAGCACAGCAAAGCATACCCCCTCCACGTCACGCACATTGTATGGCACACGATACTGAGAGGCAACATGAGTCTGGCAACATTGTGATGCAAGAGAGGTGGACTCGTGTTTGGAAACGTGCGCTTTGACGCATTGGCTGTTCTTGATCTTGTGCTTTGCTGAGCCCAGGTTTGTTGCTACTATGCAAGAGTGCTGTTAGGATTTCAGCATTGAGGTACAGCGAATTAGCATCGCCAGGTCTTCCGAGGGTGACTCCTGTCGTATTACGGACTCGTTGCAACCTTGTACGTTCCTCTGAGGTCAAATCTCAGGTCGGTTCTGATGGTTTAATGATACACTCAAAGTACACGCAACAAAAGACACAAGTTTGTGCACACGTTAGACAAAACACCAATCTGAGGACTCGCTCTAGTCTCGCTCCATCACAGCACTGTTTAACCCACAGATATCTGACTGGAATGCCTCCTACTCCATTCATCAAGACGGAAAGCAGCCAATTTACCGACAACAGCAGCAATTTTGATGCGCTTGGACGGCTCAAACGCGATCATTCTGGTGACGAGTTCCCACTGCACATCGCTAAACCCACTGGGTCTGAGTAATGGAACTCCATTCTCCACATTCCTTCGAACTGCAGCATCCGGGAGTACATTTCCCCAAGGATTCTCGCCACTCACAGCCTCAACGATGCACATACCAAACGCATAAATGTCGGATGGCATGGAGATAGACTCTCCTTTCAGAACCTCTGGGGATCGCCATCGAGGTGCACCAAGTTCAACAGGTCTCAACGTTTTGGAGCTAGCGACAATCAAACTCAGTCCGAAGTCCGCGACTTTGGCTCTGCCGTCGGCCGCTACAAGCAGGTTGTTGCCTTTCAAGTCGCCGTGTATGATATGCCGGTCGTGTAAATACTGCAATCCCAGTGCGACTTCATGCAGCTTTTCCCAAGTGAACTGCTGATTGTTGCCCTTTTTCAGGAATGCAGGCAGCGTACCATTCGTGGCATAGTCGCAGACGAAGAAGAGCTGACCGATATGGCACGCACCAAGGAAAAGGAGGACATAGGGATGCCGCAGTCGACTCCACACTCGGACTTCCTTCAAGAATTGTTGTCGTGCACCATCATCACCAACTGAAAGCATACGCTTTACCACCACGACTGCGCCGTTCATTTTACCATGATACACAGCACCGAACGAACCGTCACTGAATGGTTTCTCATCGCACTCAACTTGATACGGCGGCACGAACCAGTCAGCAACGATGACATCGGACGACTCTGGACTGGATCTTGTGAGTTGGTCGTGCAAGCTTTCAATAATTTGCCAATGGTAGGTGACATCTTCGTCTCTGCTTTTCATGCGGCGGGATAGCATATTGCGCAAGAGTGTCAGCGCGTCCAGTCTCACCCGGTCATTGTTGAAGAGCTCAGCGATTGCTCCTACATTGCCGCAAGTGTTGCCAAATGACTTGAGCTGCTTTTTCCGATCGTTGACTCTCGTTTCAGACACAATGGAGGTTCGAGGTAGTTCGAGCGCCGACTCCACTTGATCAATTTCTTCATGAAACCGCAAAATGTCGTCTGCCACTTGGAGGCACAACACAAGACGCGTGACGAAATCGTGCCTCCCATGCTTGAGTAGAAATTGGTCAAAGCGTGCGATCACGTCGCTGTATTCATCAAGTGCGGCTCTCTTCTCGGTTACATCGACGTCATGGAGTTGCTGGAAAATACCCTGAAGGCGACAGAAGACGCTTGCTCATCTCTTCCGCCTCAAACATAGAGGAGCATCGATCCTGGAGTGTGGCAACTACATTCGGCATCCAGCGGCTCAGTTTCACAACTGGAAACTGGTTTAGCGCATGATCGCTCGATTCGGAGAGTGCTTTTACTGGAACATCGACAGTAGTCAGCTCTGGCTTTTTGACTACAGGTTGGACTGCTGTTGTATCCTCGGCTGGCTCTGCACGCTCAGTTGAACGGGAATGACCAGGCTGCCCCCTATATTGCAGTGAGGACTCGTTGTCGGGACTTGGTTGGTGTGCAGATAGACGCAATTGAGTCAGGACTTCTACAACGTGTGTGTGGCCGTTCTGAGAGGCAATATCCAGAGCTGTTTCTCCGTCTTTGTCCTTCTCGTTCACGATCGCGCCTACCTCGACCAGTGCACGTACAGCATCCACGTGTCCGTTCCATGCAGCATAAAACAACGCAGACCTCCCGAAATTGCTCTCCTAATAGTTCACGGATGCACCCAACTCGACCAGTGCTCGTACAGCACCTGTGTATCCAGGCTCAGCAGCATAAAACAACGCTGACCTCCCGAAATTGCTATCCTTATCGTTCACTAATGCGCCCAACTCGACCAGCGCTCGAACAGCATACGCGTGTCCTTTCAAAGTAGCATAAAACAACGCTGTCGTGCCATTATTGTTCTTCACGTTCACGGATGCGCCTGACTCGACCAGCACTCGAATAGCATCCACGTGCCCATTGCGAGCAGCATAAAATAGAGACGTCGAACCCCATTTGTCTTTTTTGTTTACAGATGCGCCGGAGTTGAGCAGCAATCGCAGCATACCGACATCACCTCTGTCTGCGCCTCAAAAAAGCGCCGTCCAACCATCTTCGTCTTCTTCGTCAACCGCTAATCCGAGCGCAAGACACTGACGGACGCCATCTGCGTCTCCTGCTTTTGCAGCGCGGAGTAAATTGCTAGTCTTCGTGGCTCTGCTCGCCATCGTCTCCGCCAATTGAGGAATGAAAGCCAACCCCTCTCAACAGACCTTCACCCTCGAAGCAGATCCCAGGCGAGCTTAGGTGATTCCAAAATACAGTAAGAAACGACGGTACCACCACAGTGGGAACAACACTACCCATCGATCTTTGAATCCAGAAATTAACACAGCATCCTTCGGGTTTGAGTGCAGACTAGAGAAAATCCAGGAGCGAAAGCCTGCTGTAAATCTGTTGTGTGGCTAAAACCACATTGTACATCAGTACCCTGCAATGGCAGCACAGTTAACTATATACAATTTCCAGCGAGGAAGACTACTGCATACTGATTCTATCGAACGTTGACAGACATGAAAAGATGGATCTTTTGGTGGACGAGACAGAAGTGTAGCCAGTTGGTGATAAGGGCGGTTTTCTTCGGTACCTATTATTTATCTATTGACGATCCTTTGGGGAAACAGAGGTACCCAGAGCACCCACTTGCTTTCTCTTCGCAAACCACTTCAACACACGCAAACGGCTGTGTTCAGTCGAGACGTCAGGACTCCAGCACCCAACCGTCTTCTTCTGAATGTAGTATCAAGCTGTGATCTAACGCGTCGGTAAGCAGTGCGTGCGACCACGCACGACCGCAACCACAAGCGCAAGTGGTGGCACAAGTGGCTCTTCTTCCACTTTCTTCCACAATGGCGCGAGACGATCACGACAACGCGCCTCGCAGGAATTCTCGCGGCTTTTCAAACAGCACAAGAAGCTAGCAACGCTCCCTACCATGTGCATTCCAGAAGAAGCTGTGTACGCGCATCCCAACATGAAATTCCGAAGTGAAAAGGCTATCGTGCCATCGTGCTTTGGAAACACAGCTTGCCATTGTCCCGCGTGCATTGGCCTGAAGTCTGACAGCATCACTGACTCTGAATCGAGCAAGTTTAGCGTCACGTCAGGTTTTGGCTGAAGGCAACTTTCATGGACTGACAGGCATTTGTTTCTGCCTTACATTCATTAAATACCGATGAAAACGTCTAATAATCACCTGTGCGTCAACCCACCTCATGTTACTTTTTATCTACTAGCATACAAGTACACAATGTACATTCTCACTCGTGAAAATTAGCAACGAGCACTCGTTGCTAAAATGAAAGATGATGACGCCAAAGAATCGCTCTGTTTTCGTGTTGTCTGACTCAGACTCTCAGACCTGAAAACTTCAAATCTAGTTCCTCTAAGCGGAAATCGTTTAGCGTGTCAACGATGGCAGCAATCTTGATACGCTTGGACTGTTCATGCGCACTCATCTTGGTTACTAGCTCCCATTGAGAGTCACTGAACCCGACAGGTCTGAGTAATGGAACTCCATTCTTCACATTCCTTCGAACTGCAGCGTCCAGGAGCGCATTTCCCCATGGGTACTCACCACTCACAGCCTCAATGATGCACATTCCAAACGCGAAAATGTCAGATGCCATGGAGATAGACTCTCCTTTCAGAACCTCTGGGGCTCGCCATCGCGGTGCGTCAAGTTTTTCGGGCTTCACCGTTGTGGAACTTGCGATAATCAGGCTAAGTCCAAAATCTGCTAGTTTGGCTGTGCCGTCGGCTGCTACAAGCAGGTTGTTGCCCTTCAAGTCACCGTGAATAATTCGCAAGCTGTGCAAATACTGCAATCCCAGCGCGACTTCATGCAACGTTCTCCATGTCATCTGCCGATTGTCACCTTTCTTCAAAAATTCAGGCAGTGTGCCATTCTTTGCATACTCACAGACGAAGAAGAACTTGCCAACGTGGCACGCACCAAGAAAAGGGAGTACTTGAGGATGCCGCAATCGACTCCAGACTTGGACTTCCTTCAAAAACTGCGCTCGTGCACCATCGTCAAATGTGAGCGCCTGCTTGACTACGACGTCTGCACCATTCATTTTCGCCAGATACACTGCACCAAACGAACCTTGACTGAACGGTCTTTCATTGCACTCAACTTGGTAAGGTGGCACAAACCAATCCGCAACGACGACATCTGGAGGCTGGGAAATGGAGCTCGTGAGTTGCTTTTCAAGGGTTGTAATAATCCCCCAGTAGTCGTTGACACAACTTGATTTGCTTCTTGTGCGCCGAGTCAACGCATTGCGCAGGAGTGTTATAGCATCAAGTCTTGCTCGGTCATTCGATATGTGGACATCGATTATTTCACTGTCATCACAGATATCTCTGAACGTTTTGAGCAGCTGCTGTTGGTCCTCCTCTATCGTTTGACGGGATATTGAGCTCTGAGGTAAGTCCAGCGCAGACTCAACTTGATCAATGTCTTCGTGGAACTGCAAAATGTCCTCTGTCATTTCGAGGCACAACACAAGACGTGTGACGAAATCGTGTCTCCCGTTCCCAAGCATAAATTGATCAAAGCGTGCAATCACGTCGCTGTATTGCCGAAGAGCGATTTTGTTTTCGATCTCGTCAACGTCATGGAGTTGCTGGAAAATACCCTGAAGGCGACAGAAGACGCGCTTGCTCATCTCTTCCGCCTCAAACACGGAGGAGCATCGATCCTGGAGTGTGGCAACTACATTCGGCAGCACTCGACTGAGTTTCACGACGAGAAATTGGTTCAATACATGATCTTTTGCACCCTGCCATTCTGTTACTGCATCGTGGTGAGTAGACATCGCCGACGACATCGCTTCGAGAGGGACTGCCGTTGTGCTCTTGTTAGGATATTCGCGCTCAGCTGATTTTGAATGACAGATATTACCCTGATTTTGAAGAGAGGGATCAGTGCAAACAGGAGAACCATTTGCTTCAATCAATCTTCTGGTCTCTTCGTGAACACGACGAGCTTCTTCAGACTGCTTCTCTGCTTCTTCCTTAGCACGAGCAGTCTCTGTCATAGCAGCTTCAACATCAGTTTTCCCTTGAATATGATCTTCGTAAGAAACATCCGCAGACACTGTAATTCCTGCTTGCTGTAATTTCTTTTCGACCTTCAGCAGTCGACGCAGCAGTATGACCTGATCGCCATCCAAATTTGCAACTTTAACCATCGTTGGAGCTTCTTCTCTTTGGCGAATTGACCGGCGTCTCTTCAGCTTTTCGACTTCAGCTTGCAAAGCACGAATCTTCTCATCGTACGAATTAGTACCGTCTAAGAAAGCGTTGATACTGTTGTAATCAATGCCATTTTCAGACATTTTCTTTCGGACCTCGTCGTGGGGCATACCCTCCAAAACCATATTCCGGTATTCACCAAAAATACTCGAAGCATGGGACATGTGGGCGTTTGTCGATTCTTCTTGAATACGGCGATTTGCTTCAATCAACTTTCTGGCCTCTTCGTGAGCACGACGAGCTTCTTCAGACTGCTTCTCTGCTTCTCCCTTTGCACGAGCAGCCTCTGCCATTGCAGCTTCAACAGCAGCTTTTCCTTGAATTTGCTCTTCGAGTGCGGCGGCCATAGCTGCTTCAGCCTTTTGACGAGCTTCCTCAAGTAATGCTCTCGCTTCTTCTTCAGCTCGCGCGGCAATGTGACTAGCTTCATCAGCTGCCATTTGGGCTGCCAACTTAATCTGTCCCATTTCGTCGTTCATTACACCTGACCTGTTGAGGTTATGTCCGAGACATCCGCGCTCTTGGTCTTGTTGGTACGCCTTGGCCTTGTTGATGTATTCGAGCGAGAGTGTGAGAACGGCTCCAGACGAACGACTTCCCAACGCCAATGGGTACTTCTTCACTTTCTTCGTCATGTTTGGAAGCGACTTCAAAGGAATCGTAAGCGCTGCAATCAGCGTCGATGCGCGGAAGATGTGCTCGTCAAAGATACGAACTTCCACCACCATATCTTCATTCGGTGCCTCAAAGGAAGCCGAGTTATCCTGCTTCCAAACAGGAGATCGTTGACCCTTGACGATAGATGTCTTGAACGTCTCGTGACCCATAGTGATCTCACAAATGGCATTCACAGTGCTGCCTTCCTTGGTCAAGTTCGTAGCGGATACCACAGCGACGTGCACAACAGGAGTCGAGAAAGTCTCGTAGTTGAACTGCGACAAACGACCGTTTGCATTGCGGTCGAGGAACGTTTGGGATCCATCGAGAGAAATACTGTCGGTACGTTGAGTGCGCAGTGCCTTTGCTTCGCGCAACGATTCCGTTGGGTTTTGGGTGCGGTTCACAGTCTTCGACGCATCAATGGCAAGTTTAATCGCATCCATCCACCCCTTCTTGTCTGATTCGGACGTGCATGCCATAACCAAACGGCGGTCATCGACGCGCAGTTCCAACAAATAATTTGCCATCACACTTGGGGATTTGCACACAACATCATGCGTCGCAGCGAGTGAGCGAACAGTGCAGCGATGGTCCATGAAGCTCAGTTCACCTCGTGACGTCGTCGAACTTGGGTTCTTGAAATATTCAATCTTGGACACACTGACCACAAAGTATCGAGACTTCCAGTTACGCATCACTCTTCCTTGCTTGTACATGCACCCCTCCTTGATCATCGCGGCTTGGTTGTCCATAATCAGTTGCGCAATGGACTTGCTATCGTCTGCGTCGTTGCCTTCATCCTTCACAATACGCCGACTATTCATCAAGTGTTGCTTCACATGGGACGTGGATTCACGAATGCGGAACGACTCCGAGTGGCGAGAGTTAACGCGGTGTACATCGGCAATCTTGTCCTTCGGAACGAACTGCAGCGTCTTCGGCGGAGGCGCATTTCGGAGGACAGTCATCACTTCCGTGTACGGCATACAAAGCACTTCAATGTCGTTCACCTTGAACAAAATATCTCCCTCAGTGATCATGCCGCTCATCTTCGCCTGCCCTTTCAAGGCACGCACGACGGCACCATCAATACCGTATCGCACAGCTTCTTCCAAGTTCAACCCCATCGGACCTTCATCAAACACAACCGCATACGTCGTGAGCTGGGTATCGAAATTGAATTCCTTGTTCAATTTCATCTTCTCACGGACCACCTCTTGACGTCGTTCTTCATCAATCTCGAACAAGATTGCAAGCGGTCGAGGCAACTTACGAATCAAATCAATCGCATCGGAGAAGCCCATGTTGTCGACGCTCTTTCCTCCAATGGCGACAATCAAATCTCCAGCTTGTACTTTATTTTCCAGCAACGGATTGTCGATGTTATCGATACTCAAACCGTGGATGATCACACCCTTTTTCGGCGGCATGAGCTTCACACCAAGTTTCTCCTTCGCCGGCAGCTCGATTGCAACGACACGGGGCGAGTTGTCGCCTCTGCTGCGTTTGCTCACCGTGCTTTGTTCATCTTCCCGTCGTTCCAATCCACATGCGCGACACACATCCGCGTTCTCATCCTCGTTCAGATATTCACACGCTTTACACGTCCACGCCATCGTCGCCTTGCTTTTTTCTCTTCTCCTTCCTTACTCAGAGATGAGCAAGTGTGCTTCCACTCAAGATCCCCACCCTATCAAATCCAGCACCCAAAGAGTGAGAAAGTTTAACATTTGTTCAACTGTTGATTACAAGTCGCCCCCTACACTCTAGCGCTACTGCACCATCCAGGACCGTGAATGCTAGCATACCCGACACGCGTGGCGCAGTGCAGTATGAACAGAGCACCGACTTCTTTTCTCATTCCACAACAACAGCAAAGAATGAACGCACCTTTCGCAGGTTTTCAGTTAGTCAAAGAGTCCCACTTCCCCTCTCGATAGCGCCTATCGGGGGACGTCTATACAGGGGGGAAGAGTGAGAGATAGAATGACTTACACACACACGCGGTTCTTCTCCTTCCTTCCTTCCTTCGGTACTTTGTTGGCGCACTCACCGGGCTTCTCCCTTTGCGCCGCTCGCGTTTTTTCTGTATAAAGTGAGCTCTGGAGGGCAAAATGCAGGTGTGTGGCCAGAGAGAGTGAAAACAACTATCTCATTTTTGAATATTTTCTTCCATTAGTAGATGAACCTTTTGGTGGACGTGGCAGAGATTAGTACCACCCATGGTACCAAAACAAAAGGAAGGGCGGGTTTCTTCAGTTCGCAGAATTATCCGAGCGAATTATTTCCAAGCACGGTCTTTTCTAGCATTTTCTTATGTTTGTCGATGGAAACACAAACAAATGCAATTGTGCAGCTCTCTGATTCCCTAGAAGTCCTGCTTTCCATATTGAAGTACGGAATACAAGATTTTAAAATACAGTGCAGGTGATTCATTGCCACTTCAGCCAAACCGACAAAGAAGCATCTGTGTGGACCAAGTGCACCAAATTGACATGGGTGCGTTGGGGTGCAGTCGGACTGTACCTTTCAATGATTCCACGCAAACCATAATTCGCCAAGCTTTCTGTGATACTAAACGTGCAGAGTGGTGGTATAGTTAGCATGAGGTTACTTGACTCTTCTGAACCCATGCTAGTCTTGAGAAAATGGACAGCTGCAAGAGCAATGAAATTTGGAATCTCCCCTCTTTTGAATCCTTCTACATTCGAATACTCTTTATAATCTGTTTGTGTATGTATCATTTTTTTCATAGTGAAAAGCGCCAAATTTGATGTCGTTCCTTTCATTTCTATTAGATACAAATGGATGCAGAACAGAGGAATGTACCTTTTTTCATTGAAATGTACAACTGCCAGAAATTCCACTGCATCCACTCTATCTCCATGCGTTTGTTAGAAAGAGCCTCGCAAACCACGTCACCCACCGCAAGTCATCATGAACGCTTGTATGCAGTAGAGACGTTTGGACCCCAATAGCATCCTATCAAGTGATGACCCAACGCGTCGCAGTAAGCAGCATACAGTGAGACCCGCACGGCCACATTCATATCCAAATTGGTGGTGACTCTTCTCTCACTGTGATGCAAGCGATCAGGACAAAGCGCATCCCATCGGCAAATGCGTTGCTGGCACAGACCTCAGGGGAGCTGGGTGCGTCTATGAAGGAGGAGAACGAATGCACAAATACAAGACTAACTGCAAACGCTCGGAATGGAATCATCGACGTTGCTAAAGCATCGAATGAAACGAATGCAGGCACCAACCACATTGGCATTGTCACGAATTCCTCCCTTCCGCGTTGCGGGTCAGACAGAGCATCTCCATTCAACACAACATCCAGAAATCACCAACAAGGAGGCAGCATCAGGTGCAAATAACTCATTATTTGCTGAGAGTGTGCGATTGAAAAGAATACCTGGAGAGTGATACCATGAATTGAACCAATTTCTGATCGTCAAACTCAGTCGAGTGCTGCCGAACGCAATTATCACACGCTCCAGGATCGTTGCTCCTCCATGCTGGAGGTATAAGTGATGAGGAAGCGCGTCTTTTGCAGTATTGAGCGCATCTTCCAGCACCTTCATGACGACAGTGTGTTCAGCGAAGTAGCTGCGCTGAAGCAATACAGTTAGGTGATTGCACGCTTCCACGATTTACTACTCAAGCACGGGAAACACGATTTCACCACACGCCTTGTGTTGTGCATTCAAGTGACCGAGGACATTTCGCGGTTCCACGAGGATACAGACCAAGTCGAGTGTGTTTTGGGCCAACCGCAGAGCTCAATCTCGCTTGAAACGAGAGAAGATGATCAACAGAAGCTGCTCAAAGCATTCGAAGATATCCGCGGTGATAGTGAGGGGATCGCACTCCACATCGTAAATGATCGAGCGAAGCTTGACGCACTGACACTCCTGTGCTACGTATTAGTTCGCCGCAGAGATAGCAGACGCAACAATGTCAACTACTATTGACAAATACTCGAGCGACTTGACGAGCAACTCTCAAGATCCTGCTCAAAGTCGACAGATGTCAACGTCACCGAGTGGTTTGTGCCACCTCAGCAAGGGGAAGATGTGGTCAAACGGGTGCTCTCACATGACAATGGTGCACGCGCGCAATTCTCGAAGGAAGCACACGTTTGGAGTCAATTGCAGCACCCTCTCGAACTCCCTTTTCTCGGTGCCTGTCGCATTGACTAGCTCTTCTTTGTGTGCGATTCTGCCATGAATAGCACGCTTCGTGAATTTCTGAAGACAAGCGACAACCGGCAGTTGACGTGGGGAAACTGCACGAGATTGCACTCGGATTATAGAATCTCCACAACCGACAAATTATCCACGGTGACTTGAGGGACAACAACTAGCTCGAAGGGTCGAGCACAGTCAAACTCGCGAATTTTGGGCTGAGCTTGATCGTCGCCAGTTCCACAACAATGAAACCCGAAAAACACGGGGCGTCGAGATGGAGTGCCCAGAGGTTTTAAAAGGCGACTCCATCTCCTTGACATCCGGCATTTGTGCAATTGGCATGCGCATTGCTGAGTTCGTGAGTGGCAAGTATCCATTTGGAAATGCATTTCTTGACGTCGCAGTGTGCAGATATGTGAACAAGGAACTACCCCAGCGACACCTAGCGGATGTAATGACGCTCAATGGGAGCTGGTCACAGAGATGAGCGTGTACGAGCAATCCGAGCGCATTCAGATCGCTGCTGTCGTCGAAGAACTGAACAATTGCCACTGAGAAGAAATTGATCTGAAAAGATCCAACCAGAAAACGCTGAATTGTTCAAGATTGCGGTCAACTGAATGACTGTCTGATATCAGCATCATTCATCGCAAATACTGCTTTATTATGTGGATGCATTCAGAGGTTGCGGGGTGCTTGGTCGTTGCTGAAAGAGTCGTGGGCAATCTGCTGCATTTTCGAATATCCACGTTTTCACTCAGTGATGAAAATACCAGTTCTTGCATTGTGTTTGTTTTACACCGAGTGTATGAAAAACCCTTTCCTGTTTCTGATCAGCAAATCAGTATCAGGTGTTTGGTGTCCCAAATAAGGACACATATTTGAGAGAGAGAGAGATAGAGAAGACAATTCTATTTAACTTTTGATCTACATACAGTTTAAGAATTCCTGAGTCTCATTAACACTCCGAGAGTGAGGTGTTTCTTAGTTTCGACGGTGTGGCACCGATATCATTGTCGAGAAGAGCTGCGACTTGGGACATAAGAACTTGATCGTTTCCCCTCGATTCGTCGGTGAGTATCTTCGCATTCTTGGAGTTCATTGCCATGTTGGCGAGAAGATCGGCCATTTTGTTTTGTTCTCGATTTGTGTGATTCCAGGAGGTCCACGCAAAGTTGGCGATGGTTTGATTTACCCGAACTGCCAGTGGCTGCAACTTGGTCTGGCGTATTGAGTCGAACTCGTTCTGGGCTGCAATAATCATTTGGCTGTCTCCGAAGACTTCCAACTTGACTTCATAATGCTGTAGGTGGTGTGCACTGTATGCCAGGCCATCTTTCAGCGCGCTATATTCGCACCAATTGTTCGTGACTTCTGGTCCCATGTACGCATAGCCGCATACTTTGAGTTCTCATCGATTACTTCGTTCATTCAGGAAGATGAGTGCCCATCCGCTGCCTCCTGGACCTGGGTTGCCGTGTGCACCTCCATCGAAATATAGACACGCCGTCGCCCATTCTTCCAGTTAGCGCGACAAATCTTGTCTCTCCAGTACGCTGAGCAGTTGGCTCAGGCAAGTTGCATTGATCTTTTCTCCTTTGAGCGTTCTCATCCGATGAGCCACAGCCCGCACTTGCATCACACACGTTGTCCACACTCGCTGGGTACTTTCTTCGATAGTGAGATGTTGCCGTTCATGCACTATTTCCACTCTCGTTCTCCATAGCAAAACTGGGATGCTTGATGTGACGATAAACCACAATTTCTGTAGAGCTGTTGAGTGTTCCGGAGTAATGAACCCGAAGTGCTTTTCCAATTCCTGGAGCAGAGATCGTTGACCTGACGGGGCTGTGCGACTAGCAATATGAGGCAGGAAGAGGTTGAGTGCTTGCTCCGTCAATGTTCGACCCATCCATCGTTCGAGAAAGGCCGTCCACGCGGCTTGTGCTCGCTTGCAACTCCAGACTATGTGTGAAATAGTTTCTTTTGTCTCCCCACATCCGGCATTGCTTGGGCATGCCGAAGACTCGATCCTTCCCGGATGGAATAGGTTGAGCTGCATCGTAGAAATCCGGTATGTCGTCCACATCTGATACGGCGTAAGATATCCTCGTTGTTTCCATAGATCTGCTGGTAGTCGATACTGCACATGGCTGTACCACTGGTCAGTTTTCGCGACTTCGTTGAGCTTGTCTATGAGTCCTCCGAGACCTCGATACAGCTTGCTGTGCAGCCTCCGTGTTCGTGCTCGGTCAATTGTCTTCTGGATGCTGTTAGGGGAATACACTCATTAAATTAGGACAAAAGTTTATCAATATAAACGCTCCTTGCTGAGCACGGTATTTAAATAGCCAGGAACCGAGTTATTTATGCTCTAACCTAATATACAAAAAACCATGTCAGAATGTGATTAAATGCAACTTGCGCATTAACCCAGCAAAGCATGAGTTTGTCGTGGACAATTGACAAATTTAACTCGGACTTTCACGAGTGGGACAGAATGACACGGCTTTGTCACCGTAAACGCTCGAGGTTTTATTCCTATCATCTCCCTTCCTTCATACCCTCTCCAATATGTTTCCTTCTTCATTATAATCTCTTTACTCATTTCTCTCCTCTTAATCAGCAATCTCTCTAAACTGATAGGACAAATCCAACCATCAAACGTCAATCCTGTTCGCGTCAACGTTGAATCATGTTGTGCCCCTCACAGTCTCCAATCCGCCGCTCAAGAGCCAAGCGTCCCATTAGCCCCCATCATCATGACCCCTGTCTCGGCGTACGGCGCCGCGGGCTTCCGCGAGTGCGTAGGCGACTACCGCAACGAGAGCGACCTGGAGGTGGCGTCGCAGTCGCTCTACCGCTTCCAGACGAACCTGCCGCGCTTGCCCGTGCCCAAGCTCGAGGAGACGGTCGCGCTGTACCTGGAGACGATCCGGCCGCTCACAACGGCGCAGGAGTTCGCGACGTCCAAGCAGCTCGCGCAGGAGTTTCTGCGTCCTGGAGGTCTCGGGAGAGAGCTGCACCAGCGACTCGTGCAGCGCGCTGCTGACCGCCAGGACACCAGCTATCTGGCCGAGTGGTGGAACACGTGGGGGTACCTCCAGGTGCGCGACCCCGTCGTGTTCAACGTGAGCTACTTCTTCCACTTTGCCGACAGTGTGTACGCTGAGCAGCGCAGCAATGTCGGTCGCGCGGCGGCGCTGCTGCGAGGCACGATGGAATTTCGTCGCCAGTTGGTCGATGGCACGCTTGAACCGGAACAATTGGGTGGAGGCGCCAAGAAGACGCCGATTTGCTCGACCGCGTACAAGTACATGTTCAACGCGTGCCGCATCCCGCACCGCGAATCTGACACGTACCGCATCTACGATCCTGCGACGCACAACCACGTCGTCGTGATGCGCAACAACAAGTTCTTCTCGTTTGAGCTGCTCGATGCGACCACGAAGGAGCCGCTCTCGTTCGTGCAGATCTGCCACCAGTTGAACCGCATCCTCGACGCTGCGGGTTCCAAGGAATCGTCTGTCGGCGTGCTCTCTGCGGAGAATCGTGACACGTGGGCTGATGCTCGCGATGAGTTGCTGCGCAACGGCAACGAAGACGCGCTCAAGGTGATCGAAAGCGCCGTGGTGATCGTGAACATGGACGACTACGCGCCAGTGTCGCGCACGGAAGTCGCGCATGCGCTGTGGCATGGCGATGGCCGCAACCGATTTTACGACAAGTGCATCCAGTTTGCGGTGTTTGAGAACGGCAAGGCTGGACTGTTAGGCGAACACTCGATGCTCGACGGTATGCCCATGGCGCGATACGCCGACTACTTGGTTGGACGCTTGCAAAAGGGACAGATCAACCTCGGAAAGCGCGATTTCACCACGGCGGAGCTGAACCGGTCGCTGGCAAACCCGAGCCAGATCCAGTTCCGATTCAGTCGCGCGACGTTGGACGCGATCGTGGCGGCCGAAAAGACGTTTGACGAGACGGTCGCGGACCACGACTTGTTCGTGCAATCGTTCTACGGCTACGGCAGCAAGGCAATCAAGACGTTCAAGTGCAGTCCCGATGCGTTCGCGCAAGTCGCGATCCAATTGGCGTACAAGAAGCTCTTTGGCATCAACGTCGCGACGTACGAGGCGTCGCAAACGCGCATTTTCCTGCATGGCCGAACCGAGACCACGCGCAGTTGCTCGCAAAAGAGCGCCGATTTCACGGACGCTATGGTGGATGCGAGCGGCGTTCCGAAAAGCAACGAGGAGAAGAAGAAATTGCTGCAGGATGCGACCAATTACCACGTGCAGTACATGAAGCGCGCTGCCCAGGGACTCGGCGTGGATCGCCACCTCTTGGGTCTGCGTATGCTGTTGAAACCTGGTGAGAAGGTGCCATTCTTCGAGGACCCACCGATGACCAAGTCGCGCTACTGGCTGATCTCGACGTCGCACCTCACGAACGAGCTGTTTGACGGCTGGGGTTGGGGCGAGGTCGTCCCAGAGGGTCTGGGCATCGCGTACAGCATCAAAGCCAACTCGATTCAGTTCAACATTGCGTGCCGCAAGTACGACAACTGGGCCGCGCGCATGGGCCACCTCTTGGAGGAGAGTCTGGTCGAGATGCAGCAGCTTTTCGCGGTCGACAGTGCCGCTGCGACCGCCAAACTTTAAGAAGCAAGAAAACACAAGACAATGGCAGTGGTATCGAAAATCGAGTCGATTGTGTATGTGGAGCTGGCTTTTCGCTTATGCTAGACCAGGCCAGTTCGGCGCGTGCTCGTTGTTTTCCAGCTCGACTTTCTCGGTTTTAAATAATTCAATAAACTTGGACAGCGCAGAAGAGATAAACACAGCAAATGCAAATTACAAAGCGTTTGTTAGTCTACACAAGCTTTACTACTTATCAAATTGGTTGATGCTCGTACCTGCTGATCCATCATCCGCGGTTTCGGCGCCGAGAAGCGAATGTACTCGTCAAAGATGGAGCTGAACGCCCACTTCTGCACTTTCCGCAGAGAGCCCACGAGGCATCCTGTCCGATGCTGCTCCATAACAAACATAAGATAGTGAGTGAGCTTTGCATAATGAAGGATAGAGAACTCAGGGACTGGGATGCCTGCTTGAGATGGCACTGCTTCTTTCTACTACGCACCTTGCCCTTGTTGCAGTGGATGAGCATCGGGTGGTTGCGCTTATCGAGCACAGCCTTGAGCGCCGCGACGATCCCATATTCCGGGATATCCACAAACGGTTCCTAAGTTCCCATAAAGCAGCAACAGAAATCAATGAATCTGAGTCCTGTCAACGAGAGCATGCAGACAGCATGGCGTACCTTGTTGCCTGGGACACCGAACTGCAGCAATTTGATGTTGTGCATGCGGTTAAACTCGGTGTTGGCGAGTGGATAGTCCTCCAGCACGAGCGTCAGGATCGAGCGCAGCCCCAAGCATTTCTTGAGAAACGCAAAGTTCTTCTTCTTGGGGAACCCACCTAATAAGCATTGCGCATCAATCACAAACCATAAAGATGCATTAAGAGCACATAATGGCACCAACAGCATTGCGTTTACACTCTCTCACACATGCATATTCCCCGAATGGAGAGAGGCACGCACACACACATGTAGACAACACTACACATCCCCAGAACGGAGAGAGACACGCACACACAGACACAGTGCATACTTCGATAGAGCCCTTTCTCGACCATGGCGAAGTTTTCTGGCGGAATGAGCTCCTCGTACTCCGAGTCGTCGTCGTCGTCTTTCGGACGCGCCGCATCGAGCGAAGATGAAGCGAACGGCGCAGCAGGCAGCGTCGCGGTCGCCACGGGATACGCTGCAGTGCCCAGCGCGTCGCTACTTGAAGCATTTGCTCCTGCGGCTGACGCGGGGTGCGCCAGCGCATTGCCCAACGACGGTGTCGAGCCGCTCATCTTGGTAATCGATTGCTGTTTGATTGTTGTGGCGCGTTGGGGATTTCCAGGATTTACTTTGGAAAACGTTGCGTGCGAACTTAATTCTAGTTGACAGGATGTCAGCAAGAGCATCAGACTCAGAAATCGTAACCTTTGCTTCGATGTAACCCATCCTGATTTTGCAGTGTTTTTTGCAGATTTACAGCAAATACAATTTTTACACAATTGACTTTTTTTGTGAATCGTTTCATCAGCTCGACAATTACGAACAACGCGGAGTCGGACTCTGGCACCACTTTCTGGTTGATTGGGACTGTGGCTGCGCCTCAAACTATGCGCACTTGGACCAGCACTGTGCACGGAAGAGACCCAGCGTTCGAACCGCGGAGAAGGGAGTCATATCGATTTCTGCTGTTGAACTCAACGCTCCAAGTTTGTCGTGATGGTTTTCTGGATGAAGCGTTCCTATTTGCTCCAGATCAGCTGTCATCGTGCAGTCCCGATTGGCGTGCATGTCGACGAACTGCGTCGTGCAGTTTACCTTGAGCGGCTGAATTTTGCTCAAGTATCTTCACTATTTACCATTAGAGCACTGTATCCTCTTCGATCGTTGCGTGAAGTCGCACAGCAGTTTGATCATTTTATCAAGACAAATGCTCAACGTCGGTTGTGTTGTAGAAGACAGGAGGGCCGAAATGGAGCGTGAGATCAGTTCCTAGTATCCGATTGTTTTCGTCGAAAGCAGAGACAGCAATTCGACAAGTCAGCCAAGCCTGTCTAATATCCAATTCCCCTCGTGTGTTGTCAGTCACTCGTACGTACCGCAGTGTGTGCCGTTGAAGTGAAACACGAGAATGAGCCACGCCATCAGCTTACCCTGGACTGACCGCGCGTGGTACTCGAGCGTAAACGCGACGTGATGAAGAGCCAACAAGTTGTACCGCGATTCCATCACAAAGTGCGTGCTCACGAAAGACAGCAACTCGAGAAACGAGTACAGCACGATGGTCTTGAGAACCGCCAGCAAGCGACCTGGATCCTCAATAAACACATCCAGTTTTGGGTTAAAGTGGGCTGACGGAAACTGCGAGGCTACGGCAATGAACGCAGCGTTGGTGAACGGAATGCTGAACTCAAAGTACTCCGTGAGCAGAATCGTCTCGGCCGTAGCAGCCAACTCAAACGCGTGTCGAATGAGCAGTTGCTGCTGCTCGGGCTTCCATTCTTCAAGCGGGGAGTTGAGTGCATCGTGCGCGTCTGCCGTGTTTGGACCTTGAAACACTTGAGCAGCAGGGGTAATGTGCAAAAAGCTGTTTGTACGAAGCAGTTTGAACGCGGTCGCGAGGATTTGGTCTTGCGGCACAATCGAATTCTTGTCCATAAACATTTTCACGGTGAACAGACCTTGCACGACATCGATTGCCATGATCAGACCCGAGACCAACCCCGATGGAGCCGCTTGCATGATCACGGACTGATACAAAGTCGCACAGATCTCGATCCCGCTGGTCGAGATCTCGCCGCTGCGATCGCCGAGTTTCTTGGTGTACTTGCGAAGCAATTTTCGCATCACATACTTGACAAATGGGAACAGAAACGCCATTGTGATCTGCTGGACCTGCTTTGATCGCTCAAAGATGGCTGAAAACGCGACGTAGATGAAAACCTGCGAGAACTGAATCACAATACCGGGAGCATCACCAAAATTGCAGCGATCAACCCGTTTGGACCCAATAATTTGCCACGAAGAACCACGAGATGCGCCAAATTGAGGCTCACCATCCAGAGTGGCGTGCTGATCCCCCAAAGAAATGGGATCGGGGATCGCCATGTCGATGCGAGGCAGGTGACGACAGCAACGTGGAGTGTCGAGCAGATCGACGCGATGACGAGCAATTGCTTGTCTGAACACATCGTCTTGGAGATATTTGCACCGGCTTGTACGTACAGGAGAACGCCCGCAGTGATGAAAAACACAACGAGCAGCAATTGTGCAAGAAAGCCTCTATTGGCCAGGATACCGTCGTTCGGGTCTTGAAGTTGGATCATCGACGGCATCACAGTCGCGACCAGAGCGCCGATGGGGGTCAAGAGAATTACACCGATGACGCGCCACAGCCCCGCTGTTTCAAGGTATCTCTCGAAAGCCTTCAACTTTTTCACCGAATAGCGCTTGTGTTTGTCCTGGTTCTGTGTGATTGCGGTGAGGAACGTGGAGAATCTTGGTGCTCGGTGTCGCCCTTGACGCGCAGTGCCAACCTGTGTGGACGCGACGGTGGACGATGAAGTAAGCTCTGCTGGAGGTTCCACCTGCTCAGGATGAACTTGAGATGCCTTCATGACGAGTATGACTACCTAGCAAATGGCCGTGTCCACCGTGCTGCTCGAAAGTTGCGAGACAGCCAACCTCTTGAAACAGGATTCTCAGACGCAAAGCACAGTCTATTTCTATCGTCCGTGCTATCTAAGCAACGTTTATAGATAGCACAAGCGATCACAAAGTGCCTGCCAATAGAGAATAAGCGCTTGTCGCACCGATGCATTCCGAAACTTGGTCGTGGTAGCGAAACAAATGGACGATTAAATGAGAGAGAGAAAGAAGTGTACCTACGAGAGCACGTTGATGTTGATGTGCATGAGGTCCGACCAGGAGATCGTCTGGGGGTACACGAGGCGCGCGCGCTGGTTCACCGTGTTGCCGTCGACATCGTAGATGTACACATTCTGGAATCGATAGCGAATGATCTTCATGAGGATGATCGAGAGCAGATCGACGGTCGCGACGAGGAATTTGTCGTTCACGATCACAAACCCGTTGCAGTAGATGCCGTCGGCAGACACGTACTTCATGCCCTTGTTGTACGATGATGCTTAGGACGCACAAGTACAGCGTCAGGAGATCCGCGTGGATGATTTCAGGGAAGACGAACAGCTGCTGCACTCCGGAAACTTCGTTAGTGGTCGCCAAACAAAACTCCAACAGGGTCCAGTACGCGTTGATGATCCAGCTGAGCATGATCAGCACGCCACGAGTGATCAGCGTTGACGAGATCGACACAAACGTGTCGCCAACCCAGATCTTGCCCATGCGAAAGTTGCGGTAGATTACCAAGAAGAGCAAACACAGATTGAAGAGTGCATCCATGGCGAAAAAAATGTGGATCAAGTGTGCCCACACCCAGGAATCGCGGAGCACAGGCTCCCCCTGCCAGTACCACATTGTGGTCGCGACCTTGGGGTCTTGGTCCAATGCCCAATGCTGGTTCTTGGCGTTGGACTGCTCGGTCGTTGAGTTCACGTAGAATCCTGTGCGGCGGGCCGTGAGGATTTGCTGAGGTGCGGCCACTGCCGGATTCGCAGGCACACTCTCCATCCGCCAATAGCCTTCATCAGTGAGGTTGAGAAGCCTATAGGGCTCGAACTTGGCGATCTCGAACGGGTACCCGACGGCGCCGGCAAAGTGAAATTGCAGGTTCTTGTCGCGCATGTCGTTGAAAAACGTAAACATCGTGAGCCCGATCGGTCCATTTTCATTTTGCGTCGGGATTTTGTAATCCTGCATCGAGAACCGCGCGGAGAGGAGGTAGAGTCTTCGGGGTCGGACTTGTTGCGCGCAAAGTAGTACCCACGCGTGATGGTCGGGTTGTCGCGAACTGTGGCCGTGAAGGTGCAGTCGACGACGAGCATGGTGAATTCCACAGCTGCCAAAAACTTGTAGTAATGAGCGGAATCGCGCACGACAGAGCGGTACGCCAACCGGTTGAGCGCATTGTTGTACACTGCCTTGCTGATCGTCTGGCTCTGGCAGTCGACAAAAGATGTCCCGTTGAGGTCAAGAAACAGCGTGTCAGTGTGCGGAGTGGTCGCATTTCCGAGCAGCTGCGTGAACAGAGGCGACTCGCGGATAGTGCCATTCCCGAGATACTTTCCGATCGCATTGCATTCGTCGGGTCGAAACGACATTGCAGTATTCCTCGTACCACGAAGCACTGTCGCCACCGCCAGGGACGCACGAATCGAGGACACCATGTAGAACACCGCAGCTGCGAGCACGGCAATGCGTCTTACGATGTGGGCATATTGACTCAGAGTCACTTTCTTCTTGTGTTGTTGACCGACGCTTTGGGGGGATGACGTGGCTGCGTTTATCTTGCAGCGCACGTGCTGGCTTTTGACTCCCATTTTGATTCGAATTCAACCTCGAGTCCATGTTGCTCTCATCACCTGGGTCTTCTTTATTGTCGGGTTCCATCTTTCGTCGTCCTTCCAATGTGGTCGACAGCGCAAATGGTCGACGACGCGCAAAACCGAGGAGGAAGGTGGGGCTGTAACTTGTGCTAATGCATCGATGCAAATAGATTCCCGTTTTTCTTATGTCTGCTGCACTTGCCTCTCTTTACACGCAATGCAAATTCTCATTGCAATCGCATGCAGATTCTTCTATAAATACGAGGGATAGCACAAAAATGCTGGCATTGAGATTTGGATATCCGGCGAGTGTTGGTCGTGAGTGATTATTATCCATTGAGTGTTGTTCGTGAAGTGAGCTTGCTCGAGGAACACGTTCTCACTCGCCGCTTGACCACAGCTGTTGGTATTTCTTGGCGCCATCCTCATTGCAAAGTGTGGCTCGCTGTTGTTGTGCTGTAGTCACGGTATGACGAGGGGCGATTCAAACAGACTCAGAGGAGGTCGGCGATTTTCGGGAATGCCAGCACACTGTTTTGGAGTACCCTCCGTGTCGATTCGGTCTGCAAGTCAGTAGCGTCCGTCAGCGGCGGTGTTGGTGCCGACGTGGCGAAACGATATTTTCAATGGACGGAGACAGGAAGTCTCACCTAGGCATTGCTTTTGCTGAGCATCGCTGTCTCGGTCGTTCTCGTTGTGAGAAGCTTTAGCGAACCGCTTCAATAATCATACTCGGTGCTTCTTCGTTGGGCTGCATACTCCTCTATCTCTGGTGGTTGATTCAATTGAGGCTGGCAGCACCATCATCTGAGAAAAAACGGTTTGTGATAGACGACTCGCGATCGATTTCCACAGCAACTTCACGCAGCGTTTGTACAATGGTGGCTGCGCTTGGTCGGTCCTGGGGATTTTTCGCGATGCAAGCCAACAAAAGCTCCTGGATAGCTGGTGGACAAGTAGACGAGATCGAAGGCGTCAGCTTTCCCTGCCCAAGTTGGTCGCACAATTTGATCTCACTCAGCTTGGCTTCTTTTTGAACACGCTCGAAAGGATACTCTAAAGTATCCAACTCGGACAAAATGATTCCAAGCGAGTAAATGTCAACAGCTTCAAAAGTAGCGACGGCTGAATGACTGAGAACTTCTGGAGCCGACCATCGCGCACAATCGGGGCGGGATCGAACGCTTGATTTGGAGCCTGGAGACGGGGCTACACCGTACTCGGATAAATACTGCAGACACGTGAAATTCGACAACTTGGCTGAATACTCGTGATTCAGGAGCACGTGGCAAGATGTGAGCGCACAATGGCTTGCTCGTTGCATGGTGTGGAGGTACAAAAGCGCTTGAGCGATATCCAGAGCGATCTCCAAGTGACGCGTCCCCCACCACGCGTGCGGCTCGTTCCGACCACGAGAAAGTGCCAGGAATGCCCGCAGATCCCCGCGATCCATGTATTCGACCATAGCCTGCATACCGACTTCCTTGCTCCATGCGATGCCACGAAACTGAATCAAATTCGGATGTGCGAAGCGCGCGGTCGCTTTCATGTCCAAGATGAACACGGACCGATCGCTTTCTGATGCAGTTTCCGGTAGCGTCTTCACGACCACATCCTCATTCAGATACGAGCCTAGCCACATTTGTGACTTCTGCGCTTTCGATCCAATCGGCTTTTGAAACTTGATAAGTCTGGGATCTCTTCGCCACGATTCCAGTTGTTGCTCATTAATGGAAAGCGAGGAACTAGTGTTGCTGAACCGGTCATGAAACGCGCGGTAGCACTCAGCGTCGCTTTCTTGTAAAACACGATCGCGCGAAATGGTCACTTCGTGTGAATGGCAGTGACGACGCTGCCAGTGGAGTAACTGCTTGAGCTTCCCGTTTCTCCTAATTGCGATACCGACGATGGTCACTACAATCAGGAATGCGCCAGCGCCTCCAACCCACACAATCCACGATGAGCTTGATTGCGCTGTTTCTGAGTCTTGCGCGGGTGTGCTCGATGGCGACGGATCACAAATCGAGATACTTGGGTTGGATTTGAATGTGATCACGTTGTCACACCCGGTTTGCTCAAAAGCGTCGGAATCGACCTCAAACGTCGACAAATTGGAGAGGAATGCAAACTGAGCAGGCGAAAGCCGCTGCTTCCTGATAAAGTTGTGCTGCACGTGGAGCGCGCGCAAGTTCGTCATCTCAAAAATACTGCGAGGGATCTCAATCAGCAAGTTTTGCTCGAGCAAGAGTGTCAGCGGCTGAGTCGACCTTGCGAACACGTCGCTGGACAACACACCGTCGAGCACCATCAAGCCATCGCCACTGAGATCACTGCACCATGGCATGCAAGCATTGTCAGCGTCAGCCTTAGTTGAAAGCTATGCCATTGGCTTTTACGTACAGTGTTTGAACTTGAGGGAGCGCTGGCAATTGCAAGTACTGGAGCGACAGATTCCGGATTTTTCTGGAGCGTTATGGAGAGAAAGACACAAGGATCATGAGATAAATGTGCGCTTCAATTCCCCCATCCCAACAACAACGGGACCCTTTTGACATGGCGGTAGGTACGTACAACACAGTCAAGTTGCCAAATGCGGCGAGCGTGTCTTCAGAGAGCGCGAGGGTCCTTTTCGGCATCCCGTTAGCTCCTAATTCACCTTCAATAGTCCTGCAATTGCACAATAAATAAAACATCGTTGACACATAATTGTTACAAGTCTCATCTCTGTGTGTATCAAATCAACCAAACCTTCACGGCGAGATCACTTACAAGTGCTTGGTGGCGACGATTTTATTGATGGCTTCGTCCGTGTTGCGGTCTTCTACCGGCGTGCTGTTTGTCGAAATGCTGATCATCATCCACTCTGCGGCATCAACTGCATCAGCAGTTGACGCATTCTGCACTCGACACACCAATTGCGATCCACACAAAGTTGACGCGCTCGTATCCGTTACGCACACGGCGCAACCACTCGCATTATTTTCACACACGGCATCCTCAGAACGATTCACGCGCGCTTTGCCCGCATCCAGACACGCCGACAGTATCTCCGACGAATTCGTCGACTCAATAACATCCGCAGCATCGACTACATGCATCAGCATCGCCATCGCAACCAGACACATAGCCATAATAACAACTCTGAGCCTTGAGTTCCCTGTATATTGTCGACGAGCTTCCTCGATCCGCTTCATCTTGTGGCTTCCTCTTGATCAATGTCAAAGCGGCCAAACGGACACCAACACGGAAAATGACCACCACACACAGGTGTATACACACAGATAGAGGCGACAGGTAAAGTCACACACACACACGCGCGCGCGCAGGTCGCTCGTCCTGGTCATCCACCGACGCTTCCACTTAACGCGGCAAGTCGCAGCTTCTGCTCCCGCTGCTGCTGTCGGAAAGAAGAACCAAAAGATCAAGTGGACGGGCAGACGTCCCGTTTGAATGGAATCAGACGCCGCTGCGACGGAGCTTGGGGACGCTTTGTCTATTACACGTGGCTCTCCCATACTGAGGCGCGCAGACGCATGCGTCCTGGATGCGCGCGCATGGGCGGCAGGAATCCAGTAAGTTCCCGTGTGCATGCATGTTGCGTTCAAAAGCAGCGCGTCCCACTCTTTCCTCTGTGCTAATGTTCTCCAATAATTGATAATATTCTGTAAGATAGGTTGTGAGTTGGAGTTGAAGAAATGCAAGGAGCAGACGGGGCAGAGGAAGCAGAGTAAGATATGCTGCTGGAGAGGTTCAAGTGGCCACTTGATTTATTGCCGAGAGTGGGACTTCAACACTGAAGTTTGCCTTTTTGGTTCAGCCGATCGAGGGCTTACAGATGAGAGGTAAACATGCGCTATTAAAAGGCTTCTTTGTGTTGATATTTGTATAAATCTCGCTTTACGGAGGTTTTGAGTCGATGCAATTCGAAGTTGGTCTTCTGACGCTGAGCATCCACAAACAACAAGCAGGAACTTTGAGGTTGCAGTTCAATTCTCCGTGTCATGCCCACCTCACGATGCAAGCAGATCAAAAAGATCGAGTGCGCATTCTCGCATGCACCGACATCATTAAACGGACTCCAGAACAGAAAACACAGCACTCGAATTGCCTTTCCCTCTCTGAACTATCGAGTTGCTGACTCGCAGTGCACACAAGCGAAAGCGGACTAGCCTGTAGTCTCCTCGGCCGCCACACTGCGCATTTTGTGCATTTCCAAACGTAGTGGTCATAAAGGGAAACCTTGCCAATGGCCTTCGTTAACGATCGCAGTGATGCTAGTTTGTTGGCGATTCTTTAATATCTCCTGTACAGTGGAACGATCTCATTGGTCTCCACAGCACACCAACGATTTTGATTTTTGAGCTGCCCCACGACCTCAGAACTCTATAGCGTTAAAAGCATGGAGGTGTATTCCATACCGATCTGGGTAGCATTTATAAACAAATTCAGATCCAAAACCAATCTCTACAGCAAACGCCTCGTGCTACTTTCTCTTGGCAGCTGAGCGCAGTCGATCGAGAAGTTGTTCTGGCGTGAGCGGCTGGATCATACCGGAGATCACGGTGTGGTCGACCTGGATGATCGGTGGGATCGGGTTCAGGAAACCCCGCCTCGGTTTCATCCGTCCGCCGACAAAGAAAATGCCGAATTCCAAGTACAAGTGCGGTGACACGAAGCGCTCGTGGTTGACGATGTGGTCGAGCTCCAAGGACGACCGGATGAGGCTTCGATCGCGAATTGGAGTGTTGAGCAGACTCTCGAGCGGCAAGCGAGCGTATCCTTTGCGTGCGTTGGCTTGGTCTTGCTCTGAATTCTCCGGCGCAAACGACCGATCAGCTTCAGAAAAGTGAATGAACGTGCCCAGAGTGCGTGGACTGGCGACTTCCCCAGATGGATTGGTCTTGAGCGCAGGCTGCGAGCGGGCACGACTACGCTCGTCTTGCAAGACGGCGTCCTCTCTCTTGCTAATAGAGTATTTCTTACTGGTGGTGGTGGTAGTTTGGTCGACCGTCACCAAGTAATTGCGTTGTCGCCCATGATTTCCAGCTGGCGTCCAATAGAACTCGCAGAATTTGAGCGCGGCATACTCACAGACAGCGAGGACACTGAGTCCAAGGACTGTAAACAGCGGTTTGTAGATGATCCAGAGCACGGTCGTGGGCGTGTTCAACTGCGTGTCGAGCTCCGGGTTGTACGCATTCCCGGCTCCTGTATGGTCTTGGAAGGACGTTGTGGCAAAGTGCCGTTGAGACTCAAGGGTGTACTTCTTCTCTCCGATCCCAAAGATCTGGAAACGGTTCCAATCCGAGATGATGGCGCCAACAGCGATGATCTCAGCTGGGGACAAAAATGTGTGCTTGGCGATCTTGAACGCCAGCTTCTCATTGCAGAACGTAAACACGTCCCAGGCGATGTTGATGAGGATCAGGATGAACACCCAGAGCCTCAAGGACGAGAGGTACGCCTGCACCTTCGCGGTCGAGTCGCTGCCCCAGGTCCAGATCACGGTATTCGGGATAATGATGAACCACGCCAGAAGCTGCGACATCACCACCATCGCGACGATCACCTGACTTCGGTACACCGTGCAAGTCGTGAACGACGAATACCCTTCGCGCAGGAAATTCTCGACAGCCTGCGTGCTTTTCGCACGGAACGCGGGAAGCACGAGGTGACTCCCGACTTGAAGCGCACTCAGGAAGTTGACCACCATGAGCAAAAAGTCGTTGACGATCTGAAACGCGTATAGCTGGCTGTAAGTCGAGAAATTGATGATCGTCGTGTACGCGATGTAGATTTGTCCCGTCGCCGTGAAGTCTGCGACGAAACGGCTGATGCAGTTTTCTCGAATCCCGTAGCGGAGCCCCATGAGGTTGAGATTGTCCATCGTGAGGTACGCTTTGTCGTTGTGCAAATCACGCAGATGTGTCGCGTATGTCCCGGCAAATGCGCTGCGGAACACGTTCGGCGAGCCGCATCCGACCATCGTGGCATGATACTCTCCCGCACCGCGAAACTCGAAGGCTTCGACACACGTGATATGGTTCAGCGGATAGCTCTCCCCAATAACATCCAAGAGCTCGAGCAATTCGCGCTCTTCTTTGCTATTCACCTTGGCGATCCGCGCTGCTGGTGTGTTGTGGGTTTCCAGATAGTACCTGTCTTCAAAGCCTCGAACAAGTTGCGAACTGCACACACTCGGCTGGCGATTTAGCGCGAGAAGCTGACAGCAGGACCACGCGATTGCGTCGACACGAGCCGAGGCGGCAAGCGCCAGATTCGGCACAGTCAGCTGGTAGTCGTCGGTTCCGACGGTGCAATTATGACCCATGGCCGTCCGAAATGTTCCTTTCCCCATCACTGTCAGGTGCGAACACTTTTGAAAGAACGAGCTCCAGCCATTGGGGCGATGAAGCTCTTGACCTGGAGTTGTGAGGTTCACTGCGAGTTGCAGCTGCTGGGACTCGAGAAAGTTGTTCCCCTTCGCGCTGAAATGAAACGTGTCGTACGGACCAAGCCAACTGATCTTGTACACGAGATCGCGGATGTCGAACGCCGTGAGGACGACGACGAGAAACACATCGAGCGCGAGTCGGAGCTTGGCTCGCGTGTACGGCGTCACATGGAAATCCATGGTTTAGCTTGGAAGAGCTACGGACTCGATTTTCGATCTGTATGATCTCGAGTTCTTCCAAACGAGTGCGTGCACATTCCCGATTCGGAGTGATTATCCAGCAGTGGCACTGAAATAGTCGTGTTTGCTTGAAACTGCTCCGCTGCACAAGTAACGAACAAGCAGCTGTATATTTGGTCTGGTCGAGCAAGTCGACCCTGTCTTGAGGTTGCTTCGAGCCAAACCGCTCAACTGAAAAGCTGCCCTTCGTGAATTGGAGGGCGGTTTTTCAGTTGAGTGGTTTGGCTCAATACGGTTGACTTGGTTGAAATGACGACTTTTGCTCGCTAAAACCGGATTCTTGAGCTGCCAGATGTCCGCTGGTGCAGGTTTTAGGCTTGGACCACACGAGTCGACGACCGTAAGATTTCGCAGACCTAGTCGATGAAATAGGTCACAGCACTACTGATGCTGTCCTTCCTTCGCTCTAACAGCAGTGTCTAGATGCATTCGCCTTTCGCGTTCTCATTAGGACCAGCATTCACGGGAGATGGAAACGTGTAAAAATTCGTGCCACATGAAGACGAACACTCACGAGATAAAACACATTCAGACAAGCACTCGACGTTAACCACACTTTCTCATCTGTTTAGAATTCAAATCGATGCCTCACATCTCTTCGGAATATTTGATAAAATGCAAACATGATCTCAGTATGGTTTCAGTGAGATTTCCTTCCGATTTGATCAAACAGAATCGAACTGGAGCCGACTCGGTCTTTCCCTCCCAAATGGAGAAATACATCACGAGAGAACTCTGGTGTTCAAGTTGATCAAATTGATCCACGTGAAGGTGTTGGGGTACACCAAGTGAGCCGTTTTCTCGACCGCGCTGCCGTTCACTTCGTACATGTACAGATTCTTATACCGCACGCGCACAATCTTCATCACGAGGATGGCCCAGAAACCGCTCGCTTGGATCAAGTATTTCTTGTTGGCGATGATAAACCCATTGCTGTACACTCCGTCGGCCGACGCGAACTTCATGCCCTTGATGAACAGGCAGTTGTCGTACTCGGTGAGCAATCCGAACCGATTCGCGAGTTTGGCTCCCGTGGCGATCTCGAAGAGCGTGAGTACGCTCTTCCCTGCAACATCGTTGCAGTTTGCCGTGTCGGTGTTCCCTGATTTGCCCATCTTGCTCGCTGTCTGGCCAGACGCGCGCTCGACGCGTAGAGGATCAGGACAGTAGTGCCGGTAGACCTTTCTCACGACGATGAAGAGGAAAATGAAGACCAAGGTTCCAAAGATCAGTGCGAGCACCGTGGAGATGATATTCACAGGCACACGCTTGAGTTCATGGAGTGCCCAGAGCCGCATCGGCGAGATCTTCGTTTGCCCTTCGGCACGAGCTGGACTCCCCAATTTACAGAACTCAACGGCAAAAGTGCTCATGGCTTCGACCGCTGATGGAAACCACCGGATCAGTTTGATGCGGTTCGCAAAGCTGATCCAAAAGCAGATCATCACAAGACACGGATCGATGCGTTCGCAGAAGAGCATGCCAAGCACACCGCAGATGCTCAAGTACATGGTCAGCAGGTCGGCGAACATGATCGACTCGAAGATTGTCATGGTGGTCTGCGGATTCACTTGATTGGCGTCGTAGATGCAGAACTCGCACAGAGCCCAGAAGCCGTTGAAGTACCACGAGATCAGGACCAGCCAGAAGCGCAGGAAGACTTGATTCGTGACCGCGACAAACGAATCGCCGATCCAGAGCTTCCCGACCAGGAAGTTGCGGTACGAGATGATCACAAGGACCACGAGACTCGCGAGCAGGTTGCATCCAAACACGACTTGCAGCAAGTGAGTCCACGCCCAGGCATCGTATATGGTTGTCCTGGAGCGCCAGTCGGGTCCGACGATCGCACTGATCGGGTCCGTTGACGAGATGGTACAGTGTTCCGTGAACATGTTGAGTTGTTCCGACTCGGATTTGATGTAAAAGCCTGAGCGCGTGCTCACGCGTACGACTTTAATGAGCTCCGTCGGGTCCTGACCTGGCACATTTCGTAAAATCCACGACCCATGCTCCGTCCATCCAACAAGGTCATAAACGCGAAAGTTGAACGATTCGAAGGGATACCAAATCGAAGTGATGAAGTACGAATCGACATGGTGTACCTGCAGATCGTTGATAAACGTGAGCGTGGCGGCACCTGCAGGTCCTTCTTCCTTCTGAGCAGAGATCTTGTAGATCTGGTTGACCATCGTCACGGAGACAATGTACAAGTCGTCGACGTCGTGTTTCCTGCGCACGAGGAAATTGAAGTTTGCCATTGTCTCGTCACCGCTTTGCATCGAGAACGACGTGCAGTCGACCAAGGGGACAATGAGCTCCGTCGTGGACGCGGCCAGGAATGTGAGGTTGTACGCCGTGTCACGAGCAATTGCCGCATGCAGGGACTGCAAGTACGGCGTCGAGTACAGTGTGTGCACTGTGGGTGACATCTCGGAGCATCGGTCAAAGCTCATGCTGGTCGAGGTATAGTAGATCGTAGCATCACGCGGCGTCGTATCGTTCTGGAGTGCTTGTGTGACAAATGGACTCCTGCGCAGCGTCGTGTCGCCAATGAATTGCCGGAGCGCCTCCGAAGGGTACGAGCCCGTGTCGATCATCTCGCTGTTCTCTTCTCGCAGGAGCTTGATCGAGTCAGCAGCTGCGGAGAATGAGACCGCGATGTACCCGATCGCAGCACACAAGATCACGAAGCGATGCACAAGTCGCGCGATCTAGCTCAACTTGGGCTGCCGCCGCTTCGTGGATGGAGTCTGGGCTGGTGGCGTCTTGTTCCGATACGACTTGGTTTGCACCGCTGGATCCGGCACGACATACGCTCGCCTAGGATCTCGAAGCACGTTAGCGATCATGTTGGGCAAGCGCGCTTTGGATGCTGCCATGCTGAGCAGTGCGCAAATCTGATGGCAGGTGGCTCTATTTGGACTGAGCTCCATATGAAGAGACTGTCAGGTGTGGAGGAGATTCGATGAGAAGATGACAATTAATAGGTAGGTTTCAATTCTTGTGTCTATTTGCGTGAGCTATTTTCACTGTTACGAGAGAAGAAACACGGGTTTGACGAGCGAGAAGTCGTTGCATTGGTTCAGGTCTCGAGCACGATCCACAAAGCCATGCGCTCCACATCAGCCACCAGCAACCACACTGGACGTTGTGAGTCCAGCGGCATTGGTCGTGGATGAACCGCTTCCACTATACGCGCAGCTCTGCTCGTAGCCTTTTCACTTCAAACTGTCATGTCGGGATGCGCGTACACAGCTTCTTCTGGAATGCACATGGTAGGGAGCGTTGCTAGCTTCTTGTGCTGTTTGAAAAGCCGCGAGAATTCCTGCGAGGCGCGTTGTCGTGATCGTCTCGCGCCATTGTGGAAGAAAGTGGAAGAAGAGCCACTTGTGCCACCACTTGCGCATGTGGCTGCGGTCGTGCGTGGTCGCACGCACAGTTTGACTGCTTGCTGGTGCGTTGGATCACTGCTTGATACTTGTAGATGGTTGGGTGCTGGAGTCCTGACGTCTCGACTGAACACAGCCGTTTGTGCGTGTTGCAGTGGTTTGCGAAGAGAAAGCAAGTGGGTGCTCTGGGCACCTCTGTTTCCACAAGGGATCGTCAATAGATAAATAAAGGATATTCGATCTTGGTATCTGACAGTATGAGTGTCATTTGATGAAATGTATCAAATTACACAAACTATAGAAAATAGTAATATTACTCTGCAAAGGACAGATTGGCAAGATCTGAAATGAAAGGCAAGACTTCGGCTGCACCCAATCAAACCTTTGGCAATTTGGTACACTCATTCCATCAGCTGTTTTTTGGCGGTTTGGCTGCATTGGTACTCTATCTTCTGCTCTTAACTTGCTGAACAACATCCTGAATGTCCAGATTGAGGTGGTCCTGTATGGGCAAACTTTGTGAACTGCATTGTGTTTTGCTTTGGTGGTTATTTACGACTGTTTCCGAGTCTTATAATGGCCTCCAGATGCTGCGGATTGGACGTCCACAACCAAAGTGTGCTTTTATTATGTCGATGGATGAAAGAGAGAGAGAGAAGGCAATTCTATTTAACTTATGATCTACAACAAGTTGAAGAATCCCTGAGTCTCATTAACAATTCGGAGAGTGAGGTGTTTCTTAGTTTCGACGGTGTGGCACCGATATCATTGTCGAGTAGAGCTGCGACTTGGGACATAAGAACTTGATCGTTTCCCCTCGATTCGTCGGTGAGTATCTTCGCATTCTTGGAGTTCATTGCCATGTTGGCGAGAAGATCGGCCATTTTGTTTTGTTCTCGTTTTGTGTGATTCCAGGAGATCCACGCAAAGTTGGCGATGATTTGATTTACCCGAACTGCTAGTGGCTGCAACTTGGTCTGGCGTATTGAGTCGAACTCGTTCTGGGCTGCGATAATCATTTGGCTGTCTCCGAAGACTTCCAACTTACTTCATAGTGCTGAAGGTAGTGTGCACTGTATGCCAAACCATCTTTCAGCGCGCTGTATTCGCACCAATTGTTCGTGACTTCTGGTCCCATGTACGCATAGCCGCATGCTTTGAGTTCCCATCGATTGCTTCGTTCATTCAGGAAGATGAGTGCCCATCCGCTGCCTCCTGGACCTGGGTTGCCGTGTGCACCTCCATCGAAATATAGACACACCGTCGCCCATTCTTCCAGTTAGCGCGACAAATCTTGTCTCTCCAGTACGCTGAGCAGTTGGCTCAGGCAAGTTGCATTGATCTTTTCTCCTTTGAGCGTTCTCATCCGATGAGTCACAGCCCGCACTTGCATCACACACGCTGTCCACACTCGCTGGGTACTTTCTTCGATAGTGAGATGTTGCCGTTCATGCACTATTTCCATTCTCGTTCTCCATAGCAAAACTGGGATGCTTGATGTGACGATAAACCACAGTTTCTGTAGAGCTGTTGAGTGTTCCGGAGTAATGAACCCGAAGTGCTTTACCAATTCCTGGAGCAGAGATCGTTGACCTGGCGGGGCTGTGCGACTAGCAATATGAGGCAGGAAGAGGTTGAGTGCTTGCTCTGTCAATGTTCGACCCATCCATCGTTCGAGAAAGGCCGTCCACGCGGCTTGTGCTCGCTTGCAACTCCAGACTATGTGTGAAATAGTTTCTTTTGTCTCCCCACATCCGGCATTGCTTGGGCATGCCGAAGACTCGATCCTTCCCGGATGGAATAGGTTGAGCTGCATCGTAGAGATCCGGTATGTCGTCCACATCTGATACGGCGTAAGGCATCCTCGTTGTTTCCATAGATGTGCTGGTAGTCGATACTGCACATGGCTGTACCACTGGTCAGTTTTCGCGACTTCGTTGAGCTTGTCTATGAGTCCTCCGAGACCTTGATACAACTTGTTGTGCAGTCTCCGTGTTCGTGCTCAGTCAATTGTCTTCTGGATGCTGTTTGGGGGAGTACGCTCATGCACCAGCCACGGACAGTGCGTTGTGAGTGGGTGCGGTTTGAATGTCCACCCTACAGTTTTTACTTCTTCTTCGATCATTGCCACGTCTTGTTGACAGATAGCACCCCCAGCCCAGTCGGTCACTGTCCAGAGAACTCCGTTTGCTTGCCGTTGCATCTGGATGTAGTCCGTGTGGCTCCCCTCCGATACTGGCACCGCGGTGATGGTTCCCATGCCATTGCTGATCCACTTGTACTCTCGTTTTGTGTGTTTCCTGCTCCACGGCTCCTGGTGACTGTTCAACTGGTTGCCTGTATCGATTTCTATCTCCGGTGAGCATAGAATGATGCTGGTTACGAGTTTTCGCAAGGTGGTCATTCGTTTGAACGTGAGAGTCGCCGTCATGGTTGGTATCCCCACGGAGAACACTCGCTCTCCCTCCCGTCTCACGTTGAAGCTGGCCAAATTGCATTCCTTCAGGAAAGGAACCGTTTTGACTGTGTACTGCTCGCCTTGACTGTCGATTATCCAGGGGTTGTCGTTCCACTGAAAGGATGGCCAGAAGGCTCGAGTCTCTTCCGATAGTTGATGAATCGTCTGCTCAGGTTTTCTCCCAAATACACACTTACACGTCCGTCTGATCTCCCTCAAGGTCCAGGGTCGGTAGCAAGGATTCCATTTGCTGCTTCAGATCGTCTTTCCACGCGGGATTGCGTCTCTCTGCCGCCACCAAGTCTTCACAGAGATACTCCCACCCGAGTCTGTGGATATTGTTCGTCTGGTACAGCCTTGTCTGTGCGTGCTGGCTTCGCTCCTTTGGTGAAATCGCGCAACATCCCCGGTTTTGACTTTTGTCCCGATGCACCTGTTCATGCCAAGCTTCTGTATACTTGTCTCGCGCTCGCTGTAGCCACCGAGTTGTCCGCCGCATCTCTTGTCGCTTTATTGCAAGACGTATTGAATAGAGACCTATGCCTCCTTCCTTGACTGGCAGATAGAGCAGGGAAGGACTCACCTTGTGCCTCGTGCCGTCTGTGCCGAGTGTCGATTTCAACAAAAATTGCTTTTGTAGATTCACTGGCTGATCCACGACCTTCGCCGAGGGCTTGATGTAGCCGGCAGTGAACAGAATCGACAGCAGCAAGACCGAATTCAGTAGAAGCACTCTCCCCACCACACTGTTGGAGACTTTGGCCGCGATGATCAATCTGGTTCGGAGCTTTTGCAGGCGGTCCTCTCAATTAGCTTGTATGATGTTCCCGGTACCTATTTGGATGCCAAGGTACCTCACCGTCTCTCCATGCTTCAGAATTGGAATGCCGCATCTTTGTTCCTGGACTACTGCTGTGTTGAGACAGATGTAACTGCTTTTCGTTGGTTGCACGTGCAGACCTGATTGCTGGCCGAACTCGGACAGCAGCTGCATCAGTCGAGGCAGCTGTTTCCCTTGTTTCAAAAAGACGGCGGAGTCGTCGACGAAGGTCGAAATGAGATGGGGTTCTGCTCCGGATCTGGTCACACGAATTCCTTCCAGATGGGGGTCTTGTTGTACTGCTAGTGCGAGAATCTCCGCGGCGACAATAAACAGCAGAGGGGCCAGGGGGCAACCTTGACGAATTCCCGACTTGACCTCCCATTCTCTCGACACTTCACCGTTCACCAGGTACTGCGCCGTAGTGTCCGAGTGCATTCGACGTACTAAATCCACAAATTGTCGCCCAAAGCCGAACTTGCTCAGCACAAGATACAGAAAATCTCTGTCCAACGTGTCGTAAGCCTTCATGAAGTCAAGCATCGCAATTCCCGGAGCGTCATCCAACCCTTCACCGTTGTTGTGGTACGCTTTGTCCAATGCAGCTTGCATGATGAGGATCGCGCTCTCCATCAGTCAGTCGCGTACAAAGCCTTGCTGTTCTTCCCCGATGATCCACAGAAGGATGTCTTGCAGGCTTGTTCCTAGGACTTTTGCAAACAAAATGTTGGTGGTCGTAAGCAGAGTGATTGGTCTGTAATCGAGGGATTTGGCGAATCTCCTTTCTTGCGCAACGGTATCACGATTCCTTGACCGAATGATCGTGGCATGGTTGCCCCGCGTTGGATGTTGTTGAATTCCCTCACCAAAACTTCAACCATCACGTCCTCGCAATCCTTGTAGAAGTCATTGTTCAGACTATCCACGCCACCTGCCTTATGCCGATGTAAACCCGCGATCGCCTCTCGTACTTCCTTTTCAGTGATGGGTGCCATCAAATCTTGGTTTTGCTCTTCCGTGACTTTTCGAGTTTCCGGAATGTACACCAGTGCATCAAATCGCTGTTCAGCCTTCTGCGGAGGGACCGCAGCATGGCTCTGGCCAGTGATTTGGTGCCATTCTGCCCCCATGATGTCCGCTAGACTCGCGTTTGGTGAGTGGTACCTTCCGGGAGTCGGTTCCAATCGCGAAATTGTTTGATCCCGCTGCCAGTTGGCGATCCTCCGAAAGAAGTGACGAACATCCCCCTGCGTTGCTTGCATATACTTGCCGAATTTGAACTCTGCTGCCTCTCTTGCCGCGTTTGCTTGTTCTTCGATCAGCTGACGCCTTGTGCGGTTTGCTGGTCGGTGCTGCTGATCCTCCAACTTTTGCCGATATCTTCGTACTTGCCGCTTCTCTGCTCGATTTACTCTCAGTATTGCTTGGATGAGACGCTGCTCCAGGTGGCTCCAAACGATTGACCCTTCACTCTGCATCAGCTCCAGCTCGTGAGCGATTGCCTTTTGCACCCCAGTCCGCACCAAGTCAGGACGCGAGGTTCGCATCGGGTACCTGCACTTGTTCACTCTCTTTGGTCTCTGCGGTTGACTCGTCCATTTCATATGCAGCACCACTGCTTGGTGATCCGAGTAGCGCTTGGGTAGCTCTATGGCCTCCCATTGCACGGTGCTGCCCAGGCTTCCTGCGATATAGAATCGGTCGAGTCGACTGGCTGAGTTTTTTCTCCAGTATGTGAAATGCTCCGTCGGTTCCCTCTGAACTGGCCACTCCGGATCCTCCACTAGCTCCCGTGCGTCGTAAATGCTCCACTCCGTCACTAGTCGTCTCAGTTCTGCACTTTCGCACTGCACAGGTAGCCGAACTCCTCTTTGGTACCGGTCCCGTTGCTTGTCGAGCACACAATTGAAGTCACCTCCGAGCACTGCTGCTTCTTGATGAGTCCCGAACTCCTCGTTTAGGCGTCAGAAGAAGTGTTCTCGCTCTGATTTCTTGTTGGGTGCGTACACATTAATCCACACCACTCCCTTGGACTTGATAGCGACTGTGCGATTCGTCCACTTGGATTCCTCGATCAGTTGTGTTTCGCTAA
Organism: Globisporangium splendens; assembly: GCA_006386115.1. Classification (NCBI taxonomy): domain Eukaryota; phylum Oomycota; class Peronosporomycetes; order Pythiales; family Pythiaceae; genus Globisporangium; species Globisporangium splendens. The sequence continues at coordinate 80,810 of VFIW01000112.1, forward strand.
TCGTTTTCGGATTTGTGAGTATTGCAACTCCGCCGGTCGCGTCTGGATGGATGGACCAAAAGGACGTTGGTTCGTCTAGGTTTGCAACCCCCATATTCGGTTCCAGTAATGTCGGAGTCTGCTTTCTTCTTTGGCTGTGGTGATCCTCGTCTCCTGTAAATAAATGATATCATACTTTTCCGCGGTTAGTGCCCCCTTGAGATCCTCTAACCATTTTGTTCGTTCTTTCTTTTTGAATCCGCACACGTTCTGAGTTAATACCCTTAGCGTGTTAGGACATGGTCTTTTTTCCTTTTTTGGTTTTTGTAAAATGCATTCTTGAGGGCATGTAGTGCGGCGTGCATTTCTGTGCCTGGGCTACTGCCACCTTGGTTACCTGTTGGTGTCGCACCTTTAGTACCTTGAAGGCTCGACCGAGTCCACTTCCATGGTGACTTGAGCCATGATCACCGAAAGAGCTGACCATTCGCTGAGCTCCTCTCCACTCTTGAAGGCTGCTTTGAGTTCTCTGGTTTGCTTCAACATCGCACAGATGTCTTCAATCGTCTCGTACAGGATGTCTGGGTCTTCGGCGTCACTGGACCTGAACGTCTGCAGCTCCTCCTCATACACCACTGTGCAGATGATGTAGCGGCTGAGCTTCTCTAGCTGGGTCGGGTGACAAAGTCGCAGAACATCGAGCCCACCGTACTTCATTTTTCCAAGCGTCAACCAGTGTTCCTTGGAGTTGAGCAGTGCGGCCCGTTGTTGCTTCGTGGTTGCCGTTGCAATCCTGTCAAACCAACCTGTGATCCATACCCTGGTTTCTGCTTGATCGGTGCGGTGTACAAGACGTTTGAGGTCTTTCTCAATCACCTATTCGCGCAGAACTTGCGTCAAGTCCACTAGCGTTGGCCCGCTGAGATGGTTCAGTACGTGATGCGGCCCTGGCGACGTCTTCAACATCGCTAGAATTCGCTCCCACTCATTGAGAGCTGCCTGCGTCCATACATCACGATTGGACGAGAGCAGAGGAAAGGGGCATTTGGATTCTTGCTTCCATTGCTCCTGGAACCCTTCCCAATGCTCCTGCAGCGTGCGCTCGAGGTCTCTGCGTTTCTGCATGGAGTCTCCTTCGATCACCAAACGTCTCGAGAGCGTTTTGGTTTTCTTGAGGGGGACATTGGGGCTGTTCAGGTTTATCGCGACGTCACCATCTATTGCTGTGAGCATCAGGGTTTCGTCTCTCTCTCGCTTCCTGGGTTGTTGAGGTAACTCGATTGTGGGCGAGTGATATACCACAAGCTGATTCTCCTGCGATGCGAACGACCAGCCGTGTTGTCCGCTGAGCTGGTTTGGCTCGAACTTTTCTCGCTCGTCCAGCGATGGAGTCCACACTGACTCTCCCAAACTGGAATTGTCGCTGTCCTCCATCGAATCGTCTGTTTCTCGTTCGGATTCGAATTGACCAGATCGGTCCGTCTTGAACTCCGCCTTGCTCCTCACGGATCCTTGGAGATGCTTCGCTAGTGATGAGCTCGTCATATTCGCCAGTGGCGTTGGGTCGTTAAAGGTTCTGAAGTGCAGACTGTTGTAGTGTTCGTTTGCGAATTTCATTACAATTGGTAGCGGACTGCTCGTGGTCTCTGCTTCGTTTCTGTCTTGACGGAGCTCGTCTTCCCATTGCTTCCCTGTGCACGCATATTCTTTGGCTGACAAAAACTGGCCGCCTCCATGGACTCTGGATTGCGGCTTGTAAATTGCAAAGCCCTTGCGGTCTCCGTACGTTGTCTCGATCAGCACGAAGATTTTTCTCTGCAAAGCCTTGGCAGCCATCCGCAAGGACTCCGGTCCACCCCACAGGGATCCTGGCAGCGCGGAAGATCGGCTGGAGGAGCTACTTGCGATATCACTGAAATAGTCGAGAACATCTGCTCTCCTTTCTTTTGGGCTCATTTTCCGATCCCCTCTCCCCAGTGCTTCGAGTATTCCCAAATGAGTTCCTTCAGGAAATTCGAGATCGAAGTTGAGCCGTGCTGCCGCGTTCATGCTTTGCTTGATTCTGCTCGCCGTGGCCTCGATCAGCTTCTCATTCGCCTTGTTGTCATGCACGATTTGGAGCATCGCTTCCGCCACTGCATAAAATTGGCAATTTCCGGTAGGTGGTGTTGTTGCTTCTGCAAGTCCGTTGGCGTCCATCACGTCTTGAATCGTGTACTCCCCATCCCAGTCCATGATGTCGTTACGATTCGGGTTGACCTCGGTTTGTCTTTCCACGTGCACCTTCATTAACTCGTCCATATCTCGTCGGAAGCGCATCAGCTCTTTTGCCCACCGGATGTCATCCTTGGAAATTTGTCTTGGTCCATTTTTCTGGCTTGCCTTTGACGCGGGTCCTTTTGTGTTCACTGCTCCATCGTTTGGTTTCGCCATCGCCTGTTCTTTGAGATTGCCGGTTAGTTGTCCTGAAATTCCTGTTTTCACTGTAAACGATGCATTTTTTGTTAGAGTTCGGTTGTGGGCTGGACGTGTTGGTCTCATCAGGCGTCACGGGATTCGTGTTCTCGCTCGGCTCGTTTTCCCCCTGGCGTGAGGATTCTCTTCTGCGTGTTGAAGTGGCTGTTTCTTTTTGTCAATGCCGTCTGAGACCGACTCCTTAATTTCCGCTGCACTGGTGAAAGTGGCTGGCTTTCTCGGGAGTTTGCTCACGATCTCATCGTCTGCGTGAATACAGTTGTTAGTTTTTAGTTCCTGTTCCGTTGCCTTACATGCTCGCGCGAAATGTCCCGCTGCACCGCAGATTAAACAAGGAGCCATTCGGTACTTGGATGCGTGGTGAAGGATGATTGTTCGCCCTCGCCAAATAATTCGTCTGACATCGATAAGCGCTTTTGGACATGATTCCTCTTCAAAGAGCACCTCCCACAACTGCGATTGGTGGGATATTGGACCGTATTTATCGAGTGGGTAGGCGTAGAATCGCTTGCCTGTCGTCTGCTTCAAGTATTCTAAAAACAGGGACATATTCATTGAGCGAGCAGTGTTCAATAGTTGAATTTTGTACCTGGATCTTGATTCTGCATTCTGTAGCCCGTCCGCTCCCAATTGCCTGTTCCACACGCTGTCTGCCTCCGGTCGCTCTCCGGTTGTCTCCGTCGGATGCGCGGATATGAGATGCACCAATTGGCGTCGGAAGGGGATCGTCATTCTGTCCCATTTCGCAGCTGTGCTCCTGTCAAAGAAATAGAAGTGGAGTGAGTGAGTGCTGTCGTTATATTCCGCAGCTTTGAGGTCTCTCTGCATCGCCATTGTCTCTTCCATTTTGCCGTCATTGCGGAATCTCGCTGCTTGCAAGATGGCTTCCACGATTCGTCCGGTCGACTGATGATCTTTGTATACTTGCGTCGCATCCGATAATTTGCCGACCAGCTCTCCTTCCACCTGAGCCGCGATGGTGTTCTGGAAACGGAAGAGGGTGTCCCCATCACACACCCGTCGAAGGAATTGAGGCAAGTGTCGAATCAGGAGTTCGCCTTCCACGATCGCTAGCATGATATCCCATTCCATCGTTGTCGGCTGGCGCAGGGTCACTGAGTACTCGAACTTTTACTTGCAGTGTCGGATCATGTTGCGTTGTTCCTCCTCCGAGTATTTGTCCGATTTGAAGATGAAGGGCTGGGTGCCTTGCTCTTTGACTTTTGTTTGAGTGTTGGTGCTCGATTGCGGATCCCATGGCGAAGCCTTGGTTTCATCTGCGAGCCTGTTCTGGTCAATTCTCTTTTGGATAAGCGCTACCACTGTCCACGATGACCGGTGCATATCCTTGCATAAATCTTGGATCGTCCGCTTCCACTCCGAAAAGGATTTTCCCTTTTCAATTGCCAGTAGACGGAATAGGTCCACCAGCGCGTCCGCTTCTTCTCCGTTGAGTGTTGGGTTATTGTCGTTCGCCTTTTTTGGTTTCTCCAGAATCCGCATCCCGTTGTAAAGAGCTGTGAACATTAACCGCACTTCGTATCCAATCTCCACTCTGTTAACCGCGTTTGGTGACACACGCAACTTCGCGGCGAGGGCTTCGTATCTCTCTGCTGGTACCGTCTCTGTCGACGCTACTTTTCGAGAGCCTTCCGCATGCGTTGGCGTCGTGCCTTCCTCAATGGCCCCAGACTTGTCTTGTCCTCCTGCATTTAATTGGTCCTTATCGTTCGTGCGCACAGGATCTGGGGCTCCCCCTTTCCCGTGCTGTGACGCTCGTACTGCCATCTCTGCATCGCCTTCCGCCCGCCCACTCCGCAGCGTGATGGCGGTCTTCGTGGAAACTCCGTCCGGAGCTTCCTTCCGCGCAGCCCCCTCCTTTGGTTGCTCCATATTCATCATGGGGGCCTCAGGAGAAAGCTGTCGCTTATCGCTCTTTATAGAGGCTTGTATACTCAGTTCAGTATACTCACCCCTTTCCGATGATCTTTGTAGTGGCCTGTCGATTGTCGTCGTGGTACTTATACTCTCGATACAAAGAGCTGGTACCAAGGCTGTCAGTCAAGTTGAAGTCTAGATTGAAGATCAGTAAATGAAGAGAAGGTAATTCTATTTAACTTAGGATCTACTTTGAGTTTATGAATTCCTTTCTCATTAACACGTATGACAGTGAGGTTTTTCTGAATTTTTATGGATGGTATTCCCAAACCGGGACCCGAACCCAGGCCTGCTGGGTGAGAGCCAACATTCCTAACCGCCTTGACTATCTGAGAAGTCCGAAAGATCAGTATGTAGTAGTCTTCCTCCCTGGAAATTGTATATATATATATCTGTGCTGCCATTGCAGAGTACTGATATAAAATATAGTACCAGCCACACAACTGATTTAAAGCAGGCTTTCAGTTATGGATCTCCTCTTGCATTCACTCAAACCTGAAGGATGCTGTGAGTTAATTTCTGTATTCAAAGCTCAGTGCATTGTTTGGATCCAACTGCGTTGGTCCGTCGCAAACTACTGTATTTTAGAACAACAAAAGGTCGTCTGAGATCTGCGTTGAGGCTCGATAATAATTTCGGTGCCACACCGTAAAAACTTAGAAACACATCATTGTCAGTGGTGTTAATGAGACTCAGGAATTCTTGAACTGTATGTAGATCATAAGTTAAATAGAATTACCTTCTTTCGAGATTGCGTTGAGGGTGGTCTTTTCTGTGGGGTTGGTTTTCATTCCTCAATTGGCGGAGACGATGGGGAACTGCACCACGAAGTTTGGCGATTTACTCTGCGATGCAAAAGCAGGAGACGCAGATGGGGTCCATCAGTGTCTTGGGCGTAGATCAGCAGTCGACAAAGAAGACGAAGATGATTGGACGGCACTTTTTTGGGCCGCATATCGGGGTGACGTGGATCTGCTGCAACGACTACACGACTCCGGCGCATCTGTCAACAAAAAAGACAGATGGGGTTGGACAGCGTTGTTTAATGCTGCTGAGAACGGACATGTGGGTGCTGTTCGAGCGCTGGTCAATTGGGCGCATTCGTGAACGATAAGGAAAGCAATTTCGGGAGGTCAGCGTTGTTTTATGCTGCATGGAACGGACACGTAGATGTTGTGCGAGCACTGGTCAAGAGAGGCGCATTCGTGAACGAGAAATACAAATACGGAAAAACAGCTCTGGCTTATGCCAACCAATATGACCACACACACGAGTTGTAGAAGTCCTGACTCAATTGCATCCATCTGCATACCAATCAAGTCCCAACAACGAGTCCTCACTCAAAGATAACGAGCAGCCTGGTCATTCCCGTTCAACAGAGCATGCAGAGCCAGGCGAGGGTGCAACAGCGGTCCAACCGTCAGACACAAAGCCGGAGCTGACTACTGTCGATGTTCCAGTAAAAGCGCCACCCGAATCGAGCGACCATGCGCTAAACCAGTTTCCAGTCGTGAAACTCAGTCGCGTTCTGCCGAACGTAGTTGCCACACTCCAGTCTCGTTGCACCTCCATGTTTGAGGCGGAAGAGATGAGCAAGCGCGTCTTCGGTCGCCTTCAGGGTATTTTCCAGCAACTCCATGACGTCGATGTGATAGAAAACAAAATCGCTCTTCGGCAATACAGCAACGTGATCGCACGCTTTGACCAATTTTTGCTCAAGCATGGGAGGCACGATTTCGTCACGCGTCTTGTGTTGTGCCTCCAAGTGGCAGACGACATTTTGCGGCTTCATGAAGAAATCGATCAAGTGGAGTCGGCGCTCGAACTACCTCGAAGTTGCATCTCGCCTGAAACGAGAGTCAACGATCGGAAAAAGCAGATCAAATCATTTGGCAACACTTGCGGCGATGTAGGAGCAATCGCTGAGCTCTTCAACAATGACCGGGTGAGACTGGACGCGCTGACACTCTTGCGCAATATGTTATCCCACCGCAGAGAAAGCAGAGACGAAGATGCCATCTACCATTGGCAAATTATTGAAAGCTTGCACGACCAACTCACAAGATCCAGTCCAGAGCCGTCCGATGTCATCGTTGCTGACTGGTTCGTGCCGCCGTATCAAGTTGAGTGCGACGAACTGCCGTTCAGTGACGGCTCGTTCGGTGCTGTGTATCATGGTAAAATGAACGGCGCAGTCGTGGTGGTAAAGCGTATGCTTTCAGTTGGTGATGGTGGTGCACGACAACAATTCTTGGAGGAAGTCCGAGTGTGGAGTCGACTGCGGCATCCCCATGTACTGACGTTTCTTGGTGCGTGCCATATCGGTCAGCTCTTCTTCGTCTGCGACTATGCCACGAATGGCACGCTGCCTGTATTCCTGAAAAAGGGCAACAATCAGCAGTTCACTTGGGAAAAGCTGCATGAAGTCGCACTGGGATTGCAGTATTTACACGACCGGCATATCATACACGGCGACTTGAAAGGCAACAACCTGCTTGTAGCGGCCGACGGCAGAGCCAAAGTCGCGGACTTCGGACTGAGTTTGATTGTCGCTAGCTCCAAAACGTTGAGACCTGTTGAACTTGGTGCACCTCGATGGCGATCCCCAGAGGTTCTGAAAGGAGAGTCTATCTCCATGCCATCCGACATTTATGCGTTTGGTATGTGCATCGTTGAGGCTGTGAGCGGCGAGTACCCTTGGGGAAATGCACTTCCGGACGCTGCAGTTCGAAGGAATGTGGAGAATGGAGTTCCATTACTCAGACCCAGTGGGTTTAGCGATGTGCAGTGGGAACTCGTCACCAGAATGATCGCATTTGAGCCATCCAAGCGCGTTAAAATTGCTGCTGTTGTCGGTAAATTGGCTGCTTTCCGTATCGAAGAGCTGAGTTTGAAGTTTTCACGCCAGAGAGTTGTAACTTGAACAGCAGGTTCACCCTCGATCTCGAGCACGATTGTATATTTCGCTACACAGTATTCCGCAGTCCAAATTCCTTTATCATTAGTATGATGTATGGTCCTTGCTTGTTTTCGATACCCGATGAGTATTTGAAATGCAAATATGCGCACTTTCATTCTCAAATAAAAAGTCATTCTGGAAAACCCTCGCAAGCGAAGTTGTTGGTGGAATGATCCTTTCTATTGGCACGTGCAGAAAAGACGTCAGTTCGTGTGCCAGTCCGACTACATTATTCGGCTTTAGCCTTTAAAATGTGAACATACGCGTCTCAACGCAAGTAAAACTCGCATGTGTCGAGAGCGAACTAAAATGCCTCGCCATGGAAGGTGACAATTGTATTGAAGCACCCAGTCGAGAAACGAGCGCTATCAGAAAAGAGGTTACAGCGCTTTACTCCGCCAGTGCACGACTGAATGGCTCGGATGACATGCCAAGCTAAATTCTCGCTAATCTGCGATGAATGACGCGCTACCACAGACTCCAACCTTCACCAAAAACACCATCCCGTCTTCTCATTTGTTAACCTGGGGTGTGTCTGTAATATTGTATTCGTCAAACAGCGTCATTGCGGTGCTCGAGCAACGAGTGCAGACTCACGACCGTACGATTTCTTGGTTGCTGCGTGCATCACCGTTGTCGAATACAGCAACAAACGACAATCACCAAACTGCCGGCATCGTTGCCGATAATCGCACCTCGACGTTTGCTTGCGTTTATTAGCGAGACGCTACGTTTGACGCGCTGCAGGCGGCTTGATCGTCGGAGGATGCATGCAGCCATCTTTCGCTTTGATGGGACAAACGAGACCTAGATTATCTGGCTGGCAAAAACGATCTTGATGTGACTTGGCTGTTGAGCATCAATGGAAATGATTGTGCGACAAGTAGGAGAGTGATGGTCTCTGGATTTGGAGTTTTACCATCACTCAAACAAAGCTCAGTTATTCCACCAAAAACTCGGACAGAGAGCGAAGGTCACACAGATCTCACTGATCGTGGTTCACAACCTCAAATGGCTGCGTGAGAACGTCGTCTAAGTCATAACAAAGGTGAAACGCAGGACTCTACTCCTTAGCAGAGACAACGGGGCAGTCGCAAGAAGGCCGAAACGTTGGGGCGACAAATGCATTGCTCATTAAGAAAAGAGGCGACACTTTTCACGTTCGTGCAGCATCCACTCGGGTTTCCAAGTCTCGTACGGTGGCACGCAACAGCGGATCGAAGAACGCTTTCCATTCGTCGTACGGGATCGTTTTGTCGTTCGCGTTCGGCTCGCGGCTGCGTCCTAAGCGAATGTCCTTCCCTCCACGGAACTCTTTCCAATTGCAGCCGATGAACTGGCAGAGGTTGCGGTACCCGTACCGACGCTTGAGCATGGGAAATATCTCGACGACCAGCGTCTCGGGGCGGGTCCACAGCACGTTCACGAGACCTGCACCGTGCATACTGATCACGACGTCGCTCTCGATCATGATCTGCATTTGCTGCTCGATGGGCAAGTCGACAAAGTCAATGGACTGGAATCTGCACGTCCCATATTTGTACAATGGAGGAGTTGCATCCTTCTCATCCGCGATACTGTTGCTGGGTCCATAGTCGTCGCGCATGGCCACAAGCACCTCGTTCTCGTTGCGCCATCGGCGTTGCACGACACGGCCACCGTAGTTGCGGCGCGAAATCACCGTGATCGTGCATGTTTTCAGATCCCCTTTCTGCATCGACACGTTCATTTTCGACAGCGCGAGTGCTCGGAAATCCGCGATGAGAGTGTTGTGGTGACACGGCTCGGTGTTGTCGAGATGCTGCATCATCGGTCCCGAGAACTCGAACGGCGCCAGCAGCACCGAGTCAAAGTGCACGACATGTCGATAGATCTCGCGGCCAGGAATTGCAGGATGGTCGGGCGACAGCATCGCCTTCTGCAGCGCATCCACAGGGGACTCGTACCCTTTGTCCAGGTACACCAACTGAGTCGAGTCGTTGCGCCATTTCAGCACTTGCATCATGATCCACGCATTCAGCGTCGCCGAGACCTGGAAAAACGGATTGTGGTCGTCTTTCCGCGCCATTAGCACCACATTTGTGTCCGAGAACGTCATCATGACACCATCAGGGAATGACTCATTGAAGCCTGTGTTCTTGCACACAGTAAATCGTTTTTCCGGATCAATAGCCATGATGGAATTCCACACGCGCGGACTGCCGTGTTCGTCGTCTTGAAGCGTACTACAAGAGCACAAGGGAGCAATGGACTGGTACCGAAAACGCGGATCATGGTTCCCACCGTCCTGCGCCATGCTCTGAATCGGTTTGTACACTCTCGCCTTGCGTAGATCCAGCTGCAGATTCTGAAAATGCGTGCTCTGGATCCCAGCATCCGGCACCGAGTAGAACGTGTACTTGGACTTGGGATCTTCTTCATTTGCATTATCGTCATCGCAAAACACCGACGCACTCGTCTTGAGCGCGGCAATGAGCCCGTAATCACGCACACGCTGGCAATTCGTGACTTTCGCCGTCACATCAGGTGCATCTCGCGCATTCTCGTCTCCCTCAATGGCTCCGAAGCCCACGATCAGCGGCGGTAGCGACGCTGCACTCGGACTGCTGGTATCACCTTCCTGCGGCTTGTCTGAGGACTGAACTGTAGCAATAGGCGGTGGAGTGCTGCCACGTGCATTGACATGCTTGAACAGAGCGTTCTGCTGTGCATTGCTTGGATTGCTGGTGCTGTCGACCTGCCGCAAGGACACCATGTTGACGAGGTGCATGGCGAGCACCAGCAGCGCGAAGAACGCCACAGCCATGGACGACCGCGAGCGATGCAGACTGCTGACGCTAACGCCAGTGGAAGAGCGTCGTCGCGGCCGCGAGGACGACGCATACGAGTCACTTGCGCTGCTGCTTGTGGCGTGCAGGCGGCTTCGACTCGCGCCGCTGCCGTCACTTCGCATCCTCTTGGTCTCTGATGTGGCCACGAAGCATGAGCAAGGGCACCGCTTCGGACGTTGCCCTCTTGTATATGGTGCAGAGGTTTCTTTGATAGGATTAACGGATATTTCGCCTTTGGTATTGCATAGACATATGTTGGTGTGTGACGACTAAATTGTTAGATTGACTATTCCATAGAAGCTGTATAGAGTGTTTTAATTTCGAGTGCTGCAGATCATCGACTATCCAAGGAGGTACCAAATTGTACCCCCTCTCTGCAAACTTCATGCTGAAGCATCGAACCTCCATCATTTCTTACCTCATAAATTACATTCTGATACCAGTACTATTACCGGTATCTTCATCTTTCAATTTGGAGACTCGACTGGATCTTCTCTTCCCCTTTGCATTTGTCAGTTTGGGAAACGCGCTGAAAAAGCTACAGAAAACAAAAACAAAAAACATCAAAAAGGGAAACCACCGCATCTCTCTCTCTATGACGAGTCCACTGCCGCCGGCCATGGTCTCGGGCGGCGTGAACATCGTGCGTCTGGCGGCGCCGCCGTCCAACCCGTGCGTGCAGGTCGCCGTGTACGCCGGCATGGCGGTCGAGGAGCTCGCGGCCGTCGTCAAGCGCGTGCTCCAGCTCCCGCGCGACGCCGAGTGCACGGGCTTCCTCGTGGTCGAGAAAACGCACCAGCAGCACAACCAGCAGCGTCGCTCTTCGAAGAAGAAGAAGAGGAATAGCCATGCGAGTCGCAACGACCAGCACTGCCAGCGCATTGTCCCGCTCTCGCTCGCGTGTATCGCTCCTGAACTGCTGAGCACGGTATAGTTATTTGCGCTATGCGTTGTTAGAAGGCTGTGTTAGTCGCTCAAAATAGCTTGATGGTCTGGAAATGACGCTGATGTGTGTGTCTTGTTAGCATGGAGACGTGACGGCGATGGTGGTGTATGCGGATGCGGACAGTAACAACGTGGCGGATGACACCGAGTCTGCGACTATTGTGAATGACAAGAGTCGCAATGGCCATGCGGATCTTTCTCCTTCGACAAAGACTAAAAAGAGCGATGTAGTGAACGAGGCGGACGCTGTGGAACGTATCGGTCGCTTCATTGCTGCGGTGTGCGAGGACAAGACGCTGTCGAAATTCGAGGCAGCGGTGCTGGCAGAACTCTGCGAGCAGCAGCAGTCCGAGGTGTTGACGGTGATGCGAAGCGGCAGGTCTGTCGCGCAGAAGAAGCAGTATCTGCTGGACTTGGTGCATGCAACCGGCCAGCCAGATGCTGTCGTGACCAGTTCTGCGGCTCATTCTTCACAGAACGGATTTGCATCGAAAGCGGTGCACCACTCGTCTCCGCATCGCTTGTCTTCGAAAACAGCATCAACGCAACGAGAAAGTTCCGTGAGTGCGCAACTGGAAGTCGTGTACGCGAAGCTTGTCAGCATTGCGCGGACGGTGTTCTCTCCGCAAGTGCAGAACGAAATCCTCGACGCTGCATCGTCATTTCGAGAAAAGCCGTCACAGTTCTCGTCCAACCTAACGGAAGCCAGCTTTGTGCAAAAGACGGAGCTCCTCAGTGCGATCGAAAAGCTACTGAACAAGCATGCGCTCCCTGAAGAGCAGAGTGCGTACCTAATTCGATTGGTGTTGAAGGAGAACAGGTTGCTGCTGAGTGCACTGCAGTCCTACAAAAGCGATTACAATTTGAATGATCTAGAGAAGACGATCAAGCAGATTGCTGCGCTCGGATCTGTTCCCCCGTCGACGAATGGTCACAGTGCCACTAACGCAAGTACCCCCAAAAAGCGGACAAGTCCTCGAAAGACGAGAACGACGCCGAAGGCACCGCTTGCGCTGAGAGGATTTGTCCCACGTCCGATCGACATCTTGCACTCTTTGCACCAGAAGCAAATGATCACGAGCCTGGAGTACGACATTCTAGGTGCGCTCGTCAAGCAGCATGATCCGCAAGTCCTGGCGGCAATTGACGAATACCACCGAACGCGTGACCAGAAAACAATGCGAGACACGCTTGTGTACATTGTGGAAGAAATCACGATGGAACTTGGCGATGAGGAGAAGGCTCATTTTGTACGAGGCATGAGCATTGACGGTGGTAGCCTGGATGTGTCGGTGGCCAATTGGCAAGAGCACCTGAACCGCTTCGTGCAGCACTGGGCTAGTCAAATGGTGCTGGCTCCAGATCAAGTTGCCATTTTGGAAAAGCTGATTGAAGACAGGCACAATTTGCTGCAAAGCGCGTACGAAGTGTACGCAAACGACGAAGACGAGAACGAACTACTCGACACTCTCCAACGAATCGCGAAGTTGCAGTTGCAGGCTGAAGAAGGTGCGGCGTTGCAGATGTTTAGCCAGGTCGTCAATGACCATTGCGATGTCCTGCGAGAGAACGAAAAGGCACTGGTGAAGCAACTCTTTGTGCGCAAAAGCGAGCTTGTACGTGCTGCGTGGGAGGTGTTTGAAGTGGAGAAAAATGTTCATGACCTGGGAGATACTTTGCTGCGAATCGCTCGCTTCACAAGTCGGAACGACTCGAAGCTGCGGCTCGTTGAGGTCGTCGGTGAGATGATGAGACGTCAACTTATTCGCTCTCACGAAGCAGATGGTTTGATTCGGCTGTATGAAGAAAAGAACGAGGCGATGCTGGCTGCAAACGAAGCATTTGTGTCAGATGGCGATGTGAAAGAACTTGTCGAAACGCTGCTACTAGTCGTCAAGCATGCGAATTTTGGGGAGGCTCCGACTTGCTCGCCTCGACACGCCTCCCGTCGAGCTCGAGCCCCATTGCTGTCGCTCTCTTTTTCTACCAACCACTACGAACCAGGCAGTGAAGAGTTCCTGGCTGGTCGGTTGATTGAGGCTTTAGGGATCAAAGGTCGACTGACGGAGTGGCAAACGGAGTTGCTGCTGGTCTTGCTGACGCAAAATGACGATCGTTTGTTGGCTGCGATCGATGTGTACAACGAGGATCAAAATGCGAGAGAGCTCGTGGATACTCTGTGGCGCCTCTGCGATTTGCTTGTCTGGGAAGAAAACAAGCGCAGCATTATTCAAGAATGGGTATTGCCTTTAGAGAAGCAAGAGCGCGTGAAGCCTCCAGGAGTGTTGACAAAGCTGATTCAGGCACGAGATGATCGTGTCATGGCTGCGCTCATTGTTTATCTGGAGAATAACAATGACCAAGAGTTTGCTGACACGCTGGAGCGTATTGCGCGAATTGAAGCCAAGACGAAGCACATTGGAAGTACCTCTGTATCCAGCGCAACAGAAGATGCTGACAGTGAGCTCAACGCGGATGCAGGAGTGAAAATACTGTTGTCGCTGACGAAGGACGGTCACATTTCGGCTGAAGAGCAACGAGCTGTTCAGCGTCTGTTTAATGCGCACGATGCGCAAGTCCTTGCTGCCTTTGATGTCTATCACGCGACGGAAGACAGTGGAGATTTTGTGGATACTCTGAAGCGTGTGGTCGCGCGAAGCCCTAGTCGAAGCAGTGCCCCTCCAAGTCCCAGCAAGTCGAAGATTGCGTGCATGGAGAAGCAGTTGCTGCATTTCGCAAGTGAGTTGGAGTTAGCGCCGGATGAGCTTGCGGCACTGAAGCGATCGATTGCGCGGCAAGATGAAATTCTCGAAGCGGCAGTCGAAGTCTACGAAGTGGAGAAAGACGAGGTAAGTTTGACTGTGCAAACATCCTAGATGCTCAGTTTTCTGACTTTTGCCAATGTGATTATTGCTTTTGCAGGAGGACTTGAAGGACACATTGCGACGTGTAGCTCTCCAGATTACAGCGGCAGAAAACTAGTCAAGAAGCAGAAGGAACACCCGAACGTAACTTCAAACATCAACATTGGTTTGACTGAATGCAGGTGACAAATATCGATGTTTTGTGTGGAACAAGTTGCTTTTCCCGTTAGCATCTTGTTATGACGAGCTGACAACATGGATAGTGCAGTACATTCGTTGAATTATGGCATGAACACAGCTTCAGATACGATCATCATCTAGCATGGCTGGTACGTGATGTCAAAATGGAATCCCTGATCAGTCGTGATATCAGCGGAATCGATGGCAATCTGCGTCTCGTCTTTGACCTTCAGCGAGGACTTGCTTGCGACGATTGCAGTTCGGATGCGCAGAATCGTTGAAGACTTGCAACCGGACCAAGCGACCGCACTGGCCGACAGCTTGTCCGATATCATGATGTCGTCGTTGAAGCCCGACGTCCAGTTTTTCTTGTACACCGGTCCGTCCTTGCCGGCAAAGTAATACTCGGTCGAGAACTCGGCAAGCGCAGTAGCATCTTTCGGTACGAACACGCTCCCACGGTAGTCGGCTTGGAAGATGCCGATCGAAAACCCGCGCATGATGGTGACAGGCACAGCGAGCTCGCACGTTTTCCGGTCTCGAGTCAACTTGGACGTTGTCGAGGCGCTGTAGGCTGAGAACAAGATTGAAACACTCTGTGCATCGTTGGACGTTACGGTGTCGATGGAACCCTTGGGGTATCCTGAGCCGGAGTAGGTCGGCTTGCCCATTGAAAACACCGGATTCGCAGCATGCACAACATGATTCGGGACGAAAAGCACAGCAAGTGTCAGCAAATTGGACGAGAGAAGCCTGATCATGTCTGGGTGTTGTTGAAACTTGGGTTCACGGACGAAAAGTCGACAGCGAGTAAGAGAGTACAAGGATGCCGCGAGGTAGGGACTGTGAGAATTGGAAGTGAGTCGTTTGGATGCCAAGAAGCTGCTCCTGCTGTTTTTATTCCAGAGATCCAGACAAGAACATTATGCAGTCGATGATCGTCGCACTTTTCAGAGCTTCCGATTAAGCGCCAGTGTGGCCGAAGCAGAAGGAAACACGCGCAAGTCGACAGCGTTCTTTCACGTCGTGCATGATCGCACAAGCAGTCGCTTCAGCGCAGCGAAAGTGGTTCGCACGCTCCAGGAACACCTATAAATATCAGCATCCAGTTGCAGTCGTATACCGTGCCAAGTCTTTCGACACAATTTGGTTGGCAAATGGAATTGTACTAACGGGACGAGCTATTCGCTAGGTCTCTGGCGCTTGGCGCTCCGTTCCTCCTCGTCGATCTCATCGATCGTGCGAGCGTCGCCGTTGGTGCTGCCAAAGCCACTGGAGAAGTTGCTCCCAGCTTCTTCTTCGTCCTGATCAGTCTCTTGAAGTGCTACAACAGATCATGTTGAACGACGGCATCAGCAAGGAGCAATGAAACCAGAAGCAGAGATCACTGGAGAACTAGAACTTACCTGGCAGTAAACTGGCATTCACAGCCGAGTTGCGCACTCTAGATGGTCCCGTCACTTTCGGCAGAATCTGTACCAAGAGCAGTTAGCTCCAGTTTCGTGAGAATATGGACAATGGTTGCATTCTGTTGTTTACCTTGGACGAAGGGGATGGCGGCGGCAAAGTCGTGCTAAATGTGCGCAGAAAGCTTCGGAATGCATTCTGCTCCACACAAACAAGCACAAGTCGATATGGCAAACTCCACCAGGAAGATTTACACACGAGAAATGAGAAACGACACGTACGAAAATGGCTTTTTGGATGTCTGGCGACGAGTTTCGGCTGTAGACACGGATCACACGCTCTTCAAACTGCAGAAGACACGAAGAAATGGCAGTATGACAGGAGCGTCAAAGCAACTAGAACTGTCTCAAAAACTGAAGATCCACATACCTTTTCAGGGAAGAGCAGACTGACTTGATACTTGGGGATGTGGAAAGAATGGTTCAAGTCGTTGGAGCTGTAGAACGACACGTTGTCGACGGGATTCTGGTCTTGGAGGTTGTAGTTCAGACGTCCGTCCGCGATGATGATATCCTCGGGGTTCAAAGTCACGCCGTCCGTCACATTGTGGCACGCGATGTTCTCGCTCGTGACCCGCGGGATCTTGGACGTGAGGTGCGGCGGCAACAGGTACTCGTCGATGAACTCGTAGAGCTGGCGACACCGCAGTTGCTTGATAATGCGTCGCGATTCCGTGAGTGTCGGGTTCTTCGACGCTTCAATGGTCTATAAGTCAAACCCAAAAGACAGTCAGGTCCAAACAATCTTAACTGAGGAGCTACATAGCTCATAGTCATAGCCGTACATGAACAACGTGATCAGTGAGAAATTGGAACTCGGCTGGTGAGTGCGTCGCGGCAGAAATCCCCAGCTCTTTGTCTGTTTTCCAGCAACAGCGAAAACAACAGACGTCAAGGCACAACAACCATTCAAACGAATGACAAAAGCTACACAGAGCTCTGTTTACCTGCGAGCATCATTGCGTCACAGATCATAAACTCGACAGCCTTGCCCTTGCGGTGGTTGTAGATTGACTTGTGCATCTGGTACCGCTGCTGGAAGAGATCGTAGATATCGAGGTTCACCGACGTGTGGTAGCAGATCTGGTCGTCGATCACGCGGTTGAACATCCACAGCCGCGAAAAGTTGAAACCTTTGCGCACGCCAAACAGGTTGAGCATGTCGCGCGCCAAGTAGTCAAACTTGTCGACATCGATGCAGTTGCGGCCGTTCGCGACAATCTCGTAGAGGTACCCGCGTGGATCCATGCGCTTCTGCATATGGTGGCTACAAGAGACACTCAAGGCGTTGGTCTCACATGTAAAGAGCTACTTTCGGGGAAGCCATGTCCACCCATTTCAATTCACTCACTCTTTGGCACCGACGATGAGCTCCTGGATGAACCGCAGGTCGTCCTTCTCAATGTCAATGTTGTTCTCGTCGACCATGTACTCGATCATCTTGAGCGACATGTCTTCGTGGTGGTAGTTGATATCCCCGCCGTTGGCCATCACCTGCGGCATGAACTGGTGCTCAAACACATGCGAAAACGGACCATGACCAATGTCGTGGAGCAACCCCGCAGCACTCTAAACACACGCAAGCAGTCCACACATGAGGTATATAGCTACAGATCCATCTGAATAAGCCAGGGAACGACAGGAGCACCATACCAAAAGGTTGGACTCGCGCTGCGTGAGCTCGAGCTCGGGCTGTTGCAGGCGGAAGCGCTCGATGGTCTCGCCAGCAAGGTACCCGACGCCAAGCGAGTGCTCGAAGCGGTTGTGCGAAGCACCCGGGAAGACGTAGTAGAGCGTGCCGAGCTGCTTCAGGTCGCGCAGCCGCTGGAACTGCGGCGTGTCGATCAGGGACACGCAGAGACCATTAAGCTTGATGTATCCATGCACTTGGTCTACAGATGACGAGACAGTTGGAGTGACATTGTGAAGCCCAAAGAAAGAGTTGAACGATGCAAAAGGTGCGAGCGGGTAGCTGAAGAAAGCGCACATAAACAGCATGTAAAACGTAGAAAGATGCACGCACCGTTAAAGAGCTTGGCGCGCGGATCGTTGTCGGCCATCGTTGCGGTTGTGGACCAATTGTTGTTGGATACAGCTTCAGAATCCCCAAACGCCACAGTTCGATGAAAGTGTTGCTAAAGCACTGTTGAACACTCGAATAGAGCGCCTCTTGTACTGAACCGGACACATGAAAAGAATCTTCGACATCAGACAGAGTGAAATAACAACTTTTGTTAGAAACCTCACTGATTGCACTGAATAGAGGTCCGGATGTCACTAGAGTCCAATACCGTGATGACTCACTCATCTACCGGTTTTTACACTGGTACTCCACATAAAAGTTGGCACAAATTAATAGAAGTCCGGGTTGGATGTTGCAAAAGCTCATTCCGATGATCACATGGACTTTGGTCGCATCGCAGCACCATGAAGGACTTGCGATGCTGTAAGTCCGCTTGTGCATAGCCCACCGCCGTTCACCTTCACATGGACATTTATCGTAAACGTCCTTGGCAATCGCCCTAATGGCAATGACGCCAACAATTGCAGCATTCGTCCACTGCCACATGCTTCGCGCACTGAGTTTCTCCATGAGCAGTCTAGAAAAATGCCGAATGACGTCAGCGCGTCGAGCAGATGACAACCACTTTGGGTGGCTGAGGGGCGACGTCGACACCAAGTACGCTGGGTACAGTACATTAGTGCCTTCATGATGAGCTCTTCATGGAAGAAAGCCATGTCGCGCGAAAACAACAAGAGGGTTCACTCTCGCAGCATTTTGAAGCTTGTCATCTCGACTACAGTACTGTCGTTCGATAAAGCTTGTCGACAATTCCGCCCTCATGATCTGAGCGCGCCTGTTTTCATTCGACGCAGCATTTTGCAGCAACGCTGACGAAACACTGATGCATGTGGTCAGTGGCTGTCTTGACGCTTTTGTACGGTAGGCATCCTGGCGCGAGTCGAACCCTCACAAAACGGGACCATGATATGCACACTGGCAGTTGCTTGTTTCTGTGTGCGTCGAAATGGAAGAAAGCGAACTGCAACACATAAGGTGCACGACTCATTTTCATTCCATGGAGAAATCAGCGCGAGTACGATGTTTACTGTCGTCGAGTTGCGTTCGGTCTTTCTGCCCAGTCGACGCAACGAATGAGCGGTTGCAATTCACCAAGCGAGTTGGTAACGAACGAATGGAGCGGAGCTTCAAGATCTTTGAGAGCGTTGGACAATGCATCAACCAGAGTGCTGCACTCTTTTCCAAGTGTCATCATCGTATGACGAAAGTCTGAAACCTCACTCATTACGAGAGAATCGTGTTCGTTGTGTCGTCGCTTTCTCCATCAAAAGCGATGCAACAGAGGGAGGACCAGTTGCTGGCGAGGCATCTGGGTCAGGCGTCGACATCGCTTGTCGATGGATGAGCCCACGCCTGTCGCGATGGTGTCGTTGCTCGAGTCCTGCGTCGTTCAACATGATCTATCGTGCATGTGTGCTGGAGGACAAAGGGCTGCATAGAAGAAATAAAAAACGCACGTTGGCACGAGTGAGATCCATTTTGCAGATAACGTTTACAAAGAATGCGAGCAAGCAGTCTGTGAGCAAGCACTCCATATAAGATTCACCAAAAATAGCGACCTCACTCTGTGCACAGGCAAGCAAGAGGGACTGCATCTCAAGTCTCTTCTGATCAGAGCGCCATTCGAAATAAACTGACAACCCGCAGCGCCAATTGAGGAGCTTTTGGATACACTGAACAATCGGATCGCAAATCGAGTGGTTGGCAGTGCGCAATGGAATGAGCTCTGCCGAGTACAGTGCACCGAGTGTACCATACTGAACGCTTTGAGCCCAGCGACTCGAGCGCAATCGCCACGCGAGACATGTGTGAGTCACAGTTCTTCACCACTTCGTCCGGGGTGACACACCTGGACAGACCACTGAGGTCATCGACGCCAGGCAGCCGAGCCGAACCACAGCACAACCACCAAACTACTGTAGGCAGTGAGCAAGCATCCGTCCTGGTGATGTCGCTCGCTGACCATCTCCATCTCATAAACTTGAACGGAGATGCTGCACTCCCAAAGAAGCCACAAATTTCGTGTTTTACGACTGAGTAATCGCAGTGTCTAGGACAAGTCATCTCGGACTTCCATTTACTCGGACATGAGTCGAGTGCTGCTGCAACTTGCAAGAACCCTCATTGTCGCGGACTTCTATTCTAGCACTCAATGGTGTGCATCATTCTATACTCGATTTGATCACTGTCGCTACTGACAACACACCAATAGTGGCTGTTCCTGATTTTCACCAGCAGGATTTCAAGAACGTTCTGCCTTTTTTCTGCACTCAACGTCAGTGCAGCCTTTCCAGCATCAACGTTGCCGTTGGGTTCGTTTGGCCATTCCTCTGTCTTCTTCAGCGCGCCTCTATCAATGCATGTTGTTGATTGGATCCAGCGTTCAATTTCCAAAGTGAAGTTGAAAGAACCTGTTTAAATACATAAGAGTGTGAAGTGTGCCAATCGAGAGACTTGCTGTTGTACAGAGACACTCGACTTCAATGCACTGTCTCGCCCCTCATTTCTGCATGAGCAACACAACTCGCGCAACGATACACGCTCACTCAAAACAGAGGAGAAAGACCCACACTGCGTCTGCATAGGGGATGCCGTCATGCAAGCGTCTGATCTGCAAGCTTCCCTCTCTATCTCCACTGCTCGTTGACTGAATCCACAGTCGATTTCGTTGAGGCCAATAGGGGGATCCTGCATTGTCCTCTTTCTGTTTTTTTCTTTGTGTCATTCTTATTAGGTGAAGCGGGATCGGGGGTGCGGAGCCTAGCCTGTCTGGCCTCATCCCCCGATCTGGCCTCTCTTTATTCGCCTCTCTCGGTGGCTTCATGGCGACTGGGACGCGGTGTCAGTTGCAGATTTCACGTGGATCACGCAGGACGATGGTGGACGCGACGGTCGCGTTCGTGGAGCTCCTCACTCCCTCGACGCAGCACCAGACACTGCGCTATCATCATCATCACGTGGGACACGTGTTGTCGCCGAGTCACAGCATGGCGTATCGGTCACTTGTCCAGCACAGCGTGCATGACAACAACCAGTACCAGGTTCAAGAGACTACTCGGACGCCGCAGTGCACGCCCTCGAGCCGCGAGAAGTGCTCGCTGGCGTTCATCCTCGCGACGCAGCACAACGACGTCGACGACCAAACGACCGTGTATTTCGGTGGGTAAACGCCAGAGGACACTAATCGGTAGAGGACATTCTTGTACAAACACTCACCTTCTCTAAATGTGATCCAGATGCCGAGCGTCCACATGAGCGAGACGCTGACAGTGTTCACTATCACACGCCGACGACGGCAACCGCGACAACGGCCGCGTCGTTCAGCAACATCACACACACGCCGACCCATGAGCAGCTCAAGGTCAAGCGCCGTCGTCCTGTTGCCACCAGCAAAACCACCGGTAGCAGCAAGAGTCTCGGGGTCAAACGACAGCACAGCAAGAGAGAGGAGCCGGTCGTCAAGACCATGGACTCGATCTCGTCCCCAGCAGGAGAAGCTTACGCGGTTCCAGCGAAGAAAGGCAGCAAGTACTGCATCGTCGACGGCTGCGGGAGCCGAGCCAAGCATGCTCGCAAGTGCTGGAAACACGGTGAGGTTACCGCACAAGCATTCATGCTGCTCTTCCCTCTTGTTCTAACGAGCCTCTTGATTGCTTTGGTGATCGTTAGGCGGCTCGGTGAAATGCAAGGTCCCGGACTGCGTGAACCGCGCCAAGACCAAGGGTGTGTGCTGGTCGCACGGAGGCGGCACGATCTGCTCGTTCGCACAGTGCGCGACGATCTCGGTCTCGAACGGCGTCTGCTGGGCGCACGGCGGCGGCAAGCGCTGCGCCGTCGACGGGTGCTCGCGTCCGGCCTACGAGCGCACAGCCAACCTCTGCACGCTCCACTTTGACGACCACCGCAAGACCAAGAAGTCCAAACCAGCGGCCAAATAGAGAGAGAGAGTGAGAGGCATGGAAGAATGTAGAAGCGCACGATAAGTTAGAGAATGTATTTGTAGGTGTGTGTGTGTGTAGATGTGTGGGTGGGATGATAGAGAGTGGGTGATGCCGTCTGTACTGTTAAATGTAGCATGTGAGTGTACTCTTGTTGTTTGGTTCACACGCTTGGGTTTTGCTGCGCTTCAACCTGCGCGTAGCGTTTGCGCAGCAGCGGATCGAAGAACTTGCGCCACTCCTCGTACTCGATGCTCTTGTCCTTGGTGTTGGCGGCCTCGTCCTGCCCGATATCGGTGCCGCCACGGAACTCGTGCCAGTCGCAGCCAAGAAACTGGCACAGATTGCGGTACCCCCAGCGCTTGCGGAGTCTGGGGAAGATCTCGATTACGAGCGTCTCGGGCCGTGCCCACAGCACATTCACCATACCGGCGCCGTGCATGCCGATCACGACGTCGCTGTTGATGATCACCTGCATCTGCTTGTCGAGCGTCAGGTCCACAAACTCGACCGACTGGAAGACGACGTTCAAGTCCGCGTACTCCTCGCGCAACTTGTCCAGGATTTGGTCCTCGTTCCGCCACACGCGCTGCACTGTGCGGCCTTTGTACGGTCTCCGAGTGATCACAGTCACGACGACAGTCGACGACGAGCGCTTCGGGTTGTTCTCGTCGATCGTGTCCACAATGTGCTGTTTGGTCGGTGCGACACCCAACAATTGCAGTGAGAGCGAGCGGAAATCCTTCATCATCTCCGAGTTGTAGCACGGCTCGCGATCGTTCAAGTGCTGCATCATTGGACCCGAGACTTCCCATGGCGCGAGCATCGCGTCCGACTTGAACACGACGCGCTTGCCCATGAGCGAGGCACCAGTGACAATGTCGTGCTTGGGGGCGAGCAGCTTCTGGTGCAATGCGTCGACAGGCGAAGGGTACCCGGCATCGAAATGCACGACTCGGATGCGGTCAAAGTTCCAGTTCAGCGACTTGGCCACGATCCACGCGTTGAGTGCATTCGAGACCTGGAAAAACGGATTGTGGTCGTCGCGGCGCGAGATCAGGATCACTGGGTCCGTGAACACGACCACGTTGTTCGAGTTCTCATCAGCGGCTTCCACAGACGGTAACGTGACGAGACTTGGCTCACAGATCGTCGGCAGCGGGTCCTTGGTCGTGTTCACGAGCGCCAGCGACGGGTCCCAGAGCACGAACGGATGCTTGGACTCGCGCACGGCGTCGGCCAATTCCGGGCACGAGCACTGGACCAGCTTGTCCGAGTAGATGAACCGCGGATCGTGGCTGCCGCCGTCCTGGGACAGGTCCTTAATCGGGCGGTGGATCTTCACGTCGTCCATGTTGAGCTCAAAGTTGCGCAAAATGGTCGTCTTGATGCCACCGGCGACGTTGTACAGCGTCACCTGTGTTGTGTGTGCGTCGTTGTTCTTGCAGAACGTGCGTGCGTCCTTGCGGATGGCGTCCAGGATGCCATAATCGCGCTCGCGCTGGCAGATCAGGCGCTGTTCCGTCGGCGGCAGCGTCGGTTCAGGGGTCTCCGTCGGCTTTGGCGTCTCGGACGGCTTGCCAGTAGTTGCCGCGGCATTGGCTTCGTCCTTTGGCTGCTCATTCTGCTGCTGTGCTTGCGTGAGCACCGTCACCTGCGGCTCGC
Source organism: Globisporangium splendens (assembly GCA_006386115.1). NCBI lineage: Eukaryota > Oomycota > Peronosporomycetes > Pythiales > Pythiaceae > Globisporangium > Globisporangium splendens. The sequence goes on from VFIW01000112.1 coordinate 104,133, forward strand.
TCGCCTCGCGTTTCGTGGCTGCGACAGTGTCCATTGCATTCGCATTGCCGCGCATCGTGGACAGCGACTCGCGCGCATGCGCAGCGCGCACGGCGTTCGGCAGCTCGCGGAAGCGGAACGCCATGGACACGAAGCCCACGACGATGAACGCGAGCGCCACCACCTGCAGCCGCTCGCGGCGCACACCCTTCTGGCCGTGGTTGTGACTCCCTTTGCGTCCTCCTCCCATTTGTTATAGCTGCTGGGTGGTCGTCTGGAGCTGGTGACTTGGCGAATGAGCGAGTGACCTTTTCAATTGTGCAATGTGCGATGCGGCGACAGCGGTTTGGCGCAATGTGGGACACGCACAGCGTATTAATAATACGGTAGCAAGGCAGCGGTTACTTTGGATATGATCACCTTCTTGGGCGGAGAATAAGAGCGCGATATGGGACCAATGAGCTCGTGTGTGTGTGTGTGGAGAAGCGATTGTGCGGGATCGCGTGCGCATGGGGAAGAGCGCGTGATGCACGAGGAAGAAAGAGGAAGGAGGCAGGTGTGATAGAGTGGCTTGGAGTTGTGTAAATGCAGCATCTCACACAGCGAAATGGAAGGTAGAGGCTAGTGACAGAATCTACAATATATACAATGATTTTATTCGAACGATTGAACTTCAATATTAGCACTTCGATGGATATTATACAGATGGAAGTATATTAACGTATGTTTATATACGACTGGAATATGCGTGGATAGTTGTTTGATGGATGTGTTTTGATAGGAGGCTGTTGGCACGATGTGCGACACTTTTGTGCGAACGAGAGGACGCGATGAGATGATGGTGTCGGCACACAAATGCTTTTGCATTCGAAGAGGAAGCTATCACATTAGTATTCCTTATAGAGGAGTGACTGTCCAAGCGAGGCACAACACTTTGACACGAGAAAACAGTTCTGCCGCGTACTCATCCTGATGGAGCAGCGAGAGGAGAAAGCGGTTTACCATAGAACAGAACTAAACGAAGCCTGGTTAGCGCAAGCAGTCTCTATGTTATTCTTAAGTGCAACGCTGTTTAACTGGCGCGAACTTCTTGCTTCATCCAATTTCGTTTGTTGGTTTCCTTTTGTAAATTAGTTATCATAAAATGCTCCTCTTCAATGGAAACTGAGTGAGAACAGCTGAAGGACCACTTTCATCATGCAACCAAAGGCGATCAACGACGAAACCAACCGCCAGCAAGTTCTGCCATGAAATTCATTGCCTACACCGCCATGCCAGAAGATGCGATACCTCGCAGACCATGTTGGTGAAGGCAGCATTAGTTTCACGCCAGATGCTGCATTTACATGCTCAAGAAGTCAGAAACAACACGTTCAGTTTCTGTCATCTCGCACAGCCCTGCATCTGCAATTATATCCCAGTTTTAATTCCCTATTCAGTCAATTTACTAATGCTGAGCAAAATCAAACAACTGCAAATTAATACACACAGCAGCGTTGAACACAGAGAACTCAACTTTCTCCTCCTAAAATGCGTATGCAGAGTTCTCACCTATAGTATAAAGGTATATCCTTTGATATTACAATCATCTATAAACGTTGCACATCGGATATGAACAATTAATTCAGATGTCAATTTTCAGCACGACAAAGATCGGGCGGCACTGAAAAGCTGCTGCTCTGCATTTCAGGAATGCAAGCGCACGAGAGAACGCCGAATGCGATATTTCCCTATTACGCCGCGTTGTTGTTGCTGGCGATTACGCCGCAGCGCCAGTCTCTCCGTCTGCGAAACCGTGGCCACAGTCGTGCGCTCTCCATGGCAGATTACTCTCTGTTGGGATTCGTAGGCGGATCCAATGAATACAAGTGTGCACAAGGAACGTTTTTCCAGAATGTCAATTTCCATAAAGGTCCTACTTCGTCCTGCAGTTATGCATGTGTGCCCCTCTCGCTCTCTCACATACAGTATCCCAAGCTTACCACTTGTGACCGTTGCCTCACAACTGTGACATCCTCTGTCGCTCCTTGACTTCGCTTTCCAACAAATCTCCACTCGCAGATCACAATCGAAGCAGACAAGTTGGCACAACCTCAGCATTTTTTGTCATGAAACCAGCCAAAAAGCAGCAAACGCGAAGGATACCGAGCGCCGCGGTGGCTCTGGGCGTCTTGGTGGTGCTCGGTGTGTTCTCGCTGCTTGCGCGTGTTCGTGTCGTTCGACTGACTGCGCGGTCCGATGCGAGCGTCATGACTGCACAACAGCAGCAGCAGCTCGCCGAGTTGTGCTACAAGCAGCGCGATCTGGGACTCCTGGAGGAGATTCGCGCGTCCAAACGCCAATTCTGCGGATACGACAGCCTCAGCGGCCAGAAAGGACAGGACCCAGCAGCTTCTACAGAAGTCAATGTGTACAATGTCGCGGGTGGGGTCAAGGTCACGGTGTTCCGCAACCTGGAGCTCAATCTCGTCAAAGTCGACATCACGCAGCCGATCAGCGATATCTCCCAGGATGGAGGCGACCACGACCCGCGGTTCGTGTTCACGGACCAGATCGTGTGCTGCCAGTGCCAGCAGTTCGCGAAATCCAAGCACGGGAGCCGCTTTTCACCGAATGCGTGGGCAATCTGGGAGGCGATCCTCACGGGTGTCGACACGCGAGCGGACCCAAAGTCCACGGTCTGTGACCCAGCCCACGCCAGATTGCAACCTGGACCAGCGCATGGAGACCGACTCGTCGAGTTTACGCAGCCAGTGATCCTGATCGCTCGTCGGGACGATCACAATCCGTTTTTCCAGGTCTCCAGCACGCTGAACGCGTGGTTCGTGGCCAAAGCGCTTGGATGGGACTTGCAGCAAACCCAGGTGGTGTACCTGGACGCTGGGTACCCTTCGCCTGTGGATGCGCTGCGTCAGAAGCTACTCGCGCCGAACCACGACATCGTCACGGGTCAGTCGTTGATGGGGAAACGTGTGCACTTCCAGGGGAACGTCATGCTCCCACCAGAAGAAGGCTCGGGTCCTATGATGCAGCATTTGAATGATGTGGAGCCATGCCACGCATCGCAATTGTTCAAGCAGTTCCGTGAGGTTGCGCTGACGACGATGGGTGTGTCGTCATCCAAGCCAGCTCCGTTAGAAGGAGAAGCTGTCGTCGTCACGGTGATCACGCGAAGACCGTACAAAGGACGCACAGTGCAGCGCGTCTGGGTCAATGAGGACGAGGTTCTCGACAAAATGCGCGATGAGTACAAACACCTGAACGTAGTTTTCCAGTCCGTGGACTTTGTGGACCTCACGATCGCGCAACAAATGAACGTGACCGCGAACAGCGACATTGTGATCGGCATGCACGGCGCCGGGATGGTCAACGTCCTGTGGACGCGACCCGAGACGCTCGTGGTCGAGATTTTCCCCAAGCGCAGGAGACGATGGGGATACCGCAACCTGTGCCAGTTTGTGGGCTGCGACTGGCACGAGTTCCGCGGCGGCACCGACATTGGGTATTTCTGGACGCGCGCGAACGCTAAGGACAAGGAAATCTCGTACGACGAGTGGCGAGCATTCTTCGATCCACTCTTTCAAGCGCGATATCGCGCCATAAAATCCAGGTAGAGTGGCAAGATAATAGATCAATAAGCAAATGAGTTTGTGCACAGATTTCGATGACATTTTAGCATTCCAAGCTCGCGGAGTCTGATGTCTCCCCTAGTGATCATCTCTTTGGTGTCGCCAAGTTGGCAGCATTCCTGTACTTGCAACTACAACTACTGCTATTTGAAACTCGCGGCATTGCCCCTGCTCATGTATTTTACGCGATCGTCTCGGCAAAGTGGACGGAGCGCAGGTTTCCTGTTCGCTCGTACGAAGGTCGACCGCAGTCGGGCACGACGCACCGCTTATCTACCAAGTGGAGCACAAAAATCATATCAGCCTGACAAAACTCGACAGGATTGTATGGAGTCATCTCGTCGTTGCCTTCGCACCTTCTCCATGAGCCCAGCACACGCCCTTGCTCTTCGCGCGATTGCTGCACGCAGACATCTTGCATTTCACGGATCCACCAACGCGACTCAAACAAATGGAAGACAGCTTGAGATTTGGCTCTCCAAACAATGTCAGAATGACAAATTTTGCCATGCTTCCAACATCGTCGAGAGTGCTTTTGCAGCCGGGGATGGCACAGAACTTGCTGTTTTTCTTCAGGTGGTTTGCTGCTACCCAGTGTGGATTGAACTGAGGCGGGATCGGCGGCTCCAATGGAAGTTGCAAGCTTGAGGCTGAAGAACAAGAGGCGGAGCCCATCGGTTGGTGGACACAAGGTTGCACCCAAGTGTGCACATCCCTGCTCTCCGTCATCCATAGAAAGTGATAAATCATTCCGAATGATTTCGGATTTGGGTTTTCTAACCATCCTGTCCCTCGCTCCTTCTCTTGTTCGTTCCCTTCCAACAGACTTGAACGCGTTACGGAACGAGAGGTTTACGCGGATTATGTTTCAAGTGCATGATCGAATGCGCCACGTTGCACTTTTGTAGCAGGTTTGTCCCGAGGGAACTCTGCTCCATGGTTCAGTCGCTGATTTGCATTGAATGAGAGGCACCACCTGTCCATATTATCCGCTGCACCGACGTATCTTTTCGAGCCAGCAAACTTGTGCCTCATGGTGCTCATGCAGCGAACATGTGTGGCGCTTGCTTCAACGCTTTGGTTTTAGCCACACAGCACGTAGTACAAACGAACAGAAACTTGCATAGGTGGCACATCTTTTTGGGTTATTAGATATACACGGCATCTTCGTCCTCGACGTCATGCTGGAGCAATGGTCGTCGCTCGCCATCGCGACGTCGTCTTTGCCGTTTGCTTTTGCGTCTCCTCTGTTGGATTCGGACTAGCAGCAGGATGGAAATCCACACGACTGCAAACGCCGCGACGACGCCAGCAGCGTAGCGGTTTTCTTTGATGAACTCCCATGCGGAATGCGCTTGTGTTGATATGGAACGGGAGATTGCCGTCCAGTCGATACTGTGCGCCGCATCTTCAGGAGCTGGAGTTGTCGATGCAGGCTTGTCCATCATCTGGTCACTGGGGACGAGAGGAACAGGTACCTGGCTGTTTCTCTCACCGCTGACATGACTCACCTTCAACGTCGGCACCACCGATCGCTTGCAAAGGATTGTAGGTGTTGACTTGACTGGTTTAGCGATGCCTTTGAATGGTTGGCCGAGGGCGATGTCTGTGGCGACGCGGCCATTCTTGTCGCTCATGACGCGCGGAGGCTGTGCGCCGACGTACTGGACGCTGCCACTACCCCTTATGAAACTACCAAGGTAATCGGTGGCCTGCACGGTGACGTCCGCGGAGCCGGAAAGCTGAACCTGCACATTTGTGCAGCGTAATGCACCAAGTCGGGCGTTGCCAGATCCCGTCAGAACCACTTCTTCAGACGCACACGTGCCCCCCGGCTGGCTGAACGATATCATCCCTGATCCAGAGAGCGACACCTTGACGTTTGCAATCGCAATATTGGGCGTGTCCAAACACGTTTCACCCGACCCGATACCGACGAAGGACGCTGTCCCAATGGAGCTGCTAGCAGACGACTGCTGCAGCTCGGAGCTCGCAAACACCTTCACATTGGCACCAGAGCCTTTCGCGTTGACTTCCAACGAGTCAAAGCAGAACGCTTCGGCTTCAACCTGCAGATTACCAGTGCCTCTAACGGTCCAGGACGCATTCTTAGCGGCGAGCGTCTCGCTTGTGTGCACGAAAACATCCCCGGAGCCAGAGACGTCGATGTTGATCGCTGTGTCGCTGGCGCTGACTTTTGAGTTGGCAAACACTTGATCCAAGACCACCACATCTCCAATGCCTGTCGTCAGAAGGTTCTGCAACTGATACGGCCGCGCAAGGACGACTTGGATGTCGTCGCCATACCCGCCACTCAGTTGGATCTCTCCACTCGCATCGCTGGTCACAGAGAGGCCGCCACCAAGGAAAAAATGGTCGTCATCATCATCGTCCTCGCTGCCGACTTGTGCCAGTACTTGGCCACTGGTAGCCGTCAAGAGAGCAGCGTCGTAGGATACAACCACACGAGACGAGACGGCAACGCGCAGCGTGCGCATTGCACCAGCCACTCCGCTTTGATCGTCCGTCGTGGCGATCGTCCATCGGGCACCATTCGAAGAAGGCGGCGAGATCGTCAGCAGCGCGTCGACGACGAATGTCCTGGGTTGCACCGCAACTGCCGCCACCACCAGCAGCAGCCCGAGCGGCGCGCGGATGCACAGGCAGCGCTCAAGTGCTGTCGTCCTCATTCTCTGCGACCGCTGCATCGAGGAGAGCGCTCGTGCGCAATGTGTTCCTGAGTTGGTTGTGGGCTTATTCACTCTCTCTTCCCATCTGGATTAAGGAGCTCAGTCAGCTTGCCATCATTCCTGCTCAGAGGACAAAGGGAAATAGTGACAGTGTCTTGGATGTTAACGGTCAGGATAGAACAGTATATTTTTGTTATTTTTCGCAAATTTATCCAGACAGCAGTATATAAATGTGAATTAAGTCGGATTCTGTTCACTGGTACAAACTCACACTCATGATGAGGTGGCACAACAATGTAAGAGCAGACTGATTATAAGAGAGCAATACAAAAAGCAAACATCTGATACAAGAGCATGACAGAGCATTTCAGACGCGAGGTAGACTGCACCGCGCCAAACAATCGCGCACAGCAGCACAAAACAACAAACAAAATCTGCACAAAGGGTAGAATAGACGCATGCTCCGTTAATCATACTGCAACAATACTACGGTAGTGGCGTGTACATTCTTCGCGCTTGGTATCGATTGAATCTGCGAGTCGCCGAAAAGATCGCGATGGCTGCAAGCGCGATAATCGCGACCAATAAAGTCGTGTTGGTAGCCTTCTCGCGTTCTGTCAGGTCAGTATTCGTCGACGCTAGGACGCCATCACCAACCACTGTATCTGCTTGTGAGTCGCTGGACAGCTCCCGCAGTGCAGCTCGCTCGCTCACGAAGACCCGGGTGAACAGATAGCCTCGTGCTTCCGAGTCTTGGTTCCTTGCGTGGATTTCGATGCCGTCTTCTTCAGCACCGCTCTCACTCAAAGGCACGACGTCGAGTAGCTCGATCAGGTCGCTAGCATTGCCGCGTATTACGATCTTGGCGACGACGCTTTCGTTTGTAGAAGTCAAACCATTTTCTTCGGCGCTCAGCGACGCATCATAGTCGACAAACACGGGACCTGGTACTTGGATATGCAGTTTGTGCAACTGCTCTTTGCTGCTGATCACCCACGTGCGCTGCAGTGTCGTGTGCTCGTTATCGGCGATATTGGTGGGGACGACATCGGAAGCGTGGATCGTCAATGCATCGGCTGGAGATGCTGTGAGGAAACCGAGCAGCACCAGCAGAGCGACCATAGAAGCTGTGCGTCGATTCATGAGGTTGTCCTGGCAAATAACAGTTTGCTGTGGATGTGTAGTCACGAGTGTTGCTGTCGGAAATTAATGGAGTGAGCAGGTGCTGGCAAATCTGGAAATGAAAAACGTTTCAAGATTTCTTTCTTCGTTTTGCCAAATGTTTTGTTGTGACATACACTCCGATCCATAAAGTAAAGAGTGGCGGTCACATCTCCACCTCTTATAATAGCATAAACTATCTTTATGTCGTTGAGAGGATGATTTTCAAACACTGAACTAATTTTGTATGCATGTATGTTTAATAAACAGGCTTTATTAGCATTGTCTACAAACGGAATGTTGGTAGTGTTTATGGGAAGTGCAGCTCGTCGCATGTTGCTCTGCCGCAACTGGTCTTCGTGTCTGTACTCATCAAAGGTTCTTGTGATATTCTCTCTCTCCCCATGGCTCTGGTGCATTCGTCCAATTGTGTGCACGCTCGCTGGTAGTGCGCCGCTATAACTATTCGCATACAAACGCTATTTGCCGCCTTTGTCAGCTTTTCAACTTTTTATTTCGACTGTTTGCATTACATGGATACTGAGTATGAATTACAGGATTCAAAGATGAATGGGTTGTGTTGTTCTACTGCGGTAATACCGTCGCAACTTACTGTATTTTGGAATCACTTCAGCTCATCTGGGATCCACGCCGAGGGTGAAGATCTGTTGTGAGGGGTTGCCTTTCATTCCTCAGTTGGCGGAGACGATGGGGAACAGCGCCACGAAGCCTGGCGATTTACTCTGCGCTGCAAAAGCAGGAGATGCAGATGGCGTCCGCCAGTGTCTTGCGCGTGGATCAGCGGTCGACGAAGAAGACGAAGAGGGTTGGACGGCGTTGTTTTGGGCAGCAGACAGAGGTGAAGTGGATCTACTGCGACTACTACTCAACTCTGGCGCATTTGTAAACAAAAAAGACATATGGGGTTCAACAGCTTTGTTTCGAGCCGCTCGCAATGGGCACATGGATGCAATTCGAGCTCTGATCGAGTTGGGTGCATACGTGAACGAGAAAAATAACCATGGGTCGACGGCGTTGTTTTGTGCTGCTGAGATTGGATACACAGGTGCTATTCGAGAGCTGGTTGAGTTTGGCGCATTCGTGAACGAGAAAAGCAGAAATAGCGCGACAGCGTTGTTTTATGCTGCTCAAAAAGGACACGCGTATGCTGTTCGAGCTTTGGTCGAGTTAGGCGCATTCGTGAACGAGAAGAACAGCTATGGCACGACAGCGTTGTTTCGTGCTACAGAGAATATAAACTCGGATGCTGCACAAGTGCTGATTGAGTTGGGTGCAATCGTGAATGAAAAGAACAAAGACGGAGAAACAGCTCTGGATTATGCTGCCCGAAACGGCCACACACGCGTTGTTGAAATCCTGACTCAATTGCGTCCATCTGCACACCAACCAAGTCCCAACAATGAGTCTTCACTGCAAGATAAGGAGAATCTTGGTCATTCCAGTTCAACTGAGCGTGGAGAGCCAACCGAGGGTACAACAGCGGTCCAACCGGCAGATACAAAGCCGGAGCTGACTTCTGACAATGCTTCTGTAAAAGTGTCTCCCGAATCGAGCGACCATGCATTGAATCAATTTCTCGTCGTCAAGCTCAGTCGCGTTTTGTCGAACGTTCTCCCCACACTCCAGCATCACTGCTCCTCCATGTTTGAGGCGGAAGTGATGAGCAAGCGCGTCTTCTGTCGCCTTCAGGGTATTTTCCAGCAACTCCATGACGTCGATGCAGCCGAGAAGAGAGCCGCACTTGGTGAATACAGCGACGTGATCGCACGCTTTGACCAATTTCTACTCAAGCATGGGAAACATGATTTCGTCACGCGTCTTGTGTTGCGTCTCGAAATGATAGAGGACATTTTGCAATTCCACGAAGACATTGATCAAGTTGAGTCTGCGCTGGACTTACCTCTGAGCTCAATATCCCATCAAACGGCAGAGGAGGATCAACAGCAGCTACTTCAAACATTCAGAGATATCTGTGATGACAGTGAAATAATCGATGTCCACATATCGAATGACCGAGCAAGACTTGATGCTATAACACTCCTGCGCAATGCGTTGACTCGGCGCACAAGAAGCAAATCAAGTTGTGTCAACGACTACTGGGGGATTATTACAACCCTTGAAAAGCAACTCACGAGCTCCATTTCCCAGCCTCCAGATGTCGTCGTCGCAGAATGGTTTGTGCCACCTTACCAAGTTGAGTGCAATGAAAGACCGTTCAGTCAAGGTTCGTTTGGTGCAGTGTATCTGGCGAAAATGAATGGTGCAGACGTTGTAGTCAAGCAGGTACTCACATTTGACGATGGTGCACGAGCGCAGTTTTTGAAGGAAGTCCAAGTCTGGAGTCGATTGCGGCATCCTCAAGTACTCCCTTTTCTTGGTGCGTGCCACGTTGGCAAGTTCTTCTTCGTCTGTGAGTATGCAAAGAATGGCACACTGCCTGAATTTTTGAAGAAAGGTGACAATCGGCAGATGACATGGAGAACGTTGCATGAAGTCGCGCTGGGATTGCAGTATTTGCACAGCTTGCGAATTATTCACGGTGACTTGAAGGGCAACAACCTGCTTGTAGCAGCCGACGGCACAGCCAAACTAGCAGATTTTGGACTTAGCCTGATTATCGCAAGTTCCACAACGGTGAAGCCCGAAAAACTTGACGCACCGCGATGGCGAGCCCCAGAGGTTCTGAAAGGAGAGTCTATCTCCATGGCATCTGACATTTTCGCGTTTGGAATGTGCATCATTGAGGCTGTGAGTGGTGAGTACCCATGGGGAAATGCGCTCCTGGACGCTGCAGTTCGAAGGAATGTGAAGAATGGAGTTCCATTACTCAGACCTGGCGGGTTCAGTGACTCTCAATGGGAGCTAGTAACCAAGATGAGTGCGCATGACCAGTCCAAGCGTATCAAGATTGCTGCCATCGTTGACACGCTAAACGATTTCCGCTTAGAGGAACTAGATTTGAAGTTTTCAGGTCTGAGAGTCTGAGTCAGACAACACGAAAACAGAGCGATTCTTTGGCGTCATCATCTTTCATTTTAGCAACGAGTGCTCGTTGCTAATTTTCACGAGTGAGAATGTACATTGTGTACTTGTATGCTAGTAGATAAAAAGTAACATGAGGTGGGTTGACGCACAGGTGATTATTAGACGTTTTCATCGGTATTTAATGAATGTAAGGCAGAAACAAATGCCTGTCAGTCCATGAAAGTTGCCTTCAGCCAAAACCTGACGTGACCCTAAACTTTCTCGACTCAGAGTCAGTGATGCTGTCAGACTTGAGCTAAACAAGTTCGGCTTTGGGCGACAATTTGTGGATTTAGTACGTCGAATACACTCGGACACTACAGCGCAGTACCTGGTGAACGGTGAACTGTCGACAGAACGGGGGGTCAAGTCGGACATTCGTCAAGGTTGCCCCCTCTCCCCTCTCCTGTTTATCGTCGCCGCGGAGATTCTCGCACTAGCAGTACAACAAGACCCCCATCTGGATGGTATTCGTGTGACCAGATCCGGAGCAGAACCCCATCTCATTTCGACCTTCGTCGACGACTCTGCAGTCTTTTTGAAACAAGGGAAACAACTGCCTCGACTGATGCAGCTGCTGTCCGAGTTCGGTCAGCAATCAGGTCTGCACGTGCAACCAACGAAAAGCAGCTACTTATGTCTCAACACAGCAGTAGTCCAGGAACAAAGATGCGGCATTCCAATTCTGAAGCATGGAGAGACGGTGAGGTACCTTGGCATCCAAATAGGAACTGGAAACATCACACAAGCTAATTGAGAGGACCACCTGCAAAAGCTCCGAACCAGATTGATCATCGCGGCCAAAGTCTCCAACAGTGTGGTGGAGAGAGTGCTTCTACTGAATTCGGTCTTGCTGCCGTCGATTCTGTTCACTGCCGGCTACATCAGGCCCCCAGCGAAGGTCGTGGATCAGCCAGTGAATCTGCAAAAGCAGTTTTGTTGAAATCGACACTCGGCACAGATGGCACGAGGCACAAGGTGAGTCCTTCACTGCTCTGCTTGCCGGTCAAGGAAGGAGGCATAGGTCTCTATTCAATACCTCTTGCAATAAAGCGACAAGAGATGCGGCGGACAACTCGGTGGCTACAGCGAGCGCGAGACAAGTATACAGAGGCTTGGCATGAGCAGGTTCATCAGGACAAAAGTCAAAACCGGGGATGTTGCGCGATTTCACCAAGGAGCGAAGCCAGCACGCACAGACAAGGCTGTACCAGACGAACAATATCCACAGACTCGGGTGGGAGTATCTCTGTGAAGACTTGGTGGTTGCAGAGAGACGCAATCCCGCGTGGAAAGACGATCTGAAGCGGCAAATGGAATCCTTGCTACCGACCCTGGACCTTGAGTGGAGATCAGACGGACGTGTAGGTGTGTACTTTGGGAGAAAACCTGAGCAGACGATTCATCAACTATCGGAAGAGACTCGAGCCTTCTGGCCATCCTTTCAGTGGAACGACAACCCCTGGATAATCGACAGTCAAGGCGAGCAGTATACAGTCAAAAAGGTTCCTTTCCTGAAGGAATGCAATTTGACCAGCTTCAACGTGAGACGGGAAGAAGAGCGAGTGTTCTCCGTGCGGCTACCAACCATGACGGCGACTCTCACGTTCAAACGAATGACCGCCCTGCGAAAACTCGTAACCAGCATCATTCTATGCTCACCGGAGATAGAAATCGATGCAGGCAACCAGCTAATCAGTCACCAGGAGCCGTGGAGCAGGAAACCCACAAAACGAGAGTACAAGTGGATCAGCAACGGCATGGGAACCATCATCGCGGTGCCAGTATCGGAGAGGAGCCACACGGACTACATCCAGATGCAACGGCAAGCAGACGGAGGTCTCTGGACAGTGACCGACTGGGCTGGGGATGCTACTTGCCAACAAGACGTGGCAATGATCGAAGAAGACATACAGAACATAGGGTGGACTTTCAAACCGCACCCACTCACGACGCACTGTCCGTGGCTGGTGCATGAGCGTACTCCCCCAAATAGTATCCAGAAGACAATTGACCGAGCACGAACACGGAGACTGCACATCAAGTTGTATCGAGGTCTCGGAGGACTCATAGACAAGCTCAACGAAGTCGCGAAAACTGACCAGTGGTACAGCCATGTGCAGTACCGACTACCAGCAGATCTATGGAAACAACGAGGATGTCTTACGCCATATCAGATGTGGACGACATACTGGATTTCTACGGTGCAGCTCAACCTGTTCCATCCGGGAAGGATCGAGTCTTCAGCGTGCCCAAGCAATGCCGGATGTGGGGAGACAAAATAAACGATCTCACACATAGTCTGGAGTTGCAAGCGAGCACAAGCCTCGTGGAGGGCCTTCCTCGGACGATGGATGTGGCGAACATTGACAGAGCAAGCACTCAACCTCTTCCTACCTCATATTGCTAGTCGCACAGCCCCGCCAGGTCAACGATCTCTGCTCCAGGAATTGGAAAAGTGCTTCGGGTTCATTACTCCGGAACACTCTGTAGCACTACAGAAACTTTGGTTTATCGTCACATCAAGCATCCCAGTTTTGCTGTGGAGAACGAGAGTGGAAATAGTGCATGAACGACAACATCTCACTATTGAAGAAAGTACCCAGCGAGTGTGGACAGCGTGTGTGATGCAAGTGCGGGCTGTGGCTCATCGGATGAGAACGCTCAAAGGAGAAAAGATCAATGCAACTTGCCTGAGCCAACTGTTCAGCGTACTGGAGAGACAAGACTTGTCGCGCCAACTGGAAGCATGGGCGACGGCGCGTTTATATTTCGGTGGAGGTGCACGCGGCAACCCAGGTCCAGGAGGCAGCGGATGGGTACTCATCCTCCTGAATGAACGCAGCAATCGATGGGAACTCAAAGCATGCGGCTATGCGTACATGGGACCAGAAGTCACGGACAATTGGTGCGAATACAGCGCGCTGAAAGATGGCCTGGCATACAGTGCACACTACCTACAGCATTATGAAGTCAAGTTGGAAGTCTTCGGAGACAGCCAAATGATTATCGCATCCCAGAACGGGTTCTCCTCAATACGCCAGACCAAGCTGCAGCCACTAGCAGTTCGGGTAAATCAAATCATCGCCAACTTTGCGTGGATCTCCTGGAATCACACAAAACGAGAACAAAACAAAATGGCCGATCTTCTCGCCAACATGGCAATGAACTCCAAGAATGCGAAGATACTCACCGACGAATCGAGGGGAAACGATCAAGTTCTTATGTCCCAAGTCGCAGCTCTACTCGACAATGATATCGGTGCCACACCGTCGAAACTAAGAAACACCTCACTCTCCGAATTGTTAATGAGACTCAGGAATTCAACTGTTGTAGATCATAAGTTAAATAGAATTGCTTTCTCTCTCTCTCTTGATACGATCGACAAGTGGTATCGTTGCAGTCACCATGAAAGTTACGTCGTAGGATGGGGTGTGAATGTGGCTGCTCATGCCACTGAAAACAACTATGCGAAGGCTTTGGAGTAGTGGTGCTGTTGACCACTCATGCATTTCGTTCTTTCAGCACTGCGAGAAGCAGAGGACCGACAAACCCAGAAATACTCATCAGAGGCAAAACTTGGACTCTACCATCATTTGATTCGAGGAGCTCATCTCGCAATCATTCTTCAAATATTCCTACCACCATTCCTCATAAGTGTGGCAACGCTGTACCACGCGACCAGGTCAGACAGTGACGAAAAACGAGATGAAAGGATCCATTTGCTTGCGCTGGTCGCAGTCACCAACCGACAGTTCATTTGCAATTCCCATCTGCTCCGCACCTCGCTTCTCTGACACTGGCAATATGTGCGTGGCGATGAAGCGTTTATGGGATTAACTGCAGCGTTACTTTGCATCGGCGTGCTCTCACCTGCGTAGACGAATCGCGCGGCGTGGTTGTCATTGAATCAAGCAATGTGGCGCTGCCCGAAGATATCCTTGGGGAACACCAGACAGACACTCGTCAAGAAGTGGACGCTTTTCAGCTCGGATCCACTCTCAAGCTGGGAACTTCAAGGTCCTGGGACAGGTTTGTCGACTACGATGCATCGATGAGTTACTACAAGACCCTCGAATCCATCACCGCGTCCCGATCCTCTCCTCTTCCATCGCCTCACGGACTTCCAGAGCTTCCTGATCTTCCAACACCAAAACTGCTGGGATATTGGTGGGAAGACTACCAGTGGCTTGTTCGATGTGACTCCATCCGCCGCTGTCACTCTGACAGCGGTCGCGCAAATCGTTGGAGTGGTGACTCGGAGCATCTTCTCAACACTTTTCAACTCGTCGTGACAGCCCCGACGATGACGAAGACCACGGATTGGAGCTGCAGTTTCAATGCGAAGTCGCGGCAGTGGTCATGTCTTGCCGAAGATTCTTTGTCGCGCAGAAAAGCGCGCTTCGTAGTGTGAGGGTCATTTCATCCGGCGATGTTGTCATCGGCAGCGACGTACTCGTGAACGGCCACGACGACGCGGCGCTCAAGCTCGCGACCGTCGGCCTGGGGACTCTACGGTCGCGGCGCGATAACGATACCTTGCGCATCGGCTCGTTGGTTCTGGTTGCGACGGGGAAGCGGGGATGTGCAAAGGCAAGTCGCATCAGTCAATGTCTCTGATATGATTTCCTCACGCTATCGCCAGTGGCGATATTGCGCTCCTCGCAGACAATATCACGTCGCAGCGAAATCAAGTCTACTGTCCTGGGGTCGGCTGATTTCTATGTGCAAGCTGACACAGTAGCGACATCAACACTTGGGACATTCATTGGCGGCTCAGGATCGGTGACTTACTCGAGAAACGGCACGTGCGGCAATCAGACCATCACGATTGCTGGCTCGGGAGATGTGGCCGCGGGTTCGATTGGGTGTGAGAATGTGGATGTGAACGTGTTTGGTTCTGGGAGAGTACTTGTGCAGGCTCGACACAATTTAACAGCGACGATTGTGGCGTCTGGCGGTGTCAAGTACGTTGGCGCTGAACCAGAGAACGTGGTCGTCGAGGGGTTTTCGTTCCGAGGCCATCTGGACGACAAGGTCAAGCAGGCCAAGACCAACAAGTACCATACGTACAAGGCTGTTCCAGTGCCAACGAGGACCCCAACCTATATCCGTATCCACGAGAAGAAGCACCACCAGCACCATTGGTGGAACATTTTCGGCGGTGATGACAATGACTCGGGGGATTCGTCCGACGAAATCAGCATTGACGATGATGGTGGCAATAAGGATCACAAATTCAAGATCCATATTGAGATTGGTGATGATGATGAAACGCCATCTGGTTCGAGTGATGAACTCCCTCCAAGTATGAACCCACAGAGCAGTGGCATGCGTTTGGCAGCAGCGTCTTTCAGACGAGGACCTAGCGCTCCTGTGGTATTTGGCGTGTTTGGAGTTGTGATTGGAGTCGTCGCTATTGCTGCGGTGAAGCACCAGAAGAGACGCACGCGCCGGGAGTACAGTCGTCTCGTTTAAGTGAACACATGAGCTGTGATCTAGCAGCATTAATCGTTGCGCTAATTCTGAAGCTGGAAAAGGCTTGCGTATCTTTCTAGCATCAGGGTTGTCTTGCAGTGCCTTTTTCTCGGACCAGCAGCTGTTGATGGCTTCAATGTCATCGGAGAAGTGCATATCGTGTACTTGAAAAGGAGAATTACTTCAACGCTGCTAAAGACAGAACCTCTGGCGTTTGCTTGATACACCTTTGCCCGTTCAGTGCAGTGACTGTCGCGTAGCGCGAGGCATCGCTCATTACGACTTTCATGCATCGAATCATGCACGCGAATGCCTTACATACAGCCACTGAATTGTCCGTGTCTCCTCTGTCGGGATGGTTGAACAGCAGCACACCAATGCATTGATCGTACTAAGATACCTCACAGCAGCAACTTTTAGTTATGGACAGGTCTCGTCATTTCATGCATTTCATGGAACGATCGCAGAACGGTGCAAATGCGGGAATGATGGCACGTTATTGCCACAATGAATGGCTCGTCGGACAAGCGAACCATGCCAATCGCAAATCCTGAGTTGTTGATAAATACATTCTTGCCCGGAATGTTTGCGGAGTTGACAACGTGACAATCATTGGCGAGGTGACTGTCAACACTCTGTCGAGAATGCAGGCACAGAACTGACCACTTTTTCGTCCACGATCCATGTTGCACATTTTCAATGCTCTGCACTTGATCATTCTGCAATTTGCTCTCGGCATCGAACTCGCTCACACTCCGTTGGTTCAAGCTCCTGAGCGTCCACAATGAAGTCGTTCTTTTCGTCTACTTTGAGTGGACTCAGCCTCGCAATTGCGCTCGTCCTGCATGGTTCCGCTGACGCTGTGACCATTGACGCCAGCGCTATACAAGCACCAGCTTCCAGTCGAGGTCCGTATCAGACCCTGGAGAAGACATGGACGATCGCCAGCTCGAGCGGACTCCGTAACCTGCTCGTCCAAGTACCAGGGACTGTCTTTGTGGACTACGACGCGACTTTGAAATCGACTTCGGATGTCGTCGCGAAAGTTGTCATGACTGGTGATTCAGCCGACCTGCTGCAATTGTTTCAAGTGAACCCATGGAGTCAACACAAGGGAGATGGGATCGAGTTTCGCATCCGCGACGATGTAAACACCCAAGCTCGCGGTCATGTCTTGGCGCAAATCTTCGTGAGTGACAAGCACGCGTTGCAAATGATCAAGAGTTCGTCGTCTGCGGACATCGTCGTCGGCGACAGCGTAGTTATCAACGACAACGCTGACGCTGAGATTGAGATTGAGTCGTCAGGTTCTGGCGATGTCTTCATTGCGTCGACGGAGATGATGACCTTGGGAACACTCTCTGTGACTACCTCAGGTTCCGGTGACATCCAGGTTCAGACGCCTGCTGTTAAAGCGTCGAAGGCAATTGTAATCAACAGCTCTGGAAGTGGTGACGCTGCTATCCTCGCTAATGAGATCAGCTCTGACGCCGTGAACACCAAGGTTTCAGGGTCTGCAGATGTATTTTTCCAGGCGAACCGCGTGAGTGCGACTGCGATCGACACGATCGTGGTAGGATCAGGAAGCGTGACTCTCTCTCGTCAAGGCGACTGCGCCACTCATCACATCAAGGTGTCTGGATCGGGAAGTGTCGCTGCTGGGTCTATTGTATCTGAAAATGCAGATGTCAGTGTGTCCGGATCGGGCGATGTGCTTGTGCAAGCAACAAACGAACTGGTCGCGTCTATCTCTGGCTCTGGAAGCATTGAGTACGTGAATGCGCAACCAAGCCAAGTGCTTGTGAAGGGTTCGTATTTCCGAAGGAACAGCAAGCACTCTCACAAAAAGATCAAGCAAGCAAGCAGGAACCGCTACAAGGTGTACCGCCCACATGAACTTCCACCGCGTACGCCACAGTTGATCGTTCTCCACTACGCTGGACACATCCGTTGGGGTGACGGCCACGCGAGTTGGGGCAATGGCTGGAACATTGACGATGACAGCGATTCGTCGGAAGAGTTCGTCTACTGGAGAGCAGCCAGCACCAAGTTGGCGGCGGCTCTGCCCTCTTCTGTGGGTGACTCGAGCACTGTCGTCATTTTGGCTCTCGCTGGCGTTGTCATGGGCGTAGCTGGTGTCGCGTGGCAACGATACCGCAACCGAACTGTGTACAACCCACTTGTCTAGGGAATCCATTTGGCTAATTCAATGTCAACGACCAAGAAAGATGAATCAGTGAATTTTACTAGTTTCAATGCAAATCTCAAGGTAGTGGCCACAGAATATCAACATAGGCATAATTGTCTGCGGGATTGTACGTGTGCTCTGCATTTCGTGATAGCAGCATGAATGAAACATCACTCATTGCAGTCGCCAGACGCTGAAGGTACCTTCGATCTGATCTACGTCAATCTGACTTGCTGACCTTTGTAAGGACAGTGCTGGCACGAAGCGCAAACACAAGACACAGAGTGAACAATCTGTTGGCACACTTCAACACTCTTTCTCGCACCTAAAGTGCACACGCGCTCCTTCTTTCAAATTGACGGTCCAACGTTGAAAAGAACAATCGTAGAAGCAAGCAACGTGCGCGTACTTTCTCGTTCGTTTCCTTGTTGTATCAATGGTAAAGTTCATGTACTTTCCGTGTCAATGAGGATGCGTCAAACTGCAAAATATCATGTCACCCGCCATCATTCACCGACTCGGAATGGTGGTACGACCTCCAAGACGATGCGCGAGTGACATGGGACTGTCGTGCGGATCAAATTACACATGAACGAGCTCGACGGCATGGAACTCAAACGCAGCACGAGCCATTCCACACTCTTCAACTTGCCGCCAACCCGACACTCCACAGACCCTCGACACACTCCCCCAAATCCCTGCCATGAAGACTTTTTTGCCTTCCATCGCGTGCCTTGGTCTAGCTCTGACCTGGACAAGCACCACTCACGCGCTGTCCATCGATGCCGGACAGATAACTACTCCAACGGACATTGCCGATCCGACTCAGACTCTCGAGAGGACTTGGACGGTCTCCAGCGCAACCGGTCTCCGCAGTTTGTTCGTCCAGATGCCTGGACCCGTGGTTGTGGACTACGACGCGTCGCTGACGGACTCTTCGGACGTGGTCGCGAAAGTGGTTGTAAGGGGCGACTCGGAAGCCTTGATGAACCTTGTGGACGTCGTCTCGTGGGATGCGCATGAAGAAGACGGTCTCAAGCTCCGTTTGAACGACCCCGAGATGAGTCTGCAAGGTCATCTCTTGATGAAGCTGTTTGTGAAGGACCCGCAAGCGTTGCAACACATCAAGGCGTTGCCGTCTGCAGATGTCCTGGTTGGTAATAACGGTGGAACGGAGTTGTCGGCTCAATCGCGGCACTACAGCAAGGAAGCTAAACGAGAGCGTAAGCACGCTCTTGAAGAGGCTAAGCGCGAACGTCATGAAGCACTCAGAGAAGCTAAGCGTGAGCGGAAGAAGGCTCTAAGGGAGGCTCATCGAGAACGTCAGAAAGCTCTAGAGGAGGGTGAACTAGCACGCCTAGAAGGTCTCGGGGTGACTGATGATGCTCGTACTGAGGTTATCCATGCTCTCGAGGAGGTTAAGCGAGCTCGTGAAGAGGGTATCAGAGAGGCTAAGCGGGCTCGCAAGGAGGCCGAGCGAGAGCGCGAACAAGCTTTGAAGGAGAGCGAACGAGCGCGCCAAGAGGGTATCAGAGAGGCTAAGCGGGCTCGCAAGGAGGCCGAGCGAGAGCGCGAACAAGCATTGAAGGAGAGCGAACGAGCGCGCCAAGAGGGTATCAGAGAGGCTAAGCGGGCTCGTAAAGAGGCCAAGCGGGCTCGCAAGGAGGCCGAGCGCGAGCGCGAGCACGCTTACCGGTACATCTACGAAGACGGAGACGGCTGGTACGTTGACGACGATGACTCGTCTGACGACTTTTGGATTTCCTCGGATGCTCGCGTGGGAGGCTGGGGACTTGCTGCGACCCAGATGGCTGCTACTGTGTCGTCTTCGTACGATCCAGCTAATTCTGTTGCGGTTTTTGCGATGCTTGGTGTGGTGATCGGTGTCGTTGGCGTTGCTGCTCAAAAGGTGTTTCGCGCTCGCTCGCAGTACACTTCGATTGTCTAGGCTGGTAAGGTGCTGAATGCATCGTTGTAATGCTGCGCTGAGCACCGAATCCATTTGGGATGGTGGTTCTCAGTAACTCGCCGTCATATTTGGATGTAAGCATTTTGCTTTTCGTTTGGAGATATATTAACAACTTATGAAGCAGTCGATACTTTGTGAGTGATGCCCTGTTGATATAAGTTCGGATTACCGAGGTTGCAGTAATCTCGGTGTTCAAGACGAGGCATTGTCGATGCTTCCACAGGAAATCGTAAATTTTGGAGTCTCAAATCAGTCTGAAATTGAGACTCCAAACTGTGGAGTCCTTCGTATAGGGTTTAGTACCTAATTGATGAAGACCGTGACACACAAACCTATTTTAACTATTCAAGGGACAAAAGTGCTACTAATTTGACCTAAATAGGGTATGACAAGATTTCTTGGGTGTGATTCTGCGACTGCGTCAAGATGCAATAGAACCAGAAAATTCGGATAATTTCATACTCGATAATCACTTTGATTTTTGAACTCGCTGGACGCGAAGGTCTTATGGAATCTGGGAAATCCTGAAAGACTTCTCTGTATCAACCCACGAATTCGAGCCTATGTTTATCAACTCGTCGCGCGAGTAGAAGACGTGTCAGCCATACAGAATGTTTCGGAGAGTCGTCTGCTGACGCTTGTCACTATAACGTTCCACCTCTGTAGCTTTCTCCTGAAGTACAAGCCAAGGGAAAATGATCGCCAGCATCCAGTATTTATTGCGAGTGGTGTGATCTCAAGCAATATTCGAGACTTCCATGAAGAGCTCGACCACTTCACAGATTTCAGTAAATCTGAACGTGTCTCCAGTGCGCACCTTGCCCAGAAAGAACAATGGCGCGAAGGTCGACTCAAGCAGCAAGAAAAATTCCAGGATGTTCTCCACGACAACAGTGCTTTGACAAGCGGATTTACCAACTCCGAACAGCTGGCCGGGGAATCATTTCAGCTCCAATACGAATTACGGACCTGCCAAGTAGATGGCGACACCGATATGTGTACACAGGTTGAAAGCATTGTGAATCGAGTTGTTGCTATCGTGCAAATGGCACCGCCGATCGTTCCCGAGTGGTTCGCATCCAGCGATGACGTCGAGTTGCACAGTTGGAATATGGCGACAAATGCCAAGTATCATGGAGTGTGGAACAAAGCGTGATAGTCGCACTTTCGTCTCTGAAGCCGCGTGATTTTGAAGTTCGAGCTGCACAGTGGTTTTCTGTTCGCCACCCAAATGTCGTCTCGCTCTACGGTGCGTACTACGTTGCCAATGCTCCGTTTTTTGTATGCGAGTACGATCCAAAGGGTATCAATCTTGAACACTTTGTGCAAGACGATACAAATCACTGTCTCATTTGGGAAAAACTCTACGAAGCGGCTCTTGGTCTTAATCATCTTCACCAGCGGCAAGTTGCCCACGGCAATCTTCGACGCGAAATCATACTGATCAGCCGAGATGGTTCGTTTTAATGTTAAAAAGGGAAAAATTGCCAGTCGACATGCTATGACAAACGACGAGCAGTGGACCTTGATTGAGCTCATGACCAAACGGATCCGACACAACGCGTGATAGCCTCGTTTGTTGTCGGCAAACTTCTTGAGGTCGTAAATTGCGATGAACAGAACTTACATGTGGCCATTGCACCAAAGGATACAGTCAGAGCGAGCAAAGACCACGTGCCTGCATTTTCAGTGTGCGTTTGCTTGCTTTGTAATTCGTGTGTTGCTCAAACTTTGAATTTATGATTATTGCTTCACACTCCGAGTTCGCTCATCTGAGAAGTTCCAAGCCAATACTCTCACAGTCATTCGAGCTTTTCAGCAATTTCTACAAGTGAGTGTGTGGTGCATCGCGTTTATCGAATCGACAATGTCGGAGTCAAGTTTTCGTTTCTTCAGTACTGAATTCGTTTACCCTCAGATATGAATTGAAAACAATAGCGTCTAGCACAAAGAATTGTTAATGCCGATCAACTATTCCAAACTCAGACTACACAGCAGTCGCCGTACTGACATGTTCAGCACCTTACCAGCCTAGACAATCGAAGTGTACTGCGAGCGAGCGCGAAACACCTTTTGAGCAGCAACGCCAACGACACCGATCACCACACCAAGCATCGCAAAAACCGCAACAGAATTAGCTGGATCGTACGAAGACGACACAGTAGCAGCCATCTGGGTCGCAGCAAGTCCCCAGCCTCCCACGCGAGCATCCGAGGAAATCCAAAAGTCGTCAGACGAGTCATCGTCGTCAACGTACCAGCCGTCTCCGTCTTCGTAGATGTACCGGTAAGCGTGCTCGCGCTCGCGCTCGGCCTCCTTGCGAGCCCGCTTGGCCTCTTTACGAGCCCGCTTAGCCTCTCTGATACCCTCTTGGCGCGCTCGTTCGCTCTCCTTCAATGCTTGTTCGCGCTCTCGCTCGGCCTCCTTGCGAGCCCGCTTAGCCTCTCTGATACCCTCTTGGCGCGCTCGTTCGCTCTCCTTCAAAGCTTGTTCGCGCTCTCGCTCGGCCTCCTTGCGAGCCCGCTTAGCCTCTCTGATACCCTCTTCACGAGCTCGCTTAACCTCCTCGAGAGCATGGATAACCTCAGTACGAGCATCATCAGTCACCCCGAGACCTTCTAGGCGTGCTAGTTCACCCTCCTCTAGAGCTTTCTGACGTTCTCGATGAGCCTCCCTTAGAGCCTTCTTCCGCTCACGCTTAGCTTCTCTGAGTGCTTCATGACGTTCGCGCTTAGCCTCTTCAAGAGCGTGCTTACGCTCTCGTTTAGCTTCCTTGCTGTAGTGCCGCGATTGAGCCGACAACTCCGTTCCACCGTTATTACCAACCAGGACATCTGCAGACGGCAACGCCTTGATGTGTTGCAACGCTTGCGGGTCCTTCACAAACAGCTTCATCAAGAGATGACCTTGCAGACTCATCTCGGGGTCGTTCAAACGGAGCTTGAGACCGTCTTCTTCATGCGCATCCCACGAGACGACGTCCACAAGGTTCATCAAGGCTTCCGAGTCGCCCCTTACAACCACTTTCGCGACCACGTCCGAAGAGTCCGTCAGCGACGCGTCGTAGTCCACAACCACGGGTCCAGGCATCTGGACGAACAAACTGCGGAGACCGGTTGCGCTGGAGACCGTCCAAGTCCTCTCGAGAGTCTGAGTCGGATCGGCAATGTCCGTTGGAGTAGTTATCTGTCCGGCATCGATGGACAGCGCGTGAGTGGTGCTTGTCCAGGTCAGAGCTAGACCAAGGCACGCGATGGAAGGCAAAAAAGTCTTCATGGCAGGGATTTGGGGGAGTGTGTCGAGGGTCTGTGGAGTGTCGGGTTGGCGGCAAGTTGAAGACTGCGACTTGGATGAGAGGAAGTCCAATTCAGCGTGGTCGATGTCTGAAGAGGTCTTGAGTAACTACTGTCTCGTCTCCATTGGCAAATCCCAATCACTTGCGCTCATCTCATTTGTGTCTACATGCATTCTTGATGCAGGAATGAATGTAAGATCGCCATCATTCTTTGTCCTCATCGAAATGAATGAGGAAGCGGAATGATGGTGGAACGATTGTGATTTGGTGCACACCTGTTGGCTTCAGAAGGTGTGACCGAACAGTGAAAGGTATAAACTTGAGATGTCCGTAACGATCCAGCGCATTGTCTGTTTCTCGGACCGTTCTTTTCGATCTCATAGAGAAGTGGAGTGTGTGGAAATTGTACCATCCGGCTGCAAGCAACATGCAAAGCAACAGCATGAAAGGCGAGTCATCTATCTGCCTGCAATTTCCAGGAGAATGCAGACGGATAATTGACCATGACAGCAAAGGTTGCATCTGCTGTTGTCTGAACGGTAAACTGTAGAGGTCGTCCGCCTGCATATCTTTGTTCGTGCATTCAGGAGGACATTCTTTGTCCTTGTGCACAAAAAAGGCGCAAAGAGTATTTGTTCGTGAGGAACGCCAATGAAAACTGATCAGTAACCCTGAAGCGATGCACAAATGGTGCAGTAGTCTCAACTATCCGCTCTCTCTCTCTTTTGAGCAAGACAATTTGGTACTTTGGGCAGCAACAATACTTTTGTTTAATTGTCAAGATCAGTTTGCATATTATAGCGCTACTCCAAAGTTGGCGAATCTGCGTGCAGCAGCGACGACAGCGATGCCCATGACAATTCCCACAGCAGCGAGTGGTCCATATCCACTTTGACACTTGGCTGGAAACTGAACAGTGACAGCCAGAGCGCTTGAGAGTTCCCAGCCATTATAACCCTTCTTGTCATCAATTATCACGACATTGCCTTCCGAGGAGCCGACGCCGATGTAGTACGTCCAGTCATTGGAAGGATGAACGATAAACAACTGTGGGGTGCGCGAAGGGAGGTGGTCTGCGCGGTACGTTTCGTAGCTGCTTGAACGAGCTTGGGTGACCTTGTTGCCGTGCAAGGAGTGCCTTTTGTGCTTCGTCGGGTGCTGGTCGTTCACAATTAGCTGGGCTGGAGGATCGCTCACGTACTTGATGCTTCCTGAGCCTGTGAGTGTTGCGACAAGCTTCTCAGTCACTTGCACACGCGCATCGCCTGACCAATGAACGGCATGACGGACCGTAGCGAGACAATGGAACCAGTATGAACGTCTCCCGATCCAGTCCGAGTCATATTCTGGTCGACACATGTACCACTGCGCGACAACGTCACCGAACTAGAACCATGGAGAACCGTGTCGATGTTAGTCGCACGCAGACTGTTTGCCTGAGCGTACACATCAGCCGAGCCAGAATTCTGGTTTTTGACTTCGTTGGCAGTGATCACGTCAGCGAGAACAGCGACGTCTCCACATCCGTGAGTGTCCTCCGAAAGCACACTCCCAACCTCGATCAATGGAACTTGGACTTGCACATCTCCACTGTGTGCGACGCGGACACTGAGCCCACCAACCGAAAGCTTTTCAGTGGACGCAACGAACACATCACCGGACCCGAGGACGTCAACTGAGATGCTTGCTGCCGCATCGTCGTTGACCAGAGCACTGTCTCTGACAACAAGGTCCCCAGATATCGCGTTCACGATGTTGGACAGCGCGTGCTTCTCACTCACCGAGACTTGGATGAAGACGTGGCCACAGATGGTTGCACTGGCTTGACTGAACTGAAGCTGGAACCCATGCGAAGACCAGTGGTACTGGCAACAGTCCACGTCTTTTCGAGCGTCTTGAATTCGTCAAGAGCCGTCGATGGCACACCCACCTCGCTGGCAGAAATCCTCAACACATCGATACCACCGATCCACGTGAGCGCAAGGACGAAGACCATGCCGAACAAAGTCGCTCTCGCAAACGACCTCATGAAGAAAAGAACGGAGACTGGAGTAGGAGTTTGTGCCTTGGTGTAAAGTGGGAAATGATGGATGAAGCAAGCGTCGAGAGGCAGTGTAAAAGGTGGCAGTGCAGCTACACCGTGGATTTTCCTTTCTGTCCAATCTGAAGGGGACAACATCTTGCAAGCAGATGGCGTTGCAAAGACACTCAGTTTACCCACATTCCTGGTAAGAATGATGCACTGTGTCCCTTCTCTGCTCACACCATCATTCTTGAGTGAGACTGATTGTGGAGCTCTTTGTGGTGCGATTGCAGTGTGACACCATTGATCATTGGTAGTCATGGATGAAACAGCAATGATCTGGCACGTGATTTGAGAGCTGCTGCGAATTGACAACACGTCCCGCAGTGGACAAAGCCATGGACTCACGCGACTTTCAACATCGAAAGCCAAAGCCGCAGTATGTTCATGGAATAACTGAGAACAATAGAAATGACATCATCTTCTCGTGTATTGCGTTGTTTAAAGTGTTAGATTGCTAACAGCAAGAGAAGGTCGGACTTCGACGTGGTGGTGATTTTGCTTGGAAAGCACCAAGAGCTTACAGGCACGCCTAGAATACAGCAGAGTCGGGTTATTGGTGTGCTTTAGTTATTGATGTGTTTTAGAAATGACTGCAAGTTCCATTTCACAAGACTTTCGAACGGGTTCACACAGTTCATCAAAGACGGCTACCGCAGCTGATTGACTCGCTGTTCAGCACTTTTAAAAGAGCGACATGTACTCTTGACGCGGGCACGTCGCTGCATGTACTTGAGCGCCGCAACTCCAACAACGACACCCGAAACGACGTCAATCCCGACAAACACGGACGCGGCGGAATAACCACGCGAGGGTGGTGGACCCGTCACCGTCGTGTCCGTTACCGCATCTTGTTCTCGTTGACGAGGGTGGCAGTGCTGGATGGGAGTCGACAGATATAGTATTGTAGATTGGTGCTTTTCTAACATCCCACAAAGTTGAACCACCTCTGTCCTCCAGAGAAAGTGAAAGGCATCCATGGTTCGAGGGCAATCAGCTCATCTGCAGGTACTTTTACACACCAGCACAACAGTAAACGTATGAGTCAAGTGCACGTGGAGGTGTACTTGAAAGCCCAATGCAAAAAAATGCGACCATGAAAGTCATGCGTGCCTGTGATGTCCTCCTGTGTCCAGCTTCGATCCATAGGTTTGAGTCGGTGCTTCTTCGTCCCAACAAAGTTGCTTCCTGCCGTCTACAGAGATTGTTGACAGGACATCAGGACACTGTCCTAAAAGCATACCTCGTTGGCATTGCCTACGTTCAACAGCAATCTCACCGGGGTGGACAATAGCAATGATTGAGAATGAGAAGTTTGGGTGTGTGAAGGTGAGATCGAAAGTGAGAGAATCTGGGCACGATGCAGACCTTTTGCTGCAAAGGAAACGGTGGCACTTCCAAAGAGAGATTACTGGTTGCGAGTGGACAGCAGAGTGGCGCTTTTCTAACGTCCCACAAAGTGAACCACCTCTGTCTACCAGAGAAAGAGTGGAGGATACCATATGATCTCAAGTGCATCCAATGAGACACAAATAACAGAGCGACTACAGTACGTTGATAGCAGCTGTCTAGTGATTGGAGATAGGCTGAGAGAAATCCATGTCCATAGTGCGCACACGCTGACGCAATCGCCACAGTCAGACTACAGCAGTCCATTCATATTCCTCTTGTCGTAGAAAGTTCATCTTCGAGAATGCTTTGAGACCAAGGAGGAAACAGTGAAAGACAACCAGGTCATCTGGGAGAACGTGCTGCTAGCCTCAGTGTTGAGTCAAATGCCTTCTACTCTAAGCCAGTGAGGAAGCTTTTGATTGATAGGGCTTTGAACATTGGAGCATGATTTCGTATCTTGTTGTCTCATCGCGCCATCATTCTGCGTCCACTTACACTCACTCAATGATTTGTCCACAAGCCTTGGAAGGCAGGTATGGTGGACGAATCATTGAGTGCATTGTTGAAGGAAACTTGTCAGCAGTTGTACAAGCAGGCCGAAGGCAGACCATGAAAGTCATACATGGCGTGTGTCCTCCTGTGTCCAGCTTCAATCCATGATCTTGAGACGGTGTCTCAATCGTCCCATCAAAGTTGCCTCTGCTAGTCTCCGTCTGCTGGCTTATTTGTGAAAGCTAGGTTATTAGAACACTAGTTTGTATCGACCAAATCGACAATGTCCACGAAGGTATCAGTCTCTTTTAAGATGCCAGCAAACTCTCCTTTCAAGCGTGGAGAATCGCAACGACACACATTGACAGAACAGGAATGGTCTTTCTCGAGCACAAACGTCATTCTGCGTCAGAATGATGGTTTTGTCAGTTGACCACCAAGTGACAGACAGTGCGTTTGTCTGCACCACTCACAATG
Source organism: Globisporangium splendens (assembly GCA_006386115.1). NCBI lineage: Eukaryota > Oomycota > Peronosporomycetes > Pythiales > Pythiaceae > Globisporangium > Globisporangium splendens. The sequence continues at coordinate 132,011 of VFIW01000112.1, forward strand.
TGTCGCCCCCTGCGCCAGTAGAACTTGCCCTCCCGCAGCACCAGTCAAACAACCGTCGGCCACTGGTCACTCTTGTAAGCACCAGTGCGATGGCACTCAGCAAATTGCTCGCTCGAAAAAAGGTTTGCAGGCTTCAAGCGGTCCGTTCTTTCAATCGCAGAGTGCTTCAAGATGCAGCTCCAGGATACAGTCGGCGAAACAGTGTCATTGCTCCCCGCGAAAGCGCAGTCAGGAGCTTTGCGTGAGGGACAGCCGTTGCAGTTGTGCTCAAAGGAGGCTTTTGCTCTGTTCGCCCAGTACGCAGGAGTGGAGTTGGTGTCGTCCACTTTACCGAACACTATCACACCATTCCTCACGTACTACTTGAATATGGAAGGCGCGGCGACGACGTCTGCACGCGCGTTGGTACAAGTCGTTTGGGCTCTCAAAGTGTTTATGGGCATTCTACTGGACTGTGTGCCGATCGGAGGATATCGTCGACGACCATACATGGTGATCGGGTGGATTATCACAGCGACCTGTCTGTTTGCCATGGCGTGCATTCCGATCGGAGAACCATACTTCCCTGACCCAGAGCTTCGTCACATCAGGCCGGAAGACTACACACCGCAACAAGAAGCATCTCTAAACAAGGGTGCGCCGAGTACTGGCGGTGTGTACATCGTACTCATGATGATGTCGTCGTTCGGCTGCGTGCTTGCGGATGTCGCGTCAGATGGACTGTTTGTCGAGTACGCTCAACGAGAACCGATTGCAACCAGAGGACATATTCAGTCAGCCGTGTCGTCTGTGCGGGCACTCTTCCAAGTCGTGGCGCAATTGATCACGGGGTTCGGTCTGAGCTCGCCTCCGTACGGCGGTGACTTCGATTTCGGTATCTCGTTCCCCACCACGATGCTGATCTTGGCTGTGTTTTGTCTCCCGGTGATCCCGATGGCGTGGTTCTTCATCCACGAGAAGCAAGTTGAAGCTCCACAATTCAAGCAGTACCTCGACAGCCTGTGGCTGACGATCCAGAGCCGAGCAGTCTACCAGGTTGTTGCGTACTCGTTCTTCTCGGGGGTGTTTGCCAGTTTCACCTACGTCGCGAATGACCCAATCACATCTTACTGGGTGCGAGCATCAAGCTTCAGTTTGAGTATCAGTGGAATTGTTGGAGGGGGAGTGGTGGTCACCACAATTGTCCTCACGGGAATGTACGGACTCAACTGGAACTGGCATACAATCCAAGTGGCGACAACGTTGTCGACCATCGCTGTGGATGCCGTCTGTACTATGAGCGTGACGTGGGATGTTATTCGAGCTCCGTGGTTCTGGGTCGGACTTCCTATCGCCGAAAATGTGCCTGCGGCTATTACCTCCTTGCTCACGTCATTGGTCGTGGCGGAACTCGTCGGTCAAGGCAATGAAGCCGCTGTTTTCGGCTTGATGACGACTGTGCCAAACCTCGGAGTGCCAGTTGGCTTCGCGCTCACAAAGATCGTCAACGCCCCATTCAAAGTGCACAACGACGATATCCTGAACGACACATACGAAGTTCGCCGTGACGTGACGATCACAATCCTGATTTCGTACGTGATGAGTTTGCTATCGCTCGCGTTTCTCCCACTGCTTCCACGTCAACGCGCTGAAACTCAGGAGCTTCGGAAGAATGGTGGGGGCAACAGCGTGATGGGTGCCATCACAATCGCATATCTGTTTGCCGCTTTGTCTATGGCAGTCTTCACGAACCTGCAGAGCATTTTTGAAAGTGAGTGATCCCGCCACATCCTCCAGTCCAGCACCTACAGGACGATCAGAAGTAACCATTGAACAATATGTTTGAGATGCCTGAGTGCGAGCCGTGTGTGTGTTCATTGTTGATGCAAATTCACGATCGATGTGGAAACTGGTTCGTCGAGTACTCCTAGGATTTGTTAGCTTGTGTCACTTGTTATTCGCTCTAAACGTGATCTGTGCAGATCGTGGTGTCTGCCTGAAACAATAGTATCTTTTCTCCAAGTTTCTTGCATCTGCAACGTCTACAACTTCTGCAAGGAGAGCGGTCGGCGCAGGGTCGCCGAAGCGTCCCACCCAACTTGGAGTGCAAGCGCGCCTGTGTGTGCCAGACCACGTCTACGCGGTCTAGCCAAATGTCGGGATTGCATGCCGCACATCTCTGTTGAGAAGGTCGAGGAAAGTATTTCTGAGGCCGCAATGTATGAAGCTCGTATTGTACCTCAGCCACCGCGTCCGAGGCATGTTTCGCTACTGCATCGGTCATTTTGCTGTGTGCTCGCATGTGATGCGTCTAGCTGAGGATAGCCACTTGGTATGCAATTTGCTTCCAATGGTCTTATCCTACGCCAGTTCAATCTCACCACGAGCTTTTAAGCTTGCATCTATGATTTCTCGCTGCACAGCAGAGAGACGATTGAAAAAGTCAGCTGCTCGAGCACATCTTGCACATATTTGGACTGCTTCGAGCACAACCGAGAACTGCTCTCTTTTATCCGATCGACGATATCACGCAGCAAACACGTTGTGCACTGGTTGGAATAGTTGGAATCGTAAGACCGAAGGTTGTCATGATTAGAAAAAGGCAGTACTGACTTACTAAGGCAATATTCTCCTGCCGGCAATGATACTTTGGCGACCTGGCACACACTCCTAATGACAACAGAAATGCTACTCTTCGAGCAAACGATCCAAGTATCCTCCCTCCTTCGCCAAGCCGTAGAACACACCATCTGGATTCTTCACCAAGTTGCGAGGCG
>VFIW01000113.1:0-134013 GCA_006386115.1 Globisporangium splendens
CTTATAGAAACATGATTTAGTCTTGCATGTCCACTCCTTTTTGCTTCCCCTCAGTTTCTTCACTCAGCCTGTTGAAAAACACCCGACCGGAAATCAGACTGTATCTGTTTATGTCCCGTTTAATAATCTACCACAACGCGTGCAATATCGCAAGGTTTGATTTTCCATAGTGCTTGGCAATCATGACGACGACAAGGTGTTTTCTTGCGACAGCCTCGCGTGGTCTCGGCTGCAGCTTCACTATGGCTGACTTTTTGACAAGAGAGCCAATTTGGTATGCGGCAGAGCGTAGGTATAAAGATATCCCCAAAAGGGGTGATGCTGGAATGTGTCGTACGTCATTCAAAATGTAATCATAAAAAAACGTGTTATAAAGTGTCCACTATTGAGAACGACAGTAGACTACTGCCTTGAGAAATGCAAAGCCAGGAGGATACACAGACGCGATGTCCACTGATACCAGAGAGAAAACCCAGCGCTCGTCGCACCGCTTGCCATGAGCCCAACCTTCACAGTCTTACTCTCCGTGAACAGCACTTCTTCTTGATACCTCTCGTCGAGGCGACCATACAAACGCTTCCAACTCGTGATTGTGCGCTCGTTATCACTGTTGACGCTCCACTCGATCACACGAGCGCGGCGCGAGAAGTCTTCGCTGCCGTACGCGGCACCGAAACCCGTACCCCCAGCGCAGCAGAGCTGAATACCTCGACGACGATAGCAATACGCATTCGTGTGGTCGTGACCCGAGAACGTCGCTTTCACTTCGCCTCTTCGGACGAGTGTCGAGAACAACGTCGAAGGTACACTAGATGCCGCAACTTTCTCGCTCATCTCACCCGTTCGTCGCCAGTACTCAAGTGCGCCTTGCGCGTGTTCTTGGAGCGGGATGTGGAAGAACATCACGGCAGGCAACGGACGGAGCGTACCAGCTTCTTCTTGAGCTTCTCTCGATAGGTTCATGTAGTAGTCGACTTGACTCGGGTGGATCCAATCGTAAAGGTTTGACACGACATCGGGGTGACGAGTTTTGTTTGGATGGCTACCAGAGTCCAAAAAGTACATGTGGAACACGTTGTCTGCGGCATTCCCCCATGGACCGTCCACGGGTGCCTGCACACTCAACCGGTAGTTGCCGACCCCATCGATCGTCATCGGACCACGCTCCGTGTACGAGTAGTTCTTCTCCATGACCAGCCTGAGTGCTTCTTCTCTTGGGAACCCGTTGTCATCGTCATGGTTGCCGAGGATGACTGCGTATGGGATCTTGCGGGCTTCGACGCGCATCGTGAAGGCGTCGACGGCGACTTGACGATCCGCGACGGTGCTTGCTCCAGCGTTGTCACCGGAGAACACGACCAGATCAGGCTTCTCCACGTCCAGTAAGTCGTCGATGAACGTCGTCATCAAGGCTTCGGTGCAGGGTTCCCCGTTGACACTACGAGGCGCGTCGAGGCATGGATAATTTGGATTTCCTGTGTAATGCAAATCTGCGAGCTGCAGGATCTTGAACGTCAAGCGCGAGGGCGAGGAAGCCAAGGACGCATCGAGGGTTTCGAATGACACCGCATCAGGATCGTTTTCCACACGTGCAATGAGGGGTGGCTTCTGCTGAGGAGACTGGATCGTGGAATTACTGTCGTGTGTTGTGGAAGTGTCCACCGCGGGCTGAGCAAGGCAGACCAGCTGCTGAAGCCCACAGAATAGGAAGAAGAGCACAAAGGGAGACGTGCGGCAGGATCGTCGGCCCATTCTACAAGACGCGGGATTTTGTTTAATGCGGAGGGAGTGCTCGGCTGAGCGCATTGCTGAAGCAGACTCACCAAGACCAAGCTCTCGAAACGAAGCTCTAAGATGGCCAAGTTGTTGGGCTACAGCAGTACGTTCGAGCGTACTGATCACGCTTAGGATCGTTTGGTTACACCGAAGTGAGTCATTTGCTCTTCAGTCCATTGAAAGTTTCTATGGATCCTTTAAATCTTCTGCACGATCGTTTCATTAGTCTCTTCACCTGTTTAGCAGTGCGACACAAGGATCAGAGCAATCCGCGATATGACGTTATGGTCGAGACTGCAATGATAGTACGGAAGAGATGGAACTCGGCGACTTTTAATCAAAATGAGCAGCTCAATCACCTAATTCGGATCGTTTTTGGTAAATAAGCCAGATTAGGAACCACATCGATAAGTGTGATGTGAAGAAAAACGACAACAGAGACGACAAAACCAGCAATGCGAACTCGAAGCACAACTACCTTTCAAGCGCAAATGCCTGTGGCGTCAGCACACAGCCCACTCGTCGCTGCTGTACACTAAAGCAGGCGTATCCGAGTTTGATTTGATGCGGAACACCATACTTTCCAAATTGATTCCCTATTTATGTTAAGTAGAGATATTCCACCCTTATACTGCTTGAAATCATAAAGGATCCGTGACTGAAAGCCACAACCCTTGCATTGTCGTTTATCAGCACCACAGTTTCTGAATACTTGGATCTTTATAATCAAAACCTGTGACAAACTACGGACGTGGTGCTCCTTTCTTTCCAGCTACAGAGTGTGCTTTTGAACCGCATCCTTAGCACCGCCGCATTGCACGCATCATAGCCATCGTGTCCTGAAAAAGCATCCAGCGCTCAGTGGTTCCAACGTCTCAGCTAGTGAGGATGGAGTCGCGAATGAAGAGACACTCCTGATGCAATGGAAAAACATATTGCAATGAGAGATCGGAGTCTGGATTGGCAAACAAGGCAACTCTTGTGGGTAGGGTCGCTAACTGCCAGGTTACGACATGGAACCAGTCAAGTGCGGCGGTTTGATATTTATGCTTCGCTTGGCTTCATTGACGACGCACATTATCATTTCACAACGTGCAACGGACTACTCAAGAGGCTTCAGAGATGCAGAGCATCGGACGCACAGCCCAGCTAGCGCTGCTTTCATTGCTCATGCTGGCAACCCCAGCAAGATCTCAGGATACGTCTAAGCCGCCACTCTTCGCACGGGAGAGTTCCCAAGTCGGGATGAACAATACCAATGGATCCACGCTCTCGTTCAAGATCCTTCAGCTAGCCGACCTGCATCTCACAGGGGACCCGAGTTATCGTTGCAGAAACGCACCATCCACCCTAGCAAACGGCGGTGTGCTGTGCACAGAAGCGCTTACGACCGAGTTTGTAAACGCACTGCTGGACTTGGAGCAACCCGACTGGCGACAACGTCGAGACGTTCACGGAGGAAAACCATCAAGCGGCAATTGATGCGTTGACCCAAGGCGTTCAGGACCGAAAGATCCCGTTTGCAGCGGTGTTTGGCAACCACGACGACGAAAACGGGTTCCCACGTGAGGAAATCATGGAGATGTTGATGGAAAAGAACTATTCGTATGCGCAGCGTGGCCCTACGACGGTCGATGGCGTCGGCAACTACCGATTGAGTGTGCATGCTCCTACTAGTGGCGTCTGGGGTCAAGCGGGGAGTCCTGTTTTGCAAATGTACTTCCTGGACTCGGGTGCGTATCCTGACAGGCGGAGGTACCCAGACATGCAATCGACCTACGACTGGATCAAACCGAGCCAAGTCGCGTATTACCGTGAGCTGTCGTTGGCAGCGCAAAACGGCAGTTCATCGCCTTCGTCCACACCAGACCCAGCGCTCATGTTCTTCCACATCCCACTCCAAGAGTACAACTTCGATGCGTCTGAAACGAGCTTCACAAGTGGTGACCGGAACGAAAGGGTCGCATCGTCAGATGTCTCGTCCGAGTTGTTCTCTGCGCTCGTGGAGCGGAACGAAGTGAAAGCCACATTTGTAGGACACGACCATGTCAACGACTACTGCTTCAACCGCCAGAGCATTCAACTGTGCTACGGCGGCGGAGCTGGTCTGGGCCAAGCGTATGGCGGTGAGAATTTCGCGCGTCGAGCCCGTGTGATCGAGTGGAGCGTCAACAGCAACAACGAGCGCACCATCCGAAGCTGGAAGCGCTTGCACGGCAACCTGGACCAGCGATATGGAGAGCAGGTGCTTTTCCCGACGGCGACGACAGCAGCAGGCTCGCTGCGTCTGACCTCTGCGGCAAGTGTAACGCAGCAGTTCTCGTTGGCATATGTCGCAGTTGTGATTGCGGCGTCCGCGTGGTTGACGTCAATCTAGCATGGCTTCTTAGTACACAAACAATATAAACAGGCAACCAGCCTTAGCTCCGTATTTAGGAAAAAATGCATATAGAAACAAATAACGTCAAAAAATGGCCAATAAGCGTTGGTTACGGTCTTCTATTCCAGCCCCACAAATAAACACACAGAAAATAAAGCAATGTGACACAACAAATTCACGCGATTTTCAAAAATAACGTAACCCTGAACTTTGAACCACATTCAGTGGTTACGGTCTTCTGTTTGAGCTGCTGACGTACCTTTTGATGGATGTCAAACAATCAGTGCGTCAAGCAGAACAGAAGAATGGCGATGCGGCGCGCTCTGACGGCGGCCGCTGCGCTCCGACGCGCGTCTCCGCATGCGCTGTGGCGCAGTGGCTCGTCTGCAGACTCGAAGCGCGCGCTGGCGACGCTAACGTACCTGCCCAAGCTGCACGCGTCGATCCCCGCGAACCTGACCAAGATCCACGACCTGGTCAACGAGTACGAGGTGCGCAGACTGCAACGTGCGCTGTGAAAATGATGCGATATGGATGATTGCTGATGTGTCTGTTTGTTTGTATATGACAGCGCGTGGTGCAAGCATTTGTTCCTAATCGGAAGGTGCAATCGAATGAAGTGTTCGCGAACAACCACTTGAGGCACGTTAATGTTCACGACTTCTATCGAGTTAGAGGCACAAATTGACGGTCTTTGGTTGCGTGTGTGGTGTATGTATACAGAATCTCCAACATTGACGTCGTTGGATTCGGTGAGGCACTAGAGATCACTTTATGGCTCTTCTGTGGTTGTGTTGGCTCACGTGTTCATGTGCGCTGTTACGACAGATTATGATTACACATTGTGCCACTACACCGAAGAGCTGCAGCACTTGATTTACTCCATGGCGCGCGAGTATCTGGTACGCTGCCCACGTGCCATGACTCACCTTAAAGGGATCGACTCATATGTCCATGCGGTGAATCTCCCTTACCTCTCGTTTGTGCTGCTTTCTCAGGTGAACAAGCTGCGGTACCCAGAGGGCATCTCGGTGTTGCAGTACGATCCGAGCTTTGCGGTCCGTGGCCTCACGATCGACACGGAGAAAGGATTGCTCTGCAAGATCAGTTCGCACCAGAAACTCTCGATCTCGAGTGTGTTCCGCGGTCGCCAGCGCCTTTCGCGCGACGAGATCATGAAACTGTACGAAGGCTCGCGCCACGTCTCGGTGCACCATCGCGACAACAAGATGGAGCCATTGAACGACCTGTTTAGTCTCGCGCACGCGTGTCTGTTTGCTGATGTCGTGCAGTACCTCCTCGAGGCCGACATTGAGTACGAACCGATTGCGATTGTCGAAGATGTCCGTGATGCGATCTCGCAGGTCCACGTCAGTGGCATGATGCACAAAGCCGTAGCTCAAGACCTGGAAAAGTACATTGAGCCAAACCCGATGCTTCTTCCGCTGTTAGAGCGCATCCGCGTGAGTATCTTAGGCTACCTGCTGATCGTTGTCATGCGTTGTAATCGTGATTTACTGACACCTTTGTATTGTCCCCGATGCAATCCCACAGAAATCTGGCAAGAAAATGTTCATCTGTACAAACAGTTCGTTCCCGTACATTGATGCTGGCCTCAAGTACATGATTGGAGACGATTGGCGAGAGGTACGCCCGAGTCGTCATGTGCTTTTCGCATTGGTGGCGTAAACATGATCGGTTTTGTTTCCGATGTCTTCCTGTAGCTGTTTGACGTTGTCGCCGTGAGTGCTCGGAAGCCAAACTTCTACACTCGCCACCGCGCCTTCCGTCTGCTGGAGCCCGATATCAAGCAGGTTCAGTGGCAGGCAGTACGGGAACTTCAACCCAACAAGGTGTACACCCAAGGAAGCTTACACCACCTGAACCGCCTTACAGGCTGGGGAAGGAACCGAGTGCTGTACATCGGGTAGGCATCTTGTACTTGAGTATGGTCGTCACAATCACCCTAAGGTCGTCTGACTCGTGTGTCGTTCTGCCGAATATCGTGTCTACAGCGACAGTCTCTTTTCCGACTTGGTGGAGCCATCGCGCATCAATGGATGGCGAACTGGAGCAATCATTCGGTACGAGTCAACACTAATAATTGAGGATCCTTGAGGTGTCATCCCGAGTACTAATTCTTTCTCGCTGCTCTTGTGTGCCATGAACCAGAGAACTTGAGGATGAAATCGCCGTGCAGCAAAAGCCCGAGTACCAGTTCCTCGCCTTCCAGGTCGGTGATCCCATGACAGCGTCCATCTCTGCTGGACTCTGACAAGTAACTACTCACTCATTCGCGATGTCCTCTGTTTGCCAATACTCAGATCAGCGCGCTCGAAGAGCTCATGCGCAAGATCCAGAACGAACTCCGCAACGAGCGGCAATCAGTCGTACGTACAACTGACATTATGGTGGGTTGACACCAGTTCACCTCTCTAACATTGCCTTATTTCGCATTTTCCATGGCAGAACCATGAGTTTGTCAGCTACCTGGTCGACATCCACGAGGAGCTCCAGACCACGATGGAGCGCATGATCAACGTCAACTTTGGCTCCGTGTTCCGCGCGGACTCGTACCCTTCGCAGTTTGCGTTCTTCGTGCAGCGGTACGTCGACATCTACTCGGCGCGGCTCGAGAACCTCCTCGAGTACCCGCAGAGCCACTCGTTCTACCCGGAGCGCGTCAACTTGCCCCACGAGCAGAAAATCCGCGGCCCCAGCCACTTTGTCTAGACGTATGAGGTAGAACGAGGTAAGACCGGATGTTGCACCCAGTTTTGATTCATAGACAGCATAATGCACTCAGTTCTGGTGATCCAATGCACCTTTCATCATTGCAATCTTTCACTTTCTTGCATGCAAATGAAATTGTCTATTAGAAATAGAGACTGACAGTCTCTACTAGTCGAGGGTCCTCGCTGCCCCGTAGGCGACTGCGACGTCGGGATCAATATCCGAGAGTGGCGCTCGCCCGTCAAACATCTTGGCCAGGTGTTCACGCACCCACGGGATGCGAGAGGACCCGCCAACGAGCACGACGGCGTCGATTTCCTCGGGCGTCATGTGGTTGGCCTCGATGATCTCCTTCACTGGTGCCAGCGTGCGTGCGAGCAGCTCAAAACAGATCTCTTCCAGTTCAGCGCGCGTCATCTCGATGCTCACTGTCTCGCGAGCGTGAAGCAACTCGCCACTCGTCTGGACGACGCAGGATGCTGTTGCACTTGTCTCGTAGCTCAGCGTTCGCTTCAACAACTCTGCGGCACGCCGAATGCCTGCAAGCGTGCATGGCAGTTGGTCCGGGTCGTCGTTCTTGTGGTTGCTACGAACAGGCAATGGTTAGAAGGCGACAGCGATAAGAACATCGAGATAGTAGCAAGGCACCTGTGCGTTTCTTCCATGTCGGATGTCGTGGACGTCAGCGTCGTCCCGATCCGTTCGGCGATCTTGTGTGTGAGTGCTTCGGCCACTATAGCATCAAGATCTTCGCCTATTGATAAAAGGCTAGGCAGTTAGATAAGTCCATCGTGGCATAAGTAATCAGAGTAGAGCCTACCACCAAGGTTGTTGTCGCCAATGGTGTCGACAACATTGATCGATCCTGCGCGCGTAAACAGCAGCGAGACGTCCAACGTGCCGCCGCCAAAGTCAAACACGAGGATGAAGTTCACCGACGGGTCCTGGTGGAGTCCGTACGCGATCGCAGCAGCCGTTGGCTCCTCCAGAATGCGTGAGACATGCAGCCCCGCGGCGAGGAACGCCTTCTGTGTGGCTGCACGCTGCGCACCATCAAAATCGACTGGAACCGCAATCACAGCCTTGGTAATCTATATGCAAGAGTGAGTCGTTCATAACCAAAGTCAGCAGCTACGTCGAGGGTTGTACACACTTGACAACATGCAAATCGTTACTTGGTTGTGACCGACAAAGGCGTGGGCCATGGCGCGCAGGTGGCCGACGATCGTCGCGCCGATAGCGATCGGGGACACGCATTTCCGATAGCCCGGCACATTCACTGGGAAGCAGACGCCATGGTGCGAGTCATGCGCTGCCTCTGAGACCGCAAACTCGTAGGACGCAGCGTCCTTGGACTGCACCACGTCTTCGTATCTAAAACCCCCAAGCGCAACGACAACGATAGCAGTCAAGAAGCCGCCGTGCTAGACTGAATATATCGTAATGCATACGTACGTTCGTCCGATGAAGCGCTTGGCGTTGAAGATCGTGTGCGCCGGGTCCTTCGTGCGGTGCGCGCGCGCGTCGCGACCCACGAGCACGTTGCCCTCGGGCAGGAACGCGACCATGGACGGGATGAGCACGTGACCCAACGCGTCGGGGATGACCGTCACGTTGTTCTTCTGCGAGATCGCGACCACCGAGTACGTCGTCCCCAGATCAATGCCCACCACTGCAATACACATAAGCGCACAGTCGCAAAGAGAGAGAGAGAGAGAGAGAGGCAGTGAGCTTAGCATAAAGCAGCATGTATAATGCGCCGATTCTTGCTACTTGCCGTGGTCGCGTCCCGTGAAGCCCTGGCGCGCGAGGAACGCCGACACGACGGCGAACACGCCGCCCACGAACAGCAGCAGCGAGCCCACGTTCGCACTCAGACCCCCGCTGCCTCCGCCTGCGCTGTTGCTTCTGCTCCGCTTGTGGTGCGGCGTGTTCCCCATGGCGCTGCTCGTGTTGCAAGTTCGGAATGAAGTGCCACGTTTCAGTGTGGTCGATTACTATCAGAAGGGAGTGGTTCCTCGCTTTGGCAGCCCAATGCCCTTCTGTTGAAGCTCTTCATGGCCACAGAGCGCTTGGTGCCCCTTTGCATAAGAGCCGCAAGATTATTGCTGACCTCTTTCTTATGCGTATCTACTTCTACATCATTTACGTGGTAAATGATTATTAAAAAGGTCAATTAACCTCTATAGCTATTACTATCGATCGAACGCACTGCCACATTTCTATTGCGGTGGTGCTGGCATCATTTCCATAATCAGCGATCTGCATCAACAAGCCATCAGGGATCTTCCCACCGCTCTCTCTCTCTCTATTGCTCTATTGCTGTTCCATAAACGAAGCCATGCGCACGGTGCTGATGGTCGCGGAGAAGCCGAGCATCGCGGACTCGATCGCGTGCGCGCTCGCTACGAGTGCGTACCACCCTCGCCACGGCAAGACACCCGTGCACGAGTTCCCCGGCGAGTTCCAGCATCAACCGTGTCTCTATAAGGTGCGGCGCTTTGTGTGGGGCTTTGTCGTCATCTATTGCAGCATGTACACTAACTCTTACGAACTGCAGGTGACGTCGGTGACGGGCCACATGTACAGCTGCGACTTCCCGCCCGAGTACGCGAGCTGGGACAACGTGGACCCGGCGACGCTGTTCATGGCGCCCACGGTCAAGAAGTCCGAGTCCCCCGCTGTGCACAGGTGCGTGTTCCATTTTCCCTCTCTACAGGGACTCTACGGAGCTTATCGGAGATGCATGCAAGGCGCCAATGATGTTTATATGTGCATTTACGTGTGTGGTGCAGACAGCTTCAGGTGGAGGGCAAAGGCGCGGACGTGCTCGTGCTGTGGCTGGATTGCGATCGAGAGGTGCGCTTCATGTATATCGCATTGCCTACCAATCGCGCCTGTTTCTGGGATAAAGCGCTAAAGATGGCGACGAATGCTGACTGAGAACGGTGTTGTTGCTTTATTGTTGATGACAATGTCTAGGGCGAGAACATTTGCTTCGAGGTGATCGATGCCGTGAAGCCGCGGATGAAGAGGCAGCCAAATGGCGAGGCGCTTATCCTGCGCGCCAAGTTCTCGGCGGTCAACAAGTCGGATATCAAGAGAGCCATCCAGAGCCTCACGTTCCCCAACGAGAATGTGAGAAAGACGCGTTGAGTATCGTCTCGTCCTGTTGGACATGAAGACTAAGTCCTTGTGTCTCTCTTGCTAACTGCGCAGGAAGCACTGTCGGTGGATGCCCGACAGGAGATGGATTTGAAAGTCGGGGTTGCGTTTTCTCGGTTCCAGACGCGGTATTTCCAGGGCCGTTACGGTGACTTGGATTCGACGCTCGTGTCCTATGGACCGTGCCAGACACCGACGCTCGGCTTTTGTGTCGACCGTCACGATGAAGTACGTCAACAGTAGAAGGAAACACTCGAGGAGTGCGGTTGCTTGAGCTGTTTGCTGACTATTTTGTTGACGCGTAGATCCAGCAATTCCAACCAGAGGCGTTCTGGACATTGGACACCGAGTTGTCGAAAGGCGGGCAGACTGTTCGACCTGAATGGGATCGATCTCGTCTCTTTGATCATGAAGTGAGTCTCCAAGGTGGACTTTGCGATCGTTGCGTGGGGCTCTCACTGACATTTCTGCTGGGATTTGTAATATTGTTGTTTGCCCTTGTTTGTAGGCTGTCGTCACTTTCCACGGATTGATGCAAGAAGATGGTTTGTACTCTTGGTGCTTCCTTATGATATGCCAACAATTCTAGACGCTAACTTCGTTGGTGTTCCTTGAACGATTTTCTCTCAAAACAGGGAAGATGACAGTGGTGGACGTGAAAAAGTCGGAAGCCGCACGCTCTCGTCCAACGCCATTGAACACCATCACCCTGTTGCAGGTAAAATCTGTAGGTCTTGTCTCGTGTCTGATTCTCAGCTTGCGTTGCTAAACTGGTCGATCTTTTCCGTTGTGGTTGTTCTTCGAATGGGAACTGAGCAGCTTGCGTCCAAGACGCTCTCGATGGGGCCATATACGACCATGCAAATCGCCGAGCGCTTGTATTTGCAAGGTTACATTTCGTATCCTCGCACCGAGAGCACGTCATACCCAGACAGCTACGACATCCGCAGTACTCTCTCGCACCATGCGTCGAATCCAGTACGTCTTCCACTTACCTTTCAGGTGTTTGTCAGAATACTGGATGAGCTTACTGTTGTATACTATTTTTTCATATCACCGCAGTACTGGGGAGACCACGTGCAGAAATTGCTCAATGGCGAGTTCCAGCAGCCGAAGAAAGGCGTTGATGTCGGAGATCACCCTCCGATCACACCGGAACGATCTGTTTTGCCGTCGGAACTTGCGGGGGACATGGGGCGATTGTACGAGTTTATCACGCGCTACTTCATCGCGACCGTGTCTCCAGACGCCAAGTACGTACTTGTCCTTAATTGTTACATCCCTCTCTTGGATGCACTGATTGACGCTTGATCGTGCATTCTTCAGGCTGCTTTCCACGAAGGTGCAATTCGCGTGTGGTGGAGAACAGTTCAGCGTCTCGGGACATCAAGTGATCAAAAAGGGGTTCACTGAAGTCCTGGCGTCGGCGACGTTGTCGGATACGTACTTGCCTGACTTTACAATCGGCGAAGTGATCCCGTTGGCGTCCGTGAAAGTGCGCAATGGGCAAACGTCGCCTCCTGGATACTTGACCGAGTCGGAACTGATTGGACTGATGGAAAAGAACGGCATTGGTACCGACGCCAGTATCCCTGCGCACATCAACAACATCTGTGAGCGCAACTATGTTCAACTGGGCAGCGGACGCACGTTGATCCCGACCAGTCTGGGTATCGTTCTGGTCCACGGATACTACAAAGTGGACCCGGAGCTCGTGCTTCCACGCGCGCGTGCTGCCATTGAAGAGCAATGCACGCTGATCGCAAAAGGAATTGCGTCGAAGGAAGAGGTGCTCGCGCACTCGCTGGCTCTGTTCCAGAAGAAATTCGAGTACTTCGTCAAGAAGATCGCGTTCATGGATTCGCTGTTCGAGGCCACGTTCTCGCCTCTTGCAGCGACAGGCAAGCCGCTCTCGAAGTGCGGGAAATGCTCGCGGTACATGAAGTACGTGAAGCTCAAGCCGCAACGACTGCACTGTGCAGCATGCAACGAGACGTACAACTTGCCTCAAAATGGCACGATCAAGCTGTACAAGGAGCTGCGCTGTCCGCTGGACCAGTTTGAGCTCGTGCTGTTTTCGCTGGGGAACACCGAGAAAGCCATGGGCAAGTCGTACCCGCTGTGCCCGTACTGCTACAACCACCCGCCGTTTGACAACATGGACAAGATGGGATGCGACTCGTGTTTGCATCCCACGTGCAAGCACTCGCTCACGCGCAACGGTGTCTTTATGTGCATCGGTGGAGGCGAGAATTCGGATGCGCAGCCATGTACTGGAACAATGGTGCTGGACGTGAACAGCAAGCCGAACTGGAAGATGGCGTGCAATACGTGCAACCTGTTGATCAAATTCCAGACCTCGACCGCGCCGATCCACAATATCAAGACGAGGAAAGACGAAAGCTGCGATGCCTGTGGGTCTACGCCTCTCGAGGTCGAGTTCCACAAAGACAAGTCGCCGCTGAAAGATGGCAGCACAACGTACATCGGCTGTGTGCTGTGCGACGATTTCCTGAACAGCCTGACGGAGATGAAGATGGGCCGCATGAAGCACATCGATCTCGTTCGGCAAGGACGCGCGGGGCGCGGTCGTGGCCGAGGTCGTGGGAGGGGCCGTGGACGAGGCAGCGGACGGAAGGGCGGCATGCTCTCGGTTGAAGAATTCTAGCAAGCACTTGTAAAGTCACCAAGTCAAATCAATCGAGTACAGGTGGATGGATGCACATAAAGTATTCATTCATTGGTCTCGTCGCATTTCACAAATACCACTGGACAATAATTTCTCTCTCTTTCCCTCGCATTCTTGATAGATGGCGGGACTTCAGGAGGGGGCTGCAAAACTTGACGCACTGTATATTAATATGGCTTCAGTCCCATCGCGCTGACCGCTGTAGTGGACGAGCACAGGTCTAGATCCTTTACGATCCGCCGTTCGGCGCTTCGACTCGTGGTTCCACCTTCAACGAGCGCTGGAAGCACGCGTCAGCATCCGGATACTGCACCGAGGTGCAGATAAATTCCTGCACAGCACGATTCAGCACAACACAAAATTGTGAGGAAGTGAATCGACCACCAAAAGTACAGACGGTAAGCATCACGTTCGTACCAGCACACGTTTGTCCGTTGGGAGCAAGTACGCAGCCTTCTGGAAACTCAAAAACCTGCTAATCAGACCGCCAATGGAGCGAATCTGTCGAGCCACAAAGAATGCGCTGCAGTCAGTTATCCAAACGGAAATGACGGCATTTTCTCCTTTTTGCAAGGCGCACCTTTTTGAAGTTGATCAAGTCTTCCTCGATACGATCTGGGAACTCTTGAAGTGCAATAATATTCTGAATCACGACTCCCATGTACGGGATCAGAGGAGGGGTTCCTTCTTTTGTCAACTTGTTCAATGGTCTAAACGACATAAGGAGACCACATGTGAGCAAATGAAAGACCAACGGCATGCACTGTGTCGCATAGCTCATACCTTGCTCCTTTTTCAGTGTACAGCTTCAAATCGTGCCATAAATCGCGCGCTTGAGGTGACAATCTTCCCCACGTTTTCTTTAAACGGTAAATGGAAGAGTCATTGGTTGCATTCATCACCGCCATGAAGCCATCAAGGTTCTGCAAAGGATTCAGCAGCACAGCTGCAACCTATCAGACAAAAAAGCACGAAATTCGAGTTAGCAGCGTATGATGCCGCGTTTAACTCTCCGCAATTGATATAGCAGCATAGTTTGTGGTGAGGTACCTTCACGAAGTAAGATAAAATCTCGGCACGTTGATCCACATCGTCCCGTGAAAGAATCTGGCTGACTACCCACACTGAAATGTGGTTGTGAAGCAATCGCACGCGCTGGTAAGCTGGCGTTTTCTCGACACATTTTTTCGAGGCCAAAATCTCAGTCACTACAAAGTAGCAGAAACAATACAGCCATGTAGGTAAATGCAGGTACTTGAAGTACGCAAAGTGTGGAAGGCCGAATACTGTTGATCGCACCTTTGACCTTGCTGAACAAATAGTGCTGAAACAGAGTGATTTGTTGCGCGATAACGCTAGCGTCGATGTCCAATATCCTGCGGATTCATTCAACAAACAAGGGAGATCAGAGACCAGCAGTACACGTATCGTTATGAGCACCACAAATACGTACCACGGTCGGCTTCCTCGATCGAACTGGAGCGATCGACTCACACCACGCGGTTGCCATGGCGTGATCGTATTAGCCGATGGTTCATACAGGACCGGATCGTTCTCCTCTGCTTTGACAACAAAAGACATTTTTGCATCTCCAGTCCACAACCCGGCAACGGATAGGCGTCGGCGCGTACTCTGCGAAATGATTTCAATCCCCGTCGCCGTCGCAAACAGGTCGTCGTCTAAAAACTTCAAGCTTGGGTCACTTTGCTTCGCTGAGCACAGGAAATGTTTCAGCGACATGTAGTCGTCTTCGCAAAACGATAGAGTCTGGAACTCTTGCATGCGTTGCATCCGGCAAGCCTCCACATATAATGGTAGCAGAGACGCACTGAGCCATTGCGCGCATTGCGGGTCATCATCAATAGTGAATGGGAAAAGCTCCTCGCAAAATACGCTGATGTAGTCGCAGGCTTCCATGTCTCTCTCCACCTTGTGTTTCAGGTTCTCCACTAGCCTGTTTAGGGCATGAAGCACCATTCGCCGAACGTAGAACCCTTTCACTGTACCCTCGTGTTGTTTCAGCAGCTCCTACAAGTAGTCCATGTTAACAAAACATGCAACATCATCACGATACATAAAACAAGCAGTCTTACCCGAAGGATGTCGACCATTTCTCGATAATATCCACCGTACTCGCAATACCAGATCAACGCATCCACTTCATCCAAACGATAGCGGTCGGACTGCAACAGTAAGCTGGCAATTGAGTTGAACGTTCCAGCGACAATTTCTGTCGCCCCATCCCGTTCTTCGGTGACAATGTCTCCTGACACTACAGCCTCTCCGCTAACGCTCTTGCACCCTTCTAGCGACATCGGGATATCTTCTTGTTCATCGTCATCTTCGTCTGTATCGTCATCGTCACCGTTCTCGTCATCATCATCTTGCTCTGTTGCGCTGCTCGACATGTCTGAAGGGCGATTCAGTACTGCCATCGAATTAGCCGTATCACCAAAAATGTCTCGAATCTCTCCCACAGCATTATCGCCCATTTTCTCCAGCATGTAGTCATAAATCTCGGGACCGCCATACAGAGCAGCGTAATGCAGAGGAAGTCGGTACAATGAACACACAGCTTCCTTGTCGGCGCCAATCTCCAAGAAAAAATCAATCGTATCAACCACCGACGACTCATCAACGTGAGTGCTGCTACTTCGGAGATCCGAGATGTGAGTCTTTTGCTTCGACGCAGCCGTTCTCCCACTGGGTGTCAGTCCGTGTCCCTTTGCTACAGCCACCATCAAAGGTGTCAGTCCTTCATTTGTTCTTGTTTCAATGTCGCATCCTTTCTCCACCAGTATTTTACAAATGTCTCTATGGGCAATCCCAGCAGCAAAGTGAAGTGCCGACTCGCCACGCAATGTATAGATGTCGACTTGGACCCCGTAGTCTAAAAGTGCTTCGACCACCTCGTATCTTCCTTCTCGAGATGCCAGCGCCAACGCGTTCATTCCGCTCTTCCAGTTTCTTGCATTCAGATCCAAATGGCCATCCGCTTCAATCAACACGTCGATACCGTGCAGACATCCTTTCTCTGCCAGGAGCATCAGTGGCGTGTTTCCGTAAATATCGACAGCTTCCAATTCTGCGCCATGGGCCAACAGCTTCTTGATAATCATCACAATCTTGTCGGCTGGACGGAACGAACCGTTCGTATTGGCACCATTTCGCAATGTAGTTCCCGCAACAGCAGACGATGCAGAAAAAGCCGACGAGGCTGAAGAGAGAGTGCATGGCGCGCCGACCATGTGCAGCGCAGTTCGCCCATATTCTCCGATAGCCTTCACCTTCGCACCGTGCTGCAAGATGTAGGACACCACATTGAAGTGGAGAGCACTCACTGCCACATGCAATGGAGTATTGCCTCCACATTCGTAAGCCACGTAGTTGACATCCGCTCCATTCGCAAGAAGCATCTGGACACTCATCACATCACCACGCTGGCACGCGTGAATAAGCGCAACATTCCACAACGATTTGTTCGATGTGAGAATCTTGAAGTAGCTGTTCCCAGGAATAAACGCCAACCGATGCGGATGCGTCGACTCTTTGAGCAACGTCATGATATCTTGGAATGGCCACAGAACAACACTTTGCCCGTTGATTGTCACGAGCACGGACCCGCGCGTGATTGTGGAGCCGACCGTCGAATAGCCGTGCGACGAAACAGTCTGCACAATTGCACCGTACCGATACGTTGGCTCGACCTCAAACTCGAGAACCCGACGCCAGTCGCCATCAATCGAAAGCGTGATCTGGTCTTTGAAGATATCTTCCAACACTGCAGGAATGCTCACATTGCTGATAAAGTCGACTGCATGGTTCAAAATGCTCAGGGCAGCGCCATCGTCCAGTGATCCGCCGACAGCCCATGATCCGTTCAGCTCTGTGAGCAGCGTTTTCAGCGAAAGTAAATTCTCCAACCCACTGTTCGCAAGAACGTACGTGAAAATCGGAATGATGTCGTCGGTCTCGAGAGGTTCGGCATCAGCCACCATGTTGTGCTCTTCGCCAAACGTAGCTTGAATCGTGCTGACAGTGTTCATCAGTACATCATACTTTGAAGATGGAAGTGCGAGGTGACCGATCTGCGCAAGTACTTTCGATGCTTTGCGCCATTCTTTCCACGAGATCTGATGCAGCGGAATGCTGTAGAACGTTTGATCTTTGCCCTGAAGCCAGCGCACTTTTCGGTTAATCGAAGAGTCATCTTCCTGGAAAGCTCGACGCATGAACACGTAGATAGAGTCTTGCAGCGGTGTAAACAGCACTTCTTCTACATGGCGCGAGACCGCTGACCGAATATCACTCAGCGCCATGGAAGGAAGCTGCCGCGCGCTCGATGATGAGTCCCCTTGCCTTGTTTCTTCCAGGTGCTTCAATATCCGATTCGCATGATCTTTCATGATCGAGTTGGTGAGCGAGGCGTGGAAATCCCGGAACTGACGCAATGCACTTGGGCTACGGCATTCAAAGGACTTGACGAAACTCTTACACTTGACAGATTCGGGAGACTTGGACGTATGCAGCAAGCGACGCAACTCAGCGACAATACGAATACTGCGATCATCCATCGCACCCGCAGTCATCCCGCCAGGGTGAAGGCCACCTGCAGCAGCCGTGCCAATAGCCGATGTAGCAAACTCTCCTGTACCTCCACACAAACTCTGCAAGTGGCAAACCCAGGCAGTCACGTCTTCGTCGCCGGTGCCCTGGCAAATAAACGACATGTCACCTCTCGCCACTTTAAAACAGTACGGTCGCTTGGACTCGTGCGGCTCCAAAAAACGAACGATCAGCGGCCCGTCTTGCAAATGCACCTCTCCTCGCAGCTTCGCAAAGTTTGTGCCTTTGTAGTACTGAAGCGTTGCCGAAAATTCCCCAGTGCTCGTATTCGTGCGCTTGACCAGCACGAAGAAACGGCGCTTCCACGTTTTCCTGTGTAAAAACAAACAAGGATAAAACCGTCAGCGAACCTCCACCATCCCTAGCTACACGTCATGCATCGTAAAGCACATACATGATGTCGGCCTGCTTGTACAGCCAGCCACTGCGGACCAGTTGTTTATCCACACTAATTGACGACGCTTTTCTCGAAATGAGCGATCCACTGCTTGAATTCGAGGTGAGCTCCGTCGGCTGCGACGACATGCGCAGCAACGTCTCGGGGTCAGGCACATGCGGTGACTTCTTCACTCTCGATTTTTTCCGCTTCGTCACCTTCCGAGACGATTCACGCCACGAAAACTTCCTCGAACCCATGGGTCGCTGCCGCATCGCTTTATCGAATGCCTGCGCATCTTCAATAGTCTGCAGCACGGGGACATAATCGTCTTCATTGAACTGGTCATCGTCGCCATCGTCGTCGTCGTCGTCGTCACTGTCCTCGCCGCCCACGATAATATCCTCGCCATCATCATCATCGTCGTCATCCCCGTCGAAATCCGAATGGAACGCGCCATCCCTCGTCGCCTCCAGCACAGGAATGTCGTCTTCTTTCTGTCCATTGCTCGTGATCGTGACGACAACGGGCTGCGGCGTCGACTTTTGCGGGGCCAGCGCGGGCATCGGGATCGCCGTCGGCGCCGTCGTGTAGACGCCGTTAGTGGTCACCATAGCGCCATTTTTCTGCGGACGCGCGTTGAAGTCGGGGATCTCGTCCATGAGGAACGCGCTGAAGCTCACATTCGCCGACGACGACGGCGTCATCACGCCTCCGCCGTTCGTCTGCCTGCTGCTGTTCGCGCTACTCGTTCGGGAGCTCGCGCGCGCCATGCTCTTCGCGTCCAGAGGGATCGATGGCGAGCCGAGGCGCGAGTGCGTCTGCTGGTGTGTTTCTGGCTTTTGCTGGCCTCGTGGCAGCCCTGAGAGCGAGCGCGACCGCGTCAACG
This sequence comes from Globisporangium splendens, assembly GCA_006386115.1. Lineage (NCBI taxonomy): Eukaryota > Oomycota > Peronosporomycetes > Pythiales > Pythiaceae > Globisporangium > Globisporangium splendens. The sequence goes on from VFIW01000113.1 coordinate 18,635, forward strand.
AGAGCGGTGTTGGGAGACTCGCCGCGTGCATACACGTCTGCGCGAGCGCTTCTATATGGACAGACGCAGAGGGAGGGATATCGCTCTCTCTCTCTCTCTCTCTCTGTCGCGTGGCCTTCCTCTCCGTGTATATGACGCAATGTATACGCGGACGCGCGGGGTTTCCCTTTGCTTCAGTTGGCGGAATGCGAACAATAGACGACTGACGGTACTGTACCGCTGCTGTGTGTGTGTGTGTTTGTTCGCGCTCTCCTATTGGCGAGAAAGAGAAAAGAGAGAGAGAGAGAGAGAGAGACAGGTGAAAGAAAAAGGGGAAAGAAGAACAATTGCAGTTTGGCCTCTCTATTCATACGCAGTAGTATAGATAGGAAGTGAAAGGCTATTAGGTTGGATGCGAAATTTAGTGTTTGCACTAATAGTCTCGGGTATATTGATGCGATCGTTTTTGACAAGGTACTTGAAAGAACAATGAGTGAAAATGGAGGTAGAGGGAGGTTTCTTTCTCGACGCGGACGATAAAGGGAGGAGACTGCAAAGGTTGTGCGAAGGTCGTGCACGAAACATAACGTTGTCTTTAAATACGGGCTGCATTCGTGATCACAAGACTCGTTTCCGTCAATAAAGTGGGTCAAACATTGAATGACCCGGAGAAACGAGCAACCCAACTGGTGGTTTCAGGTTTTCGCAATGCGACGGCAACGATTAGGAAGACGAGACGTAAACAGAAAGAAAGAATTCGCAACGGTTCAGTAGTTTGTCCATGACAAGTGGACGTTAGTTACCCATTACTGCACTCACCTCTAGCGTTGCATTGACGCAAATGAATGAAAGGCTGCGCTAGCTTGTACACCACAACGACGACATATCTCTCAGGTGCCAATGAAATCTGGCAACGATAGATACTTCGAAGTGTGAGACTCCGGTACAGCTACAAAATGGACTCTCGATGTAAGAAGTGACACAGTGCGGTGCACGACAAAATCTACGCATGCACCGTGTGGTCTCTGTCAACCCCTCGCTTCTGGTTCGTGCGTCACGCCAACCAGTTGTATCTATGTCTAGAACAGGTTCCAAGTTGCGATGGGTCAAATTACGAAAAATGCGTGCACATTTGTAAACTCCAACCTCGAGCGACGAACACTCCAGAGAGGTTATGAGACTTGAGACCGTCACAAACGGACTACCCAGGTGCTTCCAGCGTAATTAAGCACGAAGAATCGCATCTGTGTGTGGTTGTCCTACCGTGTATCCCCGCTTCTGATTCTTGCGTTATGAAACTTGCGTCACACCAGCCCAGCCAAAACGCTGTGCAAGCTGTCTTGAGACTGCAGAAATAGTGAACCGACCGCCATCAGAATGCTGTATGTTGATAGTGTGCCGTGCATCGCTGGAACACACGGAGATTTACTTCTCACATGGAAAAACTTGCTGGACTCACGAGCACTTGAGATTTTCGCGATTGCACATGGTCGCGCAATCAAAGCACCAGAAACGCTGAGTCTGCACTTTATTTCCATGATGACAGATGCAATCCTAAAAAATCCTCTTTGCAATCATTGATATTATATCTTTGGTGTTGGTAACTCGTCTGTCTTCCAACAACCAGTGACGTGGCACCAGGTGCTCTTCGGCCGCGACCTCCCATTACGTCGGCAATGAAAAAGAAAAAGAGTAAGTTTTTGTTCAGTTGTGAAAATGTTTTTAGACCAAGTATCCTAGGACAAGTGTCATGACAAGATTTTCGGTAAAGGGTGGTCGCTTTCCTCCCTGAAATGTCTTTTGCTCGGTCGACAGCCTCGGACCGATGTATCGATAGATCACAGCTGACAGCGCTTGTCTCTGTCTCTCGCCCCCTTTAACAAATCGATATCGACTTATTAGACTGTTCGCATTCATGCGCTCATGTGACAGACCCAGATGAAGGATTCGATATGCACCCATTCATTTATTACCTGCTGACCGAGCGAGTGGCCAGACACGAACATGCCATCTATATATTCAAAGGGTATCACCCTTTCATCTCTCTCTCTTTCTGATAAAACTTTCTCGCTAGGTCCTTCTGCTGATGCAAATCTCGCTGATGGTGGAGTAAGTCTACGTCTTAAAGCGAACGCTTAGAATGACTTCAGCGCCGTCGTAGCTGCTCCACAACCAACATAACAACGACGGTTAACTCTCAAAAGCATGCGTCAGTCAAAAACTATAGAATGCGAAAACCCACCAATGTCTACGATATCCGAGGACGCGTTGCTGGCGTAGTGCTGCGTCAGGTGGTCGAGCGCGAACTGTTGCACGCGCTCGTTCAGACCGGCATCGTCAGCCTCAGGCTTGTAGTTGCGGTGCGCGGCGATCGCCTTTGTGCACGCCAAGAGCCCGATGAAGCCACGAACGTTCTTGTGCTTGTTGATCTCGAGCGAGTGCGAGTAGTGCTTGCGCGCCACGCGTAGGTTGTCCAAACCGCCAATGGTCGAGTAGATCTATACGCATAAGCAAGTTAGAAATGAGCTGATCGATCAATCCAATAGCGCTGGAAAAAAGACGACGGCGCCACGTACGTCAGCAAGGCGGCTGTGGAAGATCGCGTCCATAGGGTTCAGCAGAATGAGCTCTTCGTAGCAGAAGGCACCGTAACGGTACGCGCCAATCGATAAATACGTCTCCGCCAGCTCCAACCACTGCACACGCACAAAAAGTCAACAACCCGACCATCATTCCCACGACATTTACTCAAATAACAAACGCACAGCAGCTTGGTCGGTCTGGAAGTTGCGCAGGTAGTCGTTGAGCGCGACGATCATGTCCTGAGTCTTCTTTTGCGCCTTGAGGATCGCGATCTTGCGCTTGCTCATCAGCGCATTCGCCGGGTTGCCCTTGAGCACTTCGTCGTAGATCTCCTCAGCCTTGGCGTACTCGCCGCGTTGTTCCTATTTCGTAACATTCCAGGCAGGCAAGTTCATATTGATCGTAAGGATTCGATGGCACTCGAGCCAAACTAGTCAGCGATGCGTACCAACTGCATGCCTTCGAGACGCGCCACACGCGAGCTCCTCGGGAATTGCGCCTTAAGCGGCTACATACACGGCCAAACCAGATCATACAATGAACCACATGCTCTGTTAGATATTCATCAAGCAGGGCAAATGCCTCAATGACAGCCTCCAGACAACCGCACCTTGAAGCACAACTGTGTTTCACACAATCCGACACAGCAAGTCGCCAAATACGCAAAGAAGCACATGGCGTTGTCGTGTGCATCACGTAAACAGAGAGCAACATAATAATAAAAAGTAAAAAAATGGTCAAACGCATGCACAAACTAGCAAAGACGAGCAACGACACTTACGTCAGCGAGCTCGTCGTCATGCAGATCCAGCGCCGCGACAAACACCTGCTCATAGATCGCCCAGACTACCAAGTACAGACACACATAAGTACCCATTAGCATCCGCATTAAACACACACTCCCTCTATACAAAAGCCCGAATATAGATAGAGCGCAACGACGCCATCATCAACAACACATACTGTCACTGCCGAGACGCCAGCTGTGGTTCTGCACGAGCAGCTTGCCGAACTTGGCGACCACGCGCGGCACGCACAGCTTCTCCTTGCGCACGTACTGCAGCAGCTCCATGCACGCGTCGTAGCTGCGCGCGCGCTCGGCCAGCGCCACCTTAGTCTCCAGCTCCGCTGCTCCCATTTCGCTCTTGTTCTACGTGCTGGAGTGTGGGAGGGCGGTACTTGAGGGAGAAGATGAGGGGGTGCCTCTGTAAGCGCATAACAGGATGGCAGATCCCTCTACTAGTGCATATTGAACCAATCAAAAGAAGGTAGGTGGAGCAATCTTTGTGGTGAACAAAAACAAGGTGTGCAGTGCAATATATGCATCAAACAAGGTGCAATATGCAACCATGCACCAAAACAAGGGATATCCTCCTTTGCAAGTAAAATGTAGGCAATCTTCTGTGACCTGCGTGAAGAGCACCTGCTCCACAGATCTCTGGTTCAGGTCATCGAACAAGCGCTTCCAGGTCTTGATCGTGCGCTCGTTCTTGGAGTTGACGCTCCACTCGATCACGCGCGCTCGTTGTGGGAAATCCGCGAATCCGTACGCCTGACCCAAACCACCTCCTCCACCATAACCGAGTTGGATTCCCTTTCGTCTCAAGCAGTAGTCGTTGACATGGTCGTGGCCAGCAAACATGGCTTTCACTTCGTTCCTCTCCACAAGCACCGAGAACAGCTCGGGCAGGATATTCGACGATGAGACCTCTTCGCTCTTCTCGCCATTGACCAAGTTCGCGTCAACAGAGGCGTCGTAATTGTACTCTTGGAGTGGGATGTGGAAGAACATGATTGCAGGATTGAGCGGTTCCTGCGAGTCTTTCTGTGCTGCCAAGGACAGTTCCCGATAATACGCGACCTGGGTTGGTTTGACCCAGTCGTAGAGTGTACTCACGTTTGGGTACGTTGCTCTGTTTGGGCACCCGCCCGAGTCTAAGAAGTACATCTGGAGCACAGAATCCCCCGCTTGACCCCACGCACCTGTAGCAGGAGCGCGCACGCTCAATTGATAGTTCCCCACACCACCGACTGTCGTCGGACCACGCTGTGTATACGACTTGCACTTTTCCATCACCATCTCAAGTATTTTCTCACGGGGAAACCCGTTTTCATCGTCGTGGTTGCCGAGGATGGCAGCAAACGGGATCTTTCGGTCCTGGACACCCTGTGTCATCGCATCGATCGCCGCTTGATGAGTCTCCGATGAAAAAGTCTCAACGTTATCGCCTGAGAACACGACAAAGTCGGGCTGCTCCAGATCCAGTAGCGCGTTCACAAACTTGGTCGTAAGCACCTCGGTGCACGGGAGGTTCTTATCGGTAGCTTGTGCTGAGTGTGAGAGCAAGGCAGTAGTCGCTACTTGATCAGGACGTTCGCTTTGCTTGGCTCAAACAGCGGAACTTCAGTATCTCCAACAACTGAATCAACTGTAACGCAATGATCTTGGCAAAAATATCGTGTTTATATACATCATCAAGAGCATCGAGCATATGCGAAAGCACTCCAAAATCTCGCTCTCCTTCCTTACTCCAGCTGACTTGCTGCACCGAACGCGATGGAGAGCAGCACGAGAACCACAGCAGCCACATTCATCTTCACACTCAACGGAGCGCCGCTGGTCGTGCTAGTGCTGTTTCCCGACTGGCTCGTCACAGTGTCTTCTGACGAACCAGCTCCTCCGGGAACCTGGGTGAACAGCGTTTCTTTCTCGTACTTCTCGTCTATCTCAGTGAACAACCGCTTCCAGCTCGTGATCGTGCGCTCGTTCTGCGCGTTCAAGCTCCACTCAATCACGCGCGCGCGACGAGAAAAGTTGGCGGCGCTGTACGCGAGACCGAAGCCGGTGCCGCCGCCGTAGCAGAGCTGGATGCCCTGGCGCTTGTGGCAGTACTCGTTGATGTGGTCGTGGCCGGCAAACGTGACTTTGACTTCGTCGCGGTCCACGAGCGCCGAGAACAAACTCGACTCGATGTCGGACGACGACACGTTTTCGTTCTTCTCGCCGTTCGTCGTGCTCGCTTCGGCGGCCGTGTAGTCGTACTCTCGGAGCGGGATGTGGAAAAACATGATCGCGGGGTCCGGACTCGTTCGCGACGCGTTCTGCTGCGCGGCCACGGAAAGGTTGCGGTAGTACTCGACCTGGTTGTCCTTGATCCAGTCGTACTTGGACGTCACGTTCGGGTATCTCGTCGCGTTCGGGTACCCTCCAGAGTCGAGGAAGTACATCTGCAAGACAGGAGCGCCAGCGTTGCCCCAAGCGCCATTGACGGGTGCCTCGACAGTCAAGAGGTAGTTCCCTACGCCGTCGATGGTGGTCGGGCCACGCTGCGCGTACGAGTTGTTCTTTTGCAGGACGAGCTCCATGATTTCCTCGCGGGGGAACCCGTTCTCGTCGTCGTGGTTGCCAAGGATCACGGCGTACGGGATGCCGCGGGTCTCGACGCCCTGCGTGAACGCGTCCACGGCGCTCTGGTGGTTTGAGACATTGAGCGTCTGGACGTTGTCCCCGGAGAAGACGACGAAGTCTGGCGTCTCGGCGTCCAGCAGCGCGTTCATGAACTTGGTTGTGAGCGCCTCGGAGCACGGCGTGTCTTCTGGGGCGAGCGTCGTCGGCGCATTCAGGCACGGGAATGTCGGGTCACCCGTGAAGTGCAAGTCGGCGAGTTGCAGGATCTTGTACGAGAGCGAGGCGCCGTCGCTGGAGGATTTGGCGACGAGTGCTGGCTTGGCCGCATTCTGCGCGAGTGGCGCCTGCTGGGATGCAAGCAGGGCGAGCGCGCTCGTGAAGCCAAGTAGAAGAGAGCAGCGCGTCATGGCGGACAAGTTTCGAATTACGGTGCAGCAGCGCCTGCCGATTTATGTGGAACAGAGCGCAATGGCGACTGGCACGCGCATGTGCACAATGTGCAATCGAGAGACTGGAGACCTCGTCGTACGAGAGGATGCGCAGTCACACACACGCGCTGAGGACGTGGACGGACGGACCTGCACATCCACAAACTACAGCTCCTGGCGACCACATTCGCGAAGCGAAATGTGCGTAATCAACCTTTGTGGACATGACCCCTATAAATCAATTTTGGGAAGGTAGGTGAACATTTGCACGAGTGACTTGAGGTCTTTAAGAAAGACAATGGACTCCACAATTGGCTGAACGTCTGTTATTGATGCTGTAAGCAATAGTTTTATACGAAGGGTTGGTTGCGCTTAGTATTCGAAGGCTGGCTTGTTTCTGTTCGCGCGCTGAATCGCTGGAGGTGTCTCGTGCGGAAGTAGTGGAGGTTCAAGAAACCTCACGGATTTAACGACTTGCCTGGTGCTTGCTGCAATGCGTGCAACAAGTGAGTCTCATTCTGTGCTTCCGCCACTCACTCTGTGGATGCAGTGTGGTCGCACTCTGGGTTGATGAGAATCTGGGTGAGTCGTTCGATGTTTGTGGTCTCCGTTTGCTAAGACTGCATCTGTGCACAGCGTTGCATGCTCACCTGTGGTCGTGTCTTTTCTGTTTTCAAGGATCAGTCACTTGTAAGTCCGTCCAAAGTTTGAAGTCCGCAAATCTAACTCATTGTTCAATTATTGTGGTCTGAGAACGACTCAAGTTTAGGACACCACAATTGTTCAGTACTTTGATTTGAGTTAATAGAGAGATTCAAGAAATTTGATCACAGCAGATATTTTGCTTGCAGATTGCAAACCCCGCCAAAGTCGATCGATCCATAATGATACAGCAAACGAACCAAACTTATGATATGTTGATCACCAAGCAAAAACCTTTGAAAATACTACACCCCAAAAACGATCTATGTTTCCGTTATGGCTGACACGCCTTCGTGAAGGCGCGCAGCTGACCGTCATCTTCTCGCATTGCTCATAGGATAGTGAGCGCTTCGTCTTCGCGCATTGTGATTTGCGTGACCCTTGAGATTTGTTGCTTCTGGTCGTCAAATGAAAAATGATAATAAACAAGCTTCTAAAGCAAACAGAAAACCTTGCTTGTTGTTGTTGCGCATTGATCGCTACAAGTGAACGAGGTTTAATAAACAATTTTCCTGACCTCTCTAATTGTGCGAACCATCCATAACTTCGGTTAAAAGTTTGGACTAATTCGCGTGTCAACACCGCTTATAGTCGTAAATATGTTGAGTTGCTTTACGGACTAGATATCTAATCACTTACGGGATTTACACCCAAACACAAATGCGGCACTGTTTGACGCCAGTGAAGGTGACGACTGGATGCCCATGCCCATGGAGACCTGTGCGTCTGCGCGCGCAGCGACGGACGAAGATAAAGCGTCTACAGACACCACGCGGCAGCCTACGCCACCGCCGATGCTGACGCGCTCCATGGCGCGCATGCAGCAATCCCAAAAGGACGAACCTGTCGAGATTCCCACCGACGTCCTTCACGCGTCCGATGCGCCAACACACATTATTGGCGACACCCGTACGGCATTCTTGAACAGCGCGCTCTGCGAGGGCCACGACATCGCGAGTCACCCCGAGTGCGTCGACCGCGTGCGCATCGTGCGGCAGCGCATCGTTGCCGACTTCCCCGCGGTCCTCGAGATCCAGGAGATCGCGCCGATCACGAGACAGCGGCTGCTGCTCTTCCACACGCCCAAGCACGTGGATGCAATGTCAAACATCTTCGCCAGCGTTAAAAGCGCAAGCGAGAATACGCGGAAGAAGAGTGAAAGCAAAGTGCATCATATTGATGAGGACACGGCGGTCGCAGTGGGGACAGAAGTCGCGGCGCTCACAGCGGCTGGCTCCGTCTGTGATGCCATCGATTTGGTTATGCGTAATGATGATGATGAAGATGGCGACAACGGCGATAATAGCCCCACGATGCGCATCGCGAATGCGTTTTGTGGCGTGCGGCCGCCCGGTCACCACGCCGAGCCGCATCGCGCCATGGGCTTCTGCCTGTTTAACAACGTCGGCATCGGCGCATGCTACCTTTTGGACACGTTCCCCGACGTCATCGAGCGCGTGAGCATCGTGGACTTTGACGTGCACCACGGTAACGGCACGCAGACCAAGTTCGCCTCCGAGGATTACCCGAACGTGCAGTACATTTCGACCCACCAGGCGCCGTTCTATCCGCACACGGGCAATGTCCACGAGCGCGGCGTGCACAGCAATATCCTGAACGTACCTCTTCGCGCGCGCACGGGCTCTGCAGCGTTCCGGAGCGCGTTCGAGTCGCGCGTTCTGCCTGCGATGCACGCGTTTAAACCGGACTTTATCCTTATCTCGGCGGGCTTTGACGCGCACGCGCAGGACCCGCTGGCCGAGCTCGCGCTCGAGAGCGAAGACTACTACTGGATGACGCAGCAGATCGTCGATGTGGCCTGGAAACATGCGGCTGGCCGAGTCGTGTCGGTTCTGGAAGGAGGTACGTTTGTTGCTCACTTCGTGCTGTTGTTGTCGTGCGTTCGCCGTAGCGTCTCCGCGCCGACTTGATAATCGCCCTCCTGTTGTCTCTTGTGTGCCTGCCTGCGTCTTCGTCTAGGATACCATCTCGATGCGCTTGCTGAGAGTGCTGCTGCCCATGTGCGCGCGCTGATCGAGGGGACCGTGGCGCCGGATCAGCGCGTCGTCGAAAAACAGCAACAGGACCACCACGCCATCGAGGAACTCGCTTCCGCCTTCGAGTCGTCGGTCACCGTCACCTCCGAAACGCCGCACAAGGTGAGCATTCTCCCCCTTCCTTGCGCTGTTGCTCTCATTCGCTCCGGTGTGCTTTCCCCCTGTACGTCGCCTCTGGATGGGCCACTCATTCGAACTCTCGCTGTTTTGTGTAGGAGCTGCGTCTTACGGTGCATTACAACGGCAAGGACAAGCTGCTGGTGCTCAAATCGCGGTCGCTCGACGCGCTGCTCGTGCAGTGCAAACAGAAATTCAACCTCAAGGCGTCCAAGAAGAAGAAAGCAACGCAAACGACCAACAAATCCTCATCCCACTCGCTTCACGATTGCCATGGCACGCTTATCACTCCCGCTCTCCTGCTCTCGCTACCCAACGACCAACACCTGTACCTGCGCTAAGACATAATCGCAATACATCCCTCGTCGCCGCTCTTGGTCTCTTCATCCTTCATCCTCGTGTATGCGCTCTGTCTCCTAATAAATAGCACCACCGAACCGGAACCATTCGCTGATCTGTCTGGCGTCTCATCCCCTCGTCGTCCGTCCGTTCGTCGCGCATGCTGACCAAGAACACCTGCGTCCGCTGCATTCCCATTCTCGCGCTCCTGTCCATCCATTTTCCATCGCACCGCCGCCACCAAAGACGCGGCCACGCGGCCACCAAACGCGACGGCGGCGACGGCAGCTCCCTCCCCTCAGGCACCCACCCCACCTGCGCGGTAGCGCGCAAAAAGTGGAAAGAGCACCATAAGGCACCGCCAATCTGTCGACGCACGCGCGCCACTTAAACCGACGCGGCCCGTTTCTGTGCTCCCCACGCCAGTCGTTCCCCTCACCCATCACTTCAAGGTGTTGTTGGAAACCGTTTGAAACGATTCCCACTTGCTTTCAGTAAGCAAGTGTTTCAAACACACTGTGTTAAACCACACTCTCACAGACCTGGATCTGCTCATAATGCACTGTTCTCTCACCGGATTCTGTCAAAAGATCCAACAAAGCATACATCTTATGTTTTGTAAGCACACGTGCTTTGATTGGCCGGAATCGCACCCAGTTTTGCCTTCTGTCGCATAGAGAGGCTACGAAAACACGACGGAGACGCGGCACCAATCTTCGACGTCGAAGCTGCCCTTCCCAGCAGTTGAACCAAAACAACCACCCTGCCTAGTGCGCTCCCAGACTGCCGACCAAGACTTTGCCTTTTGCCGGCTCGAGCGCAAGCAGCCCGCACCCTCTTTCCCAAGCGACACCCCCAGATCTCATCACACACACACACACACACTTCAAGATGTCGTCACCGAATGCCCTTTCGCCCGTGGCCGCCGACTCGCTCTCGGGCATCCTGAGCCACGAACGCGGGACGCTCGTGCTCGCGGACGGCACCACGTACTCGGGGTTCTCGTTCGGTGCGCACACGAGCATGTCGGGCGAGGTGGTGTTCAACACGGGCATGGTCGGGTACCCCGAGGCGCTCTCGGACCCGTCGTACCGCGGCCAGATCCTCGTGCTCACGTACCCGTTGATCGGCAACTACGGCGTGCCTGACATGAACGTGCAGGATGAGTTTGGTCTGCCCAAGTACTTTGAGTCGAGCCACGTGCAGATCGCGGGTCTGATCGTGTCCGAGTACTCGTTCCAGCACTCGCACTGGAACGCCGTGACGTCGCTCGGCGACTGGTTGAAGCAGCACAACATCCCGGCGCTCTTTGGCATCGACACGCGCATGATCACGAAGCGCATCCGCTCGCTCGGCGCCGTGCTCGGCAAGATCGAGTTTCCGGGCCAAGCCATCGAGATCGACGACCCGAACAAGCAGAACCTCGTCGCGCTCGTCACGTCCAAGTCGGTCGCCGTGTACAACAAGGGCGGCGCGAGCAAGATCGTCGCGTTCGACTGCGGCATGAAGCACAACATCATCCGGTACCTCGCCGGCAAGGACGTCGAGCTCACGGTCGTGCCGTACGACTTTGACTTGAAGAACAGCGAGCTGCAGTACGATGGGATCTTTATCAGTAACGGTCCAGGTGACCCGGTGATGGCGACCAAGACCATCGAGACGATCCGCTGGGCGATCTCGCTCGAGAACCCCAAGCCGATCTTCGGTATCTGTCTGGGGAACCAGATCTTGGCGCTCGCTGCGGGTGCCACGACGTACAAGATGAAGTACGGCAACCGCGGTATGAACCAGCCGTGCATTGACATGCGCACGACGCGCTGCTACATCACGCCACAGAACCACGGGTTCGCCGTCGACTCCAAGACGCTGCCAACGGGCTGGAAGACGTTCTTCATGAACGCCAACGACCACACGAACGAAGGCATCATCCACGAGACCAAGCCGTTCTTCTCGGTGCAGTTCCACCCAGAAGCGTGCGGTGGTCCAACGGACACGGCGTTCTTGTTCGACATGTTCCTGGAGAAGGTCACTGGCGCGCCGCAAAAGCTCACGCTGCTCGACACGACGCTCTACGACCGTCCACGCTTCACCAAGGTGCTGCTGCTCGGCTCGGGCGGTCTCTCGATCGGTCAAGCCGGTGAGTTTGATTACTCGGGCTCGCAAGCCATCAAGGCGCTTCGTGAAGAAGGCGTGCATGTGATCCTCGTGAACCCGAACATCGCGACGGTGCAGACGTCCAAGGGTCTCGCCGACAAGGTGTACTTTGTGCCTGTGCGCGCTGAGACCGTGCTCGAGATCATCAAGAAGGAGAAGCCTGACGGTATCTTGGTCAGCATGGGTGGTCAGACCGCGCTCAGCGTCGGTATTGAGTTGTACCTCAACGGTGACCTGGAGCGCCACAACGTGCGTGTCATGGGTACGCAGATCGAGTCGATCATCGACACGGAAGATCGCGAAAAGTTCTCGGCCAAGCTCGCGGAGATCGGTGAGACCATTGCGTTGAGCCAGCCTGCGACCACGATCGAGGAAGCCATCGCCGCCGCCAACAGCATCGGGTACCCTGTGCTCGTGCGTTCGGCGTTCGCGCTCGGCGGTCTCGGCTCGGGCTTCGCGGCCAACGACGAAGAACTGCGCGTGCTGGCGACCAAGGCGCTCCACGGCTCGGCGTCCAAGGGTCAGATCAAGCAGATCTTGATCGACCAGGACCTGCGTGGCTGGAAGGAAGTCGAGTACGAAGTGGTGCGTGATGCCAAAGACAACTGCATCACGGTGTGCAACATGGAGAACTTTGACCCATTGGGCATTCACACGGGCGACTCGATCGTCGTCGCGCCATCGCAGACGCTCTCGAACAGCGAGTACTTCAAGCTGCGTTCGACGGCGCAGAAGGTCGTGCGCCACTTGAACATTGTCGGCGAGTGCAACATCCAGTACGCGTTGGACCCACACTCGGAGCGCTACTGCATCATCGAAGTGAACGCGCGTCTGTCGCGCTCGAGTGCGTTGGCGTCCAAGGCCACAGGGTACCCGCTAGCGTACGTGGCGACCAAGATCTCGCTCGGCATTGACCTCGTCAACATCAAGAACAGCGTGACCAAGACGACGACGGCGTGCTTCGAGCCAAGTTTGGACTACTGTGTCGTCAAGATGCCGCGTTGGGACCTCAAGAAGTTCTCGCGCGTGTCGAACGATCTCGGAAGTTACATGCTCTCGGTCGGTGAAGTCATGTCGGTCGGCCGCAACTTCGAAGAGTGTATCCAGAAGGCCGTGCGCATGGTGAACCCGAACCTGGACGGCTTGAACGGCAACGCCGTGGACTACGAGACGAACCCAGCGATCCTGGACGAGCAGCTCAAGCACCCGACGGACGAGCGTCTGTTCTACTTGATGGCAGCGCTCGACACGGGCTACACGGTGGATCGCATCCACGACCTCACGAAGATCGACCGTTGGTTCCTGTCGAAGCTCAACCGCATCTCGATTCTGCGTCGCTCGATCCCAACGTACTCGCTCGAGACGATCGACGAGCGCGTGCTGCGTGTGCTCAAGGTGAACGGTTTCTCGGATCGCCAGATCGCGGCCGAGTGGAAGAACGTGACGGAGATGCAGGTGCGCACTCGCCGAAAGCAGCTGAACGTTCTCCCGTGCGTCAAGCAGATCGATACGTTGGCTGCCGAGTTCCCAGCGCAGACCAACTACCTGTACATGACCTACGGTGGCTCGGAGAACGACATCCCAAAGAGTGACGATGGTGTCGTCGTGCTCGGCTGTGGTCCATACTGCATCGGTTCGTCGGTCGAGTTCGATTGGTGCGCCGTGAGCTCTGTGCGCACGATCCGCGAAGTGGGCAAGCCTGCGATCGTCGTCAACTGCAACCCGGAGACCGTGAGTACCGACTACGACGAGAGCGACCGCTTGTACTTCGAAGAGCTCACGTTGGAGCGCGCGTTGGATATCTACGACCGAGAGACCCCAGAAGGTGTGATCGTGTCGGTCGGTGGTCAGATCCCAAACAACCTGGCCATGCCACTGCAGAAGGCTGGCGTGAACATCCTTGGCACGCACCCAGAGAGCATCGACCGCTGTGAAGACCGCAACCGCTTCTCGGCGCTGTTGGATACCTTGGGCGTGGACCAGCCTCGCTGGGCCGAAGTCAAGGGCTTGCAGTCGGCGTTGGACTTCTCGGCCGAAGTCGGATACCCTGTGCTCGTGCGTCCAAGTTACGTGCTCTCGGGTGCCGGTATGATCGTCGCATCGGACGCCAAGCAGCTCAGCGTGTACCTGAGCAGCGACTCGGTCAAGATCTCGCGCTCGGTCAGCATCTCCAAGTTCATCCTGAACGCCAAGGAAGTCGAGTTCGACGGTGTCGCCAAGGACGGTACGATCATCAACTACGCCATCTCGGAGCACGTCGAGAACGCCGGTGTCCACTCGGGTGATGCCACGTTGGTGCTCCCAGCGCAGAAACTGTACGTCGGTACGATCAAGCAAGTGAAGCGCATTGCCAGCGCTATCGCGAGCGCGCTCAACATCACGGGTCCGTTCAACATCCAGTTGATGGCGCGTGACAACGACGTCAAGGTGATTGAATGCAACTTGCGCGCGTCGCGTACGTTCCCGTTCATCTCGAAGACCTTTGACTTGAACTTTATCAACCTCGCGACCAAGGCCATGCTCGGATTGCCAGTCAAGTCCGTGCCGATCGCGCTGACCGATATCGACTATGTCGGCGTCAAGGCGCCGCAGTTTTCGTTCACGCGTCTCCACGGCGCTGATCCAACCCTCGGTGTTGAGATGGCGTCGACGGGTGAAGTCGCGTGTTTCGGTACCGACATGCACGAAGCGTACCTCAAGGCGTTGATCAGTGCGGGTTTCAAGATGCCGAAGGAGAAGAAGGTGCTGATCTCGATCGGACACGATCACATCAAACGCGAGTTCGTCGACAGTGCCAAGATCCTGGAGCAGATGGGCTACGAGATCTTTGCGACCCCGGGCACGGCGGCTCACTTGAAGGAGCACGGCGTGGCTGCGACGGTGCTGCACAAGCCATGCGAGCAGGACAAGTCGCTGCCAAACGTGATCGACTACATCTCCAAGGGCAAGATTGAATTGGTGATCAACGTGCCGGAAGGCTCCAACAACGAAGAGCTCTCGAGCGGTTACCTGATCCGTCGTGCGGCCGTGGACTTTGGCGTCTCGCTCATCAACAACATCAAGTGCGCCGTGCTCTTCGCGCAAGCCATCCAGAAGGTCAAGAAGCTCGAGATCTGCAACATCTCGGAGTACTACGCGATGCCGACGATCGGCTGGCGCCCTGGCCAGAAACTCTCGGCGCGTAAGATGTCGATCTGCTAAGTGTCGATGACCCTTCCCAGCTTTGACCAAGACGCGTTCGCAGCATGCGGCCACTCTTGCTCTCTATTTTATCTTCTGTCCACTTCTTATGCTCCCGCGTGTTCCATTTGTAAAGAAAAACTTGCATTGCTTTCTCGTTTCGCGTCGCTTGAGTGTCTTCTTTGCATGGGGGCGATCGACAAGAGCAGCGACGTCCGTTAGAGCGGGCGGCGTGTCTGCGATGGCATCTTGTAGCGTGGGGTGCGTCGTCGGCGTTGACACCTTCCGCGTGCAGTCTTCAGTGCGATAGTGTTCACTAGAAGTATCCATCAATCTCGTATTTATTCCAATATTAAAGTTTATTTATACCTTCGTATTTCGTCTCGCCATTTGCCTCTCTGCGTTGCGTTTTCAAATGAGCTCCAAAGCTCCATCACGGTTTCACTCGTTTACAGTATGCTGTGAGCCGCGTGGACACATTGTCCACCTCACTCATCGCTGCAACCATGAAGTGTCCACCTCTAGGCGACACAAATCACGCGGGTCGTGTCAAACGTGGCCGTGCGTTTCTTCGCGAGCACGTCCTGGCAGAGCGGCGTGCCCACAGCGAAGACACGTGTGTGCGAGAGCACCTCGGGCGTCACGAGCCACTCGGGCAAATCCACAAGCAGCGACCGCGAGAGCGACACGATGCGCAGCGAGTCGGCCACGACAAAGTCCCGAGTGTCGTCTTCGCTTGAAGTCTCGACGATCGGAGTGAGTGGATTGCGACTCAGGTCGAGGACAGCGAGTACAGGCCACGCGAACAGTGACTTTGGCACCTGCACGATGCGGTTGCCCGAATGGATATTGTAGGTCACGAAGATGAACCTAAATATACCTCACCTTATAAAGATAAAGATAAAGATGCGGTTGCCCTCCAGCAGCAGATTCACGGGCGTCAGGCGGTGAAACACGTCCGGGATGCTCTCGAGCGCGTTGTTCCGCAGATTGAGGCTCGCGTACCGCGGCCACTTCGTATCCAGGTCCATGGGGAGGTGGGTTAGATTGCACGCTTCGATGCGGATCTCGAGTAGATTCGTGGGGAAATCTGTGGATGCAACGAGCCCTGGGGGTAGTATCGGCACTTTGCGCGGATCGCGCTCGTCGAAGGGCAACGCCACGGCGACCAGTGCCAGTGAGTGCATGTTTGGGTGGTGCGTGTTCGTTAGCGCTGCGTTGACGTCCCACTCGACAAGCGATCCGTTCTGGATCGTCAACCGGATCAATGCGTGGAAATTGTGCAGCGTTGGCGGCATGGAGAGTTTTGGGATATTGGCGAAATTCAGTGTCAGCAGCGCCGATGGCTCGATTTGCGACCAGATCGCTTCGATCTCGAGTGCAGACCCAGTGGGCGTCGCGTATTCCGGCTGCTGCCGCGCATCGATATCGAGGAGACTACAAGCCTGCTTCTGTGTTAGCCACGGCCGCACGATCACGCGACACCCAGGCACAGGCTCGCTGCGATCTGCTTGGAAGTGCAGCGCCAGGATCGTGATTCCCCAAAGCATTGCTGCCAACAGAGCATAACACGCCGCGACGATCGGAAAGTAGGAGAGTGAGACTGTCGAGACGCTGTACAGCGAGAGATTTTGGCCGAGCCATGTGTCTGGGAGCGTTGCATACACCGCGGCCATGACGCGCCAAAGACAGCGCACACGATGTGCAACCCTGCGAGCGTGGTCCAGAGAATAGGCAGCGCGCATACGCAGTGGCGCGTGAGCACGACTTGCGCCATGGATGGGCGTTTCCGCGGCGACGCCACGGCCACAACGCACGTAATGCTCGTCGCAGGAGGAAGCACGGGGAGAAGATGACGATTCTTCTCAGTCTTGGCGGCCATGCTTACTACCTTGGTCATAATCACCTTGCACGTAACCAAGGTGTGGCGTCTTGATGGCAATTGGCAGCAAAGCGGTCACTTTGGGAATGCAAGAGTTGATATTTCTGTGTCTCTCATGTGGTGATTTCGTATTTATAGTTGGAGGTATCTATTCCTCTGATCTTAGGTCAGAAAGAACAGCGTGAGGCTAGTGTGTATATATAATCACATACCTCGCTCGATCTCTGTGATTCTCTGGTTTCAACTGCTCATGGACTCGGTGTGGCGCGACGAAGACGCCATACGCTCCAAAGGCGACGTCATCTCGACGGCCGACATCTCGTTGTCGTCGCCACCGGCGATGAGCACGCAATGCTCGCCGAGCGCATCCGCTGTGTACCCAGGAAGGCACTCACACTCACCAGAGGGCACTACTATGTGCGCGTGCGTGGGACATGCCATGATGACCTCTTGTTGTGGCAAAGACTCCTCGAGAGTGCTAAGGTCTGGCTCTAGGGGACTACTCTCGAGCGAGCTTTGTTCAAACTCCGCGGTCTCGTCCATGATACCCTGTGTCTCTTCTTCTTCTTCTTGACTCGCCAGCATATCCTTTTCTTCGAGTCGGCGCAATTCACGTGCTGCTTGCGTGTCCTCACTGGATTGTGATGAAAAATCCTCGACCTCGGTCTGGTTCACACTGCGCTTGTCTTCACGCTGCATCTGGTCTTCACAAAGGTCGGATGCAGCGTCTGGTTCTGGTCCATGGAACGGATCCTGTTGCTTTTCAACCTCGTGCTGCTCGGTTGCCAAGTCTTGGCCATGAGACGTCACATCATTCATATCACTCATGCCAGCGAAGGGGTTAATGCGGACACCGCTGATCTTGGTCTGCGTAATTTTCTTCTTCTTCTGTGGCTGCTGGTGGAGGTAGCCGTCCGTGACGACAACACTTCGGACGCAAGGCTCGTTGGAAGACCCTGGCTGGCCAGTAAAACCGTCGAGACACTCGCCGCACGCATTCGCGGTTCGCGTACACTGCTCATCCGCAAACAACAAACAAAAATCACAAAAGAGAGAGTGTGTGAGAAGAGGGATACGAATGAATCAAGCAACCATCGGTCTTTCTCACCGTTTCGCGTCCGAGTTCCTCGCACGACGGGTGTGCAGCGCACTCAACCTCCTCGAGCACCTCAACTGGAAGTCCATGCGTGCGTGCTGAGATCGGGAACTGCGTCCACGCACCAAAGACGCCGAACGAATTCAGCGTCTCGCATCGAAAGTACAGATCGTACACCGTGCCTTCGTCGAGTCCGTCAATGACAAAGTCTGCGGAAAAGACGTCCACAATGGGTCCTTCTGGGGTGGACGCAGCTCCTGCCAAACTACTCTGTTCTGGTGGTGATGAACCCGGTCGTCTGGTCTCAGTTTTGTGTCTGCCATCCTTCGCATCCTTTGGACTCGTTGCAATCACCATTCCTTTCGCAACGGCGATTCTATTGTCGTCGTTCTCACTCTGCTTCCACTCCGAAAGACTGCAGCGATGTGGCAAGACCACAAAGTGAACGTGGCCATCATCGCTCAGCTGGACGTGCGCTGAAAGTTCGTCGACGCGTGCATCGGCGGCGCGGTCAATGGTGATACTGCGGTGCAAGCGCACGACGTCGCGCCCGTAATTGCGGAAACACGGCGCGTCTCGCTCGGGTCGCCTCTTGCGACTCACGTTGTACGCTGACGTGACGTTCAGCTCGGGGTTGCCGCTCACGCCGCACAAGTAATGCACTTCGTCGGGACGCGAGAGCTCAAACGCGAGCACGAGCTCCGTCGTCAAGCCATTTCGTGGTGTTACCTGGATGCGCTCGAACGTTGGCGCCAACGCAAACGTCGTGACTTGCATTTCAGTAAACGCACCGCTGAGCACGCCGTTGCTGCCGGCCATCTCGTACGCGAAAAACAGAAAATATTGGTGGTTCGGCTTGAGGTCATGGATTTTCTGCGTCACGATCAAAAACGTCGTGTTCTCGTGCGTGGTAGTAGACAGCACTCCGGCCGACACGACGCCGTGCGTGCCCGAGACAGCGTCTTTGAAACCTGAGCGGTGTCGGCTCTTGCCGCTCGTCGAGAACGAGTTGGACGAGAACTCTCGTCGCGCCTCCCTGCCATCAGCCAGGATGTAGTACGGCATCCGCCCCGCGGCGAGCGCAAAGCGGGTAGCAGAAGGCAGCGAATCACCTGTGATAGCTGGTGCGTCCAACAATTTTGAGATTGCGAGCTCTATGCGGATGCTTCCAGTGTGTCCGTCCATCGGCGCCACCGAGATCTCGTCCAGCAAGATCGACTGGTTCGAGTAGTCGGCGTGCGTCTTCACGCGGTGACACGCATCCTCAGCGCTTGTCCAGTCAAATACGCTGTCGCTGTCAGTCGTTTCGCTCACGAGACACACGTCAAAGAGCGCGTTGGGTGGCAGCTTCTTGATCTCCTTCACGGTCAATTTGCCTTTCAGCACGTCTTCGCGCGTGACGGTGATCGTGCCGTTGTCCTGACTGCTCGCGTTCTCTTCGCCTGCACGGCGGCGTCGCTCCGCAAAGATCGCATCGCTTCGATCCGGCGCGAGACCGCGGAAAAACACCGCATAGTGCACATTTCCAAACCGACTGAGCTCGAGTTCGAGGGCGAGCGTGTCGCTCGTTCCTGGCTTCGGCTTCACCGCGAGCACCGAGTCCAGGATTCTTGGCGCGGGCAAATGGGTCGTGACCAAGATAGGCGACGGAAAGTCACCAAACACGCTACCGCTAGCAAACGTCTCGGTGGTCAGCGACACGTAGTACGTCGCGCCACTCCGTAGCCTTTCAATCGTCACGTTGCTCGAAAACATGAGCGGCTCCATGGGTGTCGACTCGTTCGAGCCATTGAGCCTCTCCATCGCGATGTCGAAGCTGGTCACCTCGAACGTGCCGCGAACCGTGTGTGGTGGAGGTACGTCGATGACTGCATCATCTGTACCATGCCGTCGAATGATCGCAGGGTCTGCAAAGTCCACGCCGCTGAGCAAATAATGTACGATGCCGGGCGTTGACAGGTTCACGGCGGTGAAGACGGCGTCCGTGCGATTGGGAGTCGGATCGACGGTCGCTTTGACGATCTTTGGCGCCACCGCAAACGTCGTGACGTTGATCGAAGTTACGATGCCGTACACGCCGCCGGTATTGCTTGCGCTGCCGCCACTACTCGTTGCTACTGTCTCCGTCAGGACGTGGATCACGTACGTCGTGTTTGCCTTGAGGTTTGCGGCCCTGAACGTCGCGCGCGCGTTGCCCTTTGACGACAAATCCGACACAGCAACCGCGCTGCCCTGGCTCACAAATGGGATCCGTGCATGAGTGGATGGCAAAGCGAGCCATTCCTCCTTGATGATGGCCTCAGGTGAGACCACGAGCGCTTGTTCGGCATCTACTGCACTCTCGCCCTTGCGACTCGCTGGCACGACGGCTAGAGAATCCTCACGAGGCGCTTCGTGGATCGCATAATGTACCAGACAACTCTCTTTGGCCACTATTGGTGTCGCGATGCGATCTGTGGATGCAGCGACAGGGATGGCGTCAATGTTGACGACCGCAGGCGCGCGTTTGTGGGTCTTGACGAACTGCGGCGGCCAGGTCGTTGCGCTGAAGACTTGGTTGCGGTTTGCGTTTTCTGCGAACAAGTGAACGCGGTACATCGTGTCTCAGTGAGATTCCCAATCGCAAACGAAAGCCTCGGCTGCTGGGACTATGAGTACTACGGTAGTTCAACGGCGTAAACGTCGAGCGATTCGCTTCGAGACAGTCTTCCTTCGACCACGATTCCAGATCGTTGTTCGCACCTGGCTTCTCCATCGGGTCCACTGCGCTGGTACTTTCGGTTACCGCCAGGCAGTAACGCAGAACGTCTTGTGGCTTGGTCATCTCGGCGACGAGTTCGATGGCCGAGACGCTTCCCAGCACCGGTTCCGCTGCGACACAATGCACGTCGGACGCGTTCTCGTTCGTCTGCACCTCGACCCATTGCTCAAACGGTCGTCCAAAGACGCCGCTACTGCCAAAAGTTTCAGGCAAAAGCGCGATCGCGTACGCCGTGGCGTCTCGAAGTCCATCAATGTGGAAGGAAGTCGTATACGTCGCGTTGTGTTGGTCATGCTGCGACTCTGAAGAAGACGGAGAGGAAGGGTCATACGACACGACACCCGTGACGACCTCGGCGTCTTCTCGTCCACCGCTTCGGATAAGCTCCATGAAATGGTCGATGCTTTTCGCTCCTTGCAAGTACTGTCGATGCGCATGTGGCAGTGCTGATCGCTCTACGACAAGGTAGTGGACGTTTGCACCGCGCTTCATCTCGGTATCCATCGCGAGCGCATGCACACTGCCATTCACAGCCGTACCCCTCGCAGCGAGAATGTGCGGCGCTGTCTCGTGGGTCTGACGTGGAGCGGAGCTGGTACGTGAACCTACGAGTCCGTTGTTTGTGGCCGTCTCGGCGAAAAGCGTGACGGTGTACAGTGCACCATTGTGGAGCCCCGTGATCATGCGTCGTTGTGGCATCGCGGTCTGTTCCTGGAACCCGCCCATACTGGAAAAATTGCCAAATGAGAACACACCCCGGACCACATCATCATATTGCTCTTGACTGCTGTCTCCTTGTGCATTTGTCGCTGCTGCTGCGGTTCGTTGCCGTTGAGGTGATGTAGCAGGTGTGCTCTTCTGTGGCGAGTCTTGCGTGTGACTAGAACGTCTGGCGGAGGGCGGTGATGCGGCTCTCTCTTCTCCATTCGGCAGCAATCGCGTCGCTTCGTAGCGCATCCTGAAGGTGAAGAACGGAAGCGTGTCCACACTCACGCGCGCGAGATCTTGCTCATATACGCGCACGTGGAACTCCAAAGCGAGCGCGCAGTAGGAACAGAACAGCGCGTCGTCGTCGAGAGGGAGAGCGCGGCGACATGGCGCTTGTGCTTGCGTCTTGGGCGGCGGAATGGCGAGTGCGGACTTGTTGGAACTTGTCGGATGCGCGGCGGATCTTGAAGTGACCCTTCAGGGGATCTTTTGAGTGTGGGTCACGGGTCGAGCTTGGTGATGAACGGGTATGTGGGTTTCGAATGACCCGCTAACCCGCTTGGACTGCAGGAGTGTTGGTGAGAAGCGGACAGTTTTAGCAAAATGTTTGTGTAGAGGTAGTGTGGTGCATTATGGAGAGAACTACCAGGTAGTCAATGTCAGAGCAATGCGCTTAGGTACCTCTATTGTCTATCAGAGCCTCAAAAGTCCGTATTTCTTTTAAATATGCATTTAGGCATGTGAAGCGGGTGCAATTGTGAAACTAAACACATCAGCGAAATTTCTCACCAAAAATGCCATTTCTCCATTGTTTGCCCTGCTCGTGTTGCATGGGATTTCTCGATGAGCTAGCTGCTCTTATGGGGGTCACCGACGCTGTCGTAGTCTGCCTAACCATGGTGTGGCAGCTACAGTCTTCCTCATATCTGTAGATTCCAAGCTCCGAACCTAATTAGGACCAGTGGTAAAATGTGTTGCCCTCCTCTGTTTCAGCCACCTCAACTTCTTGAGAGATTCCTTAGCAAAGCACCCACCCATTAAAGGGTGCCTGGACGACGAAACATGCCCGAGTCCATGTGAAGAACAGCAAAAAAGTTGTGGGTTTATACATTATATGAGATGAATCGACCCTTGTCGGTCGCAGTCATACCAAGCCGGCGGCTACCTGCTGCTGCTGGAGCTGCTCGCTCTCAATAACCGTCTGCAGCTGGTCGACGTCTTCTTCACTTTGGGTTGCTGGAACAGCAGCACTTGCAGATTCGCCACCTGCAACGACACTGGCGTAGCTGCGCACATCCTCTGCGATGAACGAAAAGCGGGCAAACAGTTTCGCGGCGGCTGCAGCGTCATCAGCGGCATCCACGCTTCCCCCACGACTGGGACGACCCACGTCCAGTTTCGTGAACTCTTCCGAGAAATACGACGTATCGGTGTTGCTCTCGACGTTCGGCACGATGGGCGGTGCGATCTTCTTCTGCGCCAGCAAGTACCAGTCAATGTCGCGGAAGAACGTGTGCTTCTTGATCGCCTGCACTCCCTTCACCTGGAACATCGTGGACTTTCCCGACCCGAGTCGCTTGTCGACGTTACGCTCTAATAGTTGTTTCAAAATCGAGTGCGTCTCCGAACTGAGCCACTTTGGCAAGCTCAGCTATGCAGGCAAGCGCATACACAGGACAAAGTTAGTTGGCAACTCCGACAGCGAAAGCCACCAGGCTGTAATGAGCACCTTTTCATTCAGAATCTTGTGATGAAGCTTCTTTCGGTTCTTGTGTTGGAATGGCGGGTACCCCGTGACCATTTCGTAGATGAGCGCACCGAGCGCCCACCAGTCCACGGCCTGGTTGTACGCCTTGCCGCGGATCATCTCAGGTGGCATGTACTCTACAATAGTAACCACAAGAAAAAAAAAACACAGTTTGAGTACCAGGGTCTACAGAGCGCAAGGTGTGAACTCATGCATGCGTGGAGACTCGCCGTGCGTGCCGCACATGGTCTTGGCCGAATCGTCCTCCTAATCACGAAATGGAAATTGCCCCACATCCTGCGTCCATCAGTATTCCCATCTCACAAGCAAACAAGGACATGACCTCATGCAAAGCAGTTCTTACATCAATCATCTCCTTTGCGAGTCCAAAGTCGGTCAATCGGATGTGGCCGTCGCCATCGACGAGAATGTTCTCAGGCTTCAAATCTCTGTGAGGCACACCACATATTCACGTCAACAATGAGGATGACACCCACGCTTGAAGAGGCTATGGAGAAAAACACATACCTATGGATGATGCCCAGTCCATGGAGATGCTCCAGCGCCAGCACCATCTCCGCTGCGTAGAATTTAGCCGCACTCTGCCAGTCACGGAACACAACAAAGTCAGTGGTACACAGGCATCTGACACAGCTCACACAGTTGCGTGAAGCCATTCGTTACCTCGAGAAGCAATCCCTCCTTATTCAGGTGGTGGAACAGTTCGCCGCCCGCGACGAATGGCATCACTAAGTACACATTCGACGGCGTCTGGAACGCGTACCGCAGATTGATCAGGAACGGATGGTTGATCTTGGTCATGATGTCGCGTTCCGCTTGCAAGTACGCGACCGAGTTGTGCTTGACAATGTACTTGTTCGAGACAACCTTCATGGCCAGCACCTCCTGCGTTGGTGTGTGGCGCACTTGGATCACCTACGAGCCAACAAACATATCATGGGTATGGCTCCATACCATAGCGCTGCGCCTATCGTACCTTGCCGAAAGCGCCTTGGCCGATCACACATAGCAGCTCGAAGTCCTTCGGTCCAACAATACTCCTGTCTCCCTTCCGCGTCTTTTCCTTTGCTTCTACCACTGTTCCTGCTTCTTTCGTAGCTGCTCGTGCGTCTTCCACACCTCCACCACCAGCAACTGCAGGTTTCTTGACGCGAGGCGAGAACGTGCCTCGGGGCGTCAGCAGCGCACCTGCTCCAGCAGCACGGGGCGTGCGTCGATCCGTGGTCTCCGACACCTCGGCGTGCGCAAAGTCCTCGCTCTCGGCGCGCGTGACCGCCCGGCTTCGCGGCAGTCGCGGCAGCTCACCCACGAGGTCTTCATCCTGCTCTGCCGTCGAGTCGTCCACTGAAAGCGCCGCGTTAACAGGGGAAAGCAGAGGCAGGTCGGACGTGTCGATGGTCATCGCCATCGCCGCCTTGCGACCGCCAGTCTTCTGCGCCGGTGGTGCCATCGCCGAGAGTTGGACACACTGAACGCTGCTGCTGGATGGGCGGAATGCGGACTGCTGGTGGGGAGAAATGCTTCAGTGAGTGTGCTGACATCTAGCCTCAGACCTGAGCCAAGAAATAGATTCATTTTGTAACTGATGCGGCACAGTTGTCGCTATGTCGACAGAGAATTAAAGTCAACGTATGTGACGTGGCAGAACGGGAATGCTCTCATAACCGATGCAGTCAAGTGTTCTCTTCAAATGAGAACTCGAGGATCCGCTGATTGTAAGAGCGACTGACACAGACTCAACAATCGAAGTGACAAAAGGAGATACAAATGGGTGTTGAAAAACCATCGATCCAAAAAGTGGGTTTCAACCAGTTGTCATTTGCTTTTTGTCGTTTGCTTTTCTGTTCATTCACACACACATTCACACACCTAAAATGCATCTTCGCCACGCACAACAGACGCACTGCACACCCAAGCAAGAGCAATATAGGCGCGGTTCCATTTTCCAATAGATGGAGCAACGTCTATATCGGCTTTTGCAAAGCTGCTATGCAGTAAGTCAGTGCACGCTTCCTCTCGGGCGGTTTTCTTCTTGTTTCTTGCTTTTTGTTTCATCGTTTTTGTTTTTCTGGCCACCTTAGATTTATTCTCGATTACTCGCGTCGCTGTCGTCGATCTCGTCGACTGTAATGCTCCACTTTTCCGCTTGCTTATCCAGCGGTGCTAGCTGCGACTGCGACCGAAGAAAGTCGACAAACTCGACGCCTGTTGAAAGAAACTCGCGCGCAAACGCAGGGTCGTGGCGGCGCTCGGCCGTCAGCGGTGGCATCGTGAACTCGGCCTCCAGCTTGTCTCTCACACCAAGAAAGCCCTCTTCCGGCGCCAAGCTAGGGATCGCAAACTCGCGAATCCTCATCAGCGTAAGCTGGAGACCTGTGTGTGGACACACGTATGTATCTGCGCGGACATGCCGCACTGTTGGGATGGCACCAGACACCCCTGCCGCGATCATTTGATCGCTGAGACGAACGCGCGACTTCGTATCATCCACAAACGCCAAGATGCCGCGTCCATCTGGAGCTTGACGACAGTACGCAGCCAGCCTCTCATGCAGAGGGTGCGTGACGGGCACTTGCTCCGTTGTCGACACGTAGAATCGGATGTCTGGGGTCGAGTCCATGGTTTCTGCCACCTCATCCAGCTCCTGACGCATCTTCAATGTCGCACTGAACCACCGCGAGGCTCGAGTCTTGAGTTTCACGAACTGCAAGTCCGACGTCAACTTGATGATGTAGTCGACCAAGTCGTACACGATGGATGCGCTATACGTCTCGGAACTGTTCAGAAGCTCCATGCGCTTGTTCGACATAGCGTAGTCGGGGACTTTGACGCCGTGCTCTTTCTCCAACCGTGTATAAAACGAATGAGTCACGCCTTTATCTTTCTTGGCCGCCAAACTTGCCTTTTCAAGTGCAACGACGCGCTTTTTCGGGGGTAGAGTTATCTTGGCATCGTCATCCGCCTTCTGACCTGAGTCAGCCTCGAAGTCGAAAAAGTCACCTCCACCACCTCCATTGCCTCCACCACCGGCACCATCATCTCCAGCGCCTGCTTTTTCTGCTTGCCGCGCTTCTTCCTCTGCTTCTTCTTTGCGCTCTTTCTGCTTGACAACGAGAACAGACTCGTACAATTCACGCGCGCTTCGTCCTCGCTCAAACTCCTCTTCCAATTTCTTGACCGACGCGAGCGCAATCGTTTCGTCGTGGAACGACCGCGGCAAATTGATCAAATAGTGGTGCCCGAAACGAATAAACGCGTCCGCTTTCGGCTGTTGCTGACCATTCCCGCTGTGAATCTTCTCGAAACGAGAGAATTTGATCATCTGCTGAATGAACCGGGCACTGAAACACGCGGATGCGTGGTTGTACCACTCCTGACCGTTCATAAAACACACCAGATGCGCTTGATGCAGTGGCATGTTGTCGTGGAGGGTGTGACGCTCGCCGAGATATACTTGGAAGCCAATTTGGTCTTCTTGGGAAACAGCTCCTTCGAAGAGCACTAAACTCGAGCCTTCGCGGTGGAACGATTGGATTGACCGTTTGAGCGTCGGCGCGCCGAGCTCTTGCTCGATTCGCTGAAGCTTTTCCTCGATGCGCTGCACCGAGTCGCCATCGCCATATATCTCTGCAACGTACAGGTCTGGTCGAAACGAGTTCGGGTGGCGCACAAACACCAGCGTCGTGTCTTTCGATGCTTTTGATTCGATCAGGATCTTCCGAGCGAAGAAATCCTTCGACTCGCACACGCGCTTGCTCAATGCGCGACTGAGCGTCACTTTGCTCGTCTGGTCTCTTTGTTGCGTCAGTAAGCAGTGGATATCCCCGCGAGAAACGAGCAGCAGATGCACTGCGACGTGGCATTCTTGCTGAAAAGCTGGAATGCTTGCCTCGGACAACTGCGTGTTGTTCGCCTCGTCAAAAGGATCTTCGAAACCAAACTCACTCAACGGCGTGGAAAGGTTGGCGTAGTAGCTCAAGAACGATAATAACACGTGGGCAGCCGACGCGCTCGAGTCTGGAGTACCCGTCACCAGTTTCTTCAAGTGCTCGGTCCAAAACGAAATCTCGGCATCAATCGTGTTTTGCTCTAAAATAGGCTCGATCGCCATCTTGCGCCAGTCAATTCTCTCCACAAAGTTGTTGGTCAAGCAAAACCGCAGGAACAACCACATGAAACCCGTCGGTGAGAACAGATTCTGCCCACCGCCCGACCGACGGCGGATGACACCCGCGCATTTCCCCCATCGCACGAGGAAATACACGCACGGCCAAAAGAATGGGTACTTTTCCATGTATGTGCGAAAGAGTCTTGTCTTCAATGGACCATTGCTTGACTGGCAGAGCTCGACAAACCATTGATCGTACGAGAACGAAAGAAGCGGGACGCGAACCTTCTCCTTGCGCTCCAACTGACTGGCTGACTTCGACTTTTCGAGAAATTTGGCAACGTGCTTCAGCTCGCTGCACTTTTCCTTCGAGTAAATCATGACATCAAGATCAGATTGCTTTTCAAACGTGAGAAGAGCCGAAGAGCCAAATAAAACCAATTCGTACGGACGAGACTTGAAATGAGCTGCTAGAGAGGAGCGCAACGCGCTCAATGCAACCTGGCGATCAAAGAGATCCGAAAGAAACTCGTCCGTTTTCTCCTGGATTTCAGCCAACAGGCTAGTTTGCAGCTCTGGGATAATCTCTTCGCGAGTTTGCACGCGGATAGGCTTCCACAATTTCTGTCGGTATGCGCGTGTGCGTGACGCTTTATTCGCGATCAAGATGTCAATCATAACCCACGAAAAACTCAAACATCGAGTCTCCGTGTCAGGATCATTGTATGCGACATAATGCCATGCTGCTGCGACTTGTCCCATTCTTGACGGCTGCAGCACTCCGAACTTGGAGGCAAATTCGTTTCGAAAGGATTGCTGCAGGTCGTAGAAAGCGTCTCTGCACTGGTCTCCGAACCGAAAGTACTCGGCTTTGTTCAGGCTCTCTGGCTCAACGATCATGCCAGTAGCGAGCTCGGCCTCGGACTTTGCACCTGACGACAACAACAACGCTGACACTTGATGCTTGTACTGTCGGTACATGACACTCGCTATTTCAAGGTGATCTCTGTATCCGTCGACGAGCAAGTCACTGTCCACCTCTGCACCCACTCCACCGCTTCTGGCAATTGTGGCTTCCATAATGGCATCGCATCGCCGATACATCTGGCCCAAGATCTTCTTTGACGGATAATTCCCTTTTTCGCTATTCCTCATGAAGTCGGGATAAATCTTCGGCGCCAAGCTTCTGACGCGCTCTATATCTTCGTCGGCATGATTGTGATCGACTTGGCTCGAGCAGATGCGAGCAAGTTCTAAAGCACCTTCGTCGAAGATTCCCTTATCCGAATAGTCACAAACCGCTAGGTGCGCGTTGGACGCTATACCCAGAATATCGAACTGAATCGACTTGAGATAGAAATCAATCAGACTTTGATCGTCAACGCCTTCAATTGTGTCAGTTGCCATTGCGCTTTGGAACTCCATCGGCGCCTCGACGTTCTCCCTCTTCGGGATGAGCCGTTCGTCCCAAATCACTGTGAAGACATCGCCATCCAGATCGCCCCCAGTACACTCGTCTGGATGTGGCCGTGGGCCGTCGCATGGGAACACAATGCAATCTTTGAGGGAGCGGAGCTGCGCAGGGACGTCAGAGCGGCAACGAACAATTCGGATATCGCCGGGGTGGTGACACGGGCTTCGATGAATCACGACATCGATTTGATCCAAGATGACTGCATGATATTCATCGCTCTCCTCGTCCTTCTCAGTGTATTGGACAAACACCTCGCCATACTTCAGTGTGCTCGTGAAATCCGCCACCCCCATCAGCGTTCGTCCTTTCGTAATCGGTATGCGAGCCCGGAGAACTGTGTTGGCGAGTTTGTATCTGTAGATCGCATTCACAATTGACGCCAAAAATCCATCCGAGAACAGCGGCACGCCGAGTTGCTCCAAGAGAATCTGAATCGACCAGCTGATCTGCGCCGGCAGCACACCTTTGAGGGCAAAATACGCTTCTGCATCCGACGCAATCATTGAGCTCAGCTCTTCCAAATACTCGTCCTGCATCGTCAAGAAGATGTCATCTTGGATTCCCAAACCGCTCAAAATCTGGATGCTTTGACGAGTCAAATAGGCGATCGAACGACCAGCACACGCCACAACTTCGAGCACTCTGTGCTGAGAGCGGAACTTCACCATACTCTTCCGAAGCACAATGCCATCTCCTACGTCTTCCAAGGCATTGGAGACATTCGACACGACAACGACGCCTTTCGCGCCGCCCAAACGGATTTGAAACGCGGACGGAACAGACCGGAGATTCAGCGCGGCAGCAATCTTAGCAGCCCCATGCTTGGTTATTTCACCGCAGCCGTCTGTAAAGACAAATCCGCCATACTCGAAGTCAGAGACCGGATTTTCTACGACTTGTTGCTCCACATGAAAAGCTGGCTTCGTAGACGAGAACGCCTGACTCAACCGCTTCAGGTACTTTGCAGGAGAATGAATGGCACTGAGATCACCAACCCAAGACCGGACCACGTCAGGGTCCAACGATGTGAACACACAGCTGCTGTTTCGTATTTGGCTCAACGAGCTGCCCAAAAACTGAAAGAGACGTGGACCATCGGCCACATTGTCCACGGATACACCCTTCGCCATCACACTTCGCAACTGTTTCACGATTTCCACGTTTGAATACTCCAACCGATCGAGATTCTCGTCGCGAAAGTACACGTACATGAAGTTTCGAGCACCAAAGTGACGAAACACGCGGTTGTTTGAGGCACTTTCGGGCGGACGGAACAACACTCGGGTCGGCGTGACGATAACCTTGAACACAACGTCCTCCTTCTTCGAACTCAGCTCTTTCAGTGTAGTCCACTCGTCGCTAACGTACTGACGAAACAGATCAACCATGTACCCGCTTTTGAGAGATGGTTGGAATGCAAGCAGCGCCTTTTCTTGAACACCGTGATCGAGTCTCGACAAGATCTTGTAAAAATCGGGATCCAAAACCCCATTTGTAAAGTAGCTGACTCGCGACTGGAAACAGTGGTACGCGTACGCGACGTCAAATGTGAATTGTAAACGTGGCTGAACTTGAGATGTGTCGCTGCTGAATGTGTCGCGTTCTACGACCGATACGAGCGAGTCTCTCACTTCGATCCCCAACTTCATCAGCAAGAGCCGCATTTGCCAGGCTTCAATTCCAGCTGACGAAGCGCATCCAACTTTCGCGTGAAACACGAGAGATTTGTACTGGCAATTGGTGTGGATCCGAGCACCGCTCCGGTAGAAGTGAGGTGGTACCTGCAGGGATACAAACAGAGAGACCACACCGTTTGACGACGCGGCGTCAAACCACACAAACTGGTCACTCAGCTGTCGGAGATCCAGCCGAATGGCCATCTTGTCAGCAACTTCGAGCATGATACTTGCGCCATGGAACGATATGGATCCGTTTTCGCCATCTGAGGTGTCGATTTGTTCGGCAATCACAAACTCATCGGACGCATTCCAGTACCCTCTGTTCAACTCAAGCAGCCGAAGTTTCAAACCTTGGTCTGCTTTGTCAAACAAGTCCTTTAGTTGAGGATCCACTTCAGTGTTCTCAAACTTCATCCACAAACGACCGCCTCCATGTCCGTCTTGGAAATCCAACGATCTGCAGAGCTTGTGATACGACTGGACGATGCTGTCTTTCGGCAAAGGCTCGAGCGTGCACAAACCCAGACTCGATTCAACCAACCGCACAGCAGCGTGTTCGTCCAACGCCGCCAAGATGGCGTCCCAAAAGGCATCGTCGTGGTCAGACAACATAGAGCCGAGAATGATACTGTACATGTTCTCCGGCGTATCAATGGGCGAAAGATGCACGTCGGAAAGTGCTGCTTTCATTTCGGATGATGCAGCAGGTAGTCTAGGTACCAACACAGGCACCTCTCGATCCAGGAATCTTTGTGCGGCCGACTTTGATGGTAAACTTGACGCAACCCGTTGCGCAACAGCAAACAGCCTCCCTTCAGTATCGACGATTTTTTGCTGCCGTTCAACTCCCCCGGGCGAGCAAAACACGATAAATCTGCTGTTGTCTCGTCGTGCTCTCCCACGGCTCTGAATCAGACTGGTCATCCCCTTAATCCCGTCGAATTGGATGACCAGCGAACACTCCGGTACATCTAAGCCCTCCTCCAGCACGTTTGTCGCGACCAGCAGACGGATCCAGCCTTGTCTGAACCGATTCAGCGTTGGCTTTTGCTCTTCTTCCCACGACATGCCTTCGTACGAGTTGTGTCCAATGAAGCGAGTCGGATTCAAACGCTTGAGCTCAGGCACCTTCTCCATGGCCTTGGCGAGTTCAATGGCAGTCTTGCGACGGCGCACAAACACGATAGCTCGAGACTCGTGCGTGAAATTCGCTTCTTTGATGCACTCGGCTACACGAAGAACGCGAGATGACACGTGCTCCGTCTCAGGAATCGCACCTTTTGAGTACTTGCTGTCAAATCCCACGACCGTCGAAAGCAAATGCGCCTTGTAGTCAGAAAAGATGAGCGCGTATTCCTTCTTGGCAGCAGGAGACGAGGCGAAATTCATGTTCTTGAAACGAGAATGCAGTGCTCTTGCAACGTGAGCGGCTCCATGGATCGCCAGATCAAAGAACGAGCTCACAATAGCGCGAGCATGTCTTAGCAACAGCACCGCGTCGGTAACTTTCAGGTCGCTTCTGAAGCCCTGCTCTCGCTCCTGCAGAAGCCGCAACCGCGCCAAAAGCTGGGTGAGCTCCATGTCATCCATATCAAAGTTGGTTCCGACAAATGCCACTTCATTACCGAGCGCCTCGGCAACGCGAACCAGTAGTGCCTCAACGTATTTTTTGAGCTGGATTCGTAGCGTCAGTTCTGCTGGAGACGGCTCCACGACGACCCATTGTGCCTCCTTTGTAGATAAAATCGACTGGAGGTCCTCAGCTCGAATCGTTGGGGTATTTGCTTGTGCACCAAAGCACTCAACGAGTCGATTCAGAGTCTTTTGGCCAGATTCAATGTGTTTCGCTTCGCCAAAGGGTGATGCCGTCAGTGCCAAGATCCGAGGTCGTGACTCGCCTGGCGTCGCGGCAATCTTCTGCAAAATGGAGCGGTATGGATGATCTCCAGTCGCATGGTGTGCTTCATCAAACACCATGATGCAGAAGTCGGACACGGCGACGATATGATTGAACAGGAGATTCGCAAAATACATGGGCGTCACCACGAGTGCGTTGAGGCTCGGGTCTTCCACCAACTGTCTGCGTTTCGACGCGAGCTTCGCAGTGTGCTGACCTGATAGCTCCAACACGTTCAACTCGGATTCGCGGCGGATATACGCTGCCTGCTGCGTCACTAGTGGCCCGGTCGGAACGAAAAAGACCGCGAGCAGCCCTGGGTTTAACCGAACCATGTCGTCAATCACTTTGACCGCCACCAAGGTCTTCCCGGCACCTACATACAACACGAACACGTCACGCATGTACATCTACAGAAACACACAGCCACGTGCAGTTGCAAGGTACCTGTAGGAAGATAAACAATGGTGTTTTCAAACAGCGCTGACAACGCGAGCTCGACTTGATAAGGCCTCAATGTTGTGAGCTTCCCGGACGGCGTGAATGAGTACCAGACAGACTCTTCCGTCGGCATGACGACATCGGATCGAGTTCTCGACTGCGCGCGTTGGCGCTTCGACTCGAACAGCGGCGGTGACGACGACGACCCACTTGTGTCCTGCACGCAGCTACCACGTGCGTCGTTATTGCCGTTCGTTTCCAAAAAGATCGCCTGTGGTAGCGCATTCTCCAACGTCACCGGTAGGTTGAGGCTGTTCAAAGCGCTCAGCACCACGCCCCATTTGCGGATCGCGTTCCCGTAATGCGCGCTGAGAGGCTCCCCTGACTCCAACACGCATTCGCAGCTCTTCGAGTCGAGCAGAAACTCGCGCTCCGGTCGTTCATCGAGCACGCATTCGCCCGCAAATTTGATCTGACAGCCGCCACAGAGCAGTTCAAAGGGGACTCGTCCGCGCTTCTTTGCCTTCGCTGTGCGTATTTTCGTAAACCGCAGCGAAGGCGTCACGTGTGCATGCGTGTCGAGGCTCCACGTAGTCTTCCGGTTATAGTCAACGCCATCGCCTGCAGCCTGTAGCCGCGCGTACTCGTCGTCAAAGAGATGCTTGCGCAGCGCCAGGTGGTTGCTTCTCTCGTTCTCGCGGATGAAGTGCACCTGGTCGCCGCGCGCGAGCAGCTCCTTGCAGCGTCGACAGCGGATGCGCCATGGAAACGCTGACGGC
Organism: Globisporangium splendens; assembly: GCA_006386115.1. NCBI lineage: Eukaryota > Oomycota > Peronosporomycetes > Pythiales > Pythiaceae > Globisporangium > Globisporangium splendens. Next base: position 52,176 of record VFIW01000113.1, read on the forward strand.
GACGGCGTGCTAATGTCGCTCGTTGGCGTCCGCTGCTTCTTCGCCACCGGTTCGGAAGTGCGCGCGACGGTGGGAGCGTCCTCAGAGACGCGTGCGCCTGCGTGGGGGTTCCGTGACGGCGGTGGCGGTGGCGGCCGAGAAGACGCAGCGACAGAGACCATCGACGGTCGTGGCTGCTTCGTCTCCCTGCGCTCTGTTCTCTTGTCAAACTGGTTGTTCGTGTGGCTTGAAGTGAGTGAGGGCTTCTATTCGGGGCGGAAGCATCGAGTTTGCTCAAAAAAAAAAGTGGGCATGGTTTTGCATTCTTTGCATTAAATATGAACTCATTCTGGAAATAGAGTCGAAGGTGCACTCAGCAATGATGACATGAAGTAAATGCAATCGATGTTTCTGTTTGCGTTACTTTGGAATGGACATATAGGTTTACTGCCAAAAGTGTGCTTGAACTCTACACTCACGCAAATCTCACCACTCATTTCTCCTCATCTCGTCAACTCCCGAGTGGACCGAGCGTCCATTGAAATGGAAAGGGGAACCAGCTGCTCAGAGACCTCCGACTCCACTTACCTGTTGCCGGTCGTCATGGTGCGCTTGCGCGCAGCGATCAGCTCCTCCACAGATGAGACCTCGGGAAAGTCTGACGGCTCACTGAACGTCGCGTTCTCCTCGACGGCCTCGCTCAGGAACTCACCCTGAGCCTGAGCGTACTTGTCTTCTTCCTTCCACAACTTCTGCTCGGTCGCAATGTTCATCTCCACCATCTCCCGCGACGCGTGGGTCTGCGTGTACAGCTGATCTTCCGTCGGCGTGAATTCCGGGAACGTCGACGCCTCTGAGAACGATTCCGCTGCGCTTTCGTCGAGATTGGTGTCCAAGTGGAACCGCTCGGCGGCCGCTGTGTCGAACATCGACGCGCGGTGCAATAGCTCATCGGTGCGCGCTGAACCATGCTTCTCTAGGTCGTGCTTGAGCTCTTCATAGAGCTTGTGGAGCTGCTCCGGCGATGCTGTCGATACGTCATCTTCGTGCTGCCCGCTGCCGGCGTGCACCATGTTTTCCGGGAAATGCGACGGCTGTGAGTGTGTTGCCGCCATCTTTGTATTGCGGCTGTGCTGAGCCTGCGCGTCGTCTTGACGAGCGCCACGCGCCAGCATCTCCTTGGTCAAGTCCATCATGGACACCGTGCCGACGACGCGGCCGTCACCCTTCACGACAGGGATCGCGCTCAATCTCTGTGTGCACACATTGTGGCAAGTGTTCGTTAGCCTAGCGTTGTAAAGCCTTGAGGCTGCAGAGTGCGCAGCCAAACTTACCCGCTTGATCATGACTTGGAGGCACCCTTCGACGGTATCTTCTGGGTGCGCGACGACCAGTTTCGAGTGCATAGTCGCCACGTCCGCGACCTTGGACGAGCTCACGCCCATTTGGCTCCCATTGAGCACTTTGTCAAAGTAGTCATGCTCGGTAAACATTCCAACGACCTGGTCCACAACGAGTCAGCGTTAGCCACAATGCACGCCATCATGGAATAGGCAAACACATCTTTCAGACAGCACCTTGTCGTCCTTAAGCACGGGGATCGCGTCGATGTGGTGCTTGACCATCAACTGCGCTGCGCGCTCTGCAGGCATGAGGTGGTCCACTGTCATGGTTTTCTCAGGAGATGAACCGAGCAGCGCAGCTACCGTGGTCTGGCCACCTTGGAGCGCGCGGGTCGTAGAAATCCATCGCACCGTCGAGGGCAAGAAGCGAGTTGCTTGGATCGTGCGCGACAGCATGATGTCGTTGGGGATTTTTGTCTGCTGGTGGGTGGAGCAGAAGACTGAAGTTGGTTGATTAGTTGTTGTTGGCTTGGTGGAATGGGTGCAAGTTGAGCAATGCACACTGGAAGGGCTCTTGCATCCGCGATCTTCGAATTGAATGTGACAGCAGCGCATCTAGCATTCATTCGTTCTTCATGTCTTCAACAACGCGTCGCCACTTCTTTAAGCTGCGACGCATGCGATTGGCTGCTTGTTAAAATGGCGGCCGTCCATTCCCACATTTGCATTTCTTTTAAAAAGGCAAGTGCATCTGCGAGAACAAAGAGGACCGTTCCTTTGTCCGTGTGAGCACAGGATGCCCACTTTTGGCTTCTAGAACTCATGGCGCCGTGCACACATGGAGCACTCCGTCTGTTTCTTCAACAGCAACCTGCATCCCCATGTAACTCTTACCTCTAGCGCTCCATAACGATCTGCTGGTGCCATTGAGAGCTCTTTGGAACGTACGAGGCTTTTGTTTGTTTTCTTCTTTGAATGCAACGTGCGACGAGTCGCTAGGGGCGAAACGGCGGGCGTGTCAATCAGACTAGGAGGGCTGCTCCTGTGCGAGACCCACCCGCGCAGTGAACGCAGGAGGTGGACGTGGAAGCGAAGGACGCGGCACCAAACTGGCACCCCCACGAGTCTCCGATGCCTCAGGCAATCAATGAGCTCGACGTGGACTACGAAGCGCAGGTATACGACTTATGCTGGAGCTCTTCGTGCTACGATGGTGGCGTTTATGCCACACTGGACACGACATCATCTTGACGTCATTGTGTGCTTGTGCCTCTTAGATCCAAGAGATCAGGCGCTTGATCTCAACGACAAGCGATGCCGATCGACGCGCATCGCTGGAGGAGCAGCTGCGCGAGCTTGAAGTTGCCAGCGTCCAGGTCGAGCAGCAGAATGGCGACAATGTCGCGTTCCCGAGAGAGTACAACGACCAGCGCCGGAAAAGCTTCCGTCCCACGAGCACCAAGCCGCGCATGGTGCTCACATCACTGACCGAAGTACGTGGGGCTATTCTTCTTTGTGGCTTCAGGTTTTGCATGTCGCGTGTCAACGGCGGTATCCTTGACGCTGTCGTGTCTGTTTTTTTTGCATGTCCATGCGGCCAGGATCGGGAGGTGAACTTGACGTCGACGTCGTTCCACCATTTGGACGCGTATCGGCAGGAAAACGGTCGCCGCTCATCGCCGACGTGTTCAGCAGCTCTTTCGACGAGCAGTTTGCGCCGTCCAGCGTGCTCATCAACGACCACTGCACGTTCTGGATGTCCAGCGGCATGTACCCGCAGTTTCTGACGCTCGTGCTGCGGGAGCGGATGCCGATCTCGACGGTCGAAGTGACCTGTCGACACGTCAAGCGGCTGCAGATCCGGTCGTCGCGGAGCAAGAAGCAGAGCATGACGCTCACGAGAGGTGACGATGGGATGGTCGAGATAGACGTACCTGCGAGTGACGCCGACAAACTCAGCACGCATCGCGTCGCGCTGACCGATGCAAGTGCGAGCGACGCCGAGGCGATAGAACTAGGGATAGAGAGCGGCTACAGTGAGTTTGCATGCGTATATTTCGTTAGACTCCGACTCGCCGATCCGCCGTCGATGCACGAAGAGGACGCTAAAACATAGTACAGCAAGAGTCAGCAAAACCACGCACACAAACGCTGATAAAGTGGTGTACCTCGTGCTGCCCTTATCTCTTTTTTTTTCTTTTTCTGTCTTTGTCTTATAATGGGGTCTATCTGCAGCAGCAACAGGATCACATGCAGGTGCTATATCCAGGAAAAGACATCAGATCAACACGCTCGCTCTACTTCCACGCCTCGTTGAGCGCTTTGCGTCTCGCGAGGCCGCGCGACAGCACCGTGGCCACGATGAAGCCAATGCACAGCAGGATGAGCATTTCGTAGTTGAAGTCGGAAGGGAGCAGGTCGAACGCCTTCGCAGGTGCCAGACGCACGTAAAAGTGGTCCAGACCGTGCGCAAACACCAACGTCGTCGACTCCAACTCGGCTGGAGCCGTCGTGATTACCTTGATGTTGGCTACCGTCTGGTTGTACGTGATCATCGAGAAAGGACGGTTGTACACCGAGATGAGAGGCGAGTACTGCATGAGGCCCTCCCTGCACGAGCAAACAAAGGCACAACAATCAGCCGATTCACCAAAAACAGCACTACAATAATGAAAACTAGGCACGTACTCTTGCTCTTCAGGCGATGGTGGCTTCTCCGTTTGGCGAGGATCGATGAAGTTGCGCGCCAACTTGAAGATCTGGCCAGTGCCCATGCCGACAAGCACGCACTGCGGCGTGATGCCGTGCGAGGTGACCGACACGCCAAGCGACTCGATCGTCGTCGGGAAGATGAAGCTCTTCTGAAGCACAAACGGCGCTCGTGGGTCGAACGACGAGCGTGATTCGCTCCACGTTGGACGCTTCCACGGGTTCAGGTTGTTCGCGCCAACAGCACCATCATACAGCGACAGAGACACCACTTCCGTGCGCTTGTCCTTCGCGTTCCAGAACGAGTACACCAACCAGTTTTCACTCTACACAGCAAAACAACAAAGAAATAACATCAATACATGATTCTCTCAACACGAAAATAAAGCAAAAACACAAACGAAAAACACACCTGAACCATCCGGACAAGGCCAGATGCGTGCTGGTGGCGAGCACGGTGGATTAATCGGCCGGCAACCGAGTCCAAGAGGCTGACTTGAAGCACAGACACAGGAGCCGACTCGCCTTCCACTTGCTCCGATCCTGTAGTCGCAACCGCAAACAGGTTTGGGTTCAGGTACTTCAGCAACAGCGAGTCGTCACCGGTCACGGTCACGGACGAGTCGATCACCGTGTGCTCCTTCTGACTGGAGAACGCCGCCAGCTTATGGTCACGAGGAAGCACGACCGACCACACTTCTTGCGCGCGGTACGAAGCCTTCTTCGACGCATCGCCTTCGTTCTCGATGACGTAGCCACGGAGAACGTTGGCACCGGCATCGTAGCGGTAGAAGTAGAAGTTGTCCAATTCTGGGTGAGCAAAGCCCGCAGTCTCAGCTGGGTACAACGACACCGCGAGCGTCTTCTCCGACACCAGCGCAACCGCTCTTCTCAGGTTAGCGTCTTCATCAATGTGGTGCTCACGCTTCGGGAGCACGACCACCCAGGATTTCTCGCCATCAGTATCAGCATTAATGGATTCAATCTGGTGTCCATCGTCGCCATCGATCCAGAGCAAATGGGACGAGCTGGAAACCAAGAGCAATTCGGGACCAGAACCCATCGCAGGGTGGTCGCGGGTCACAAAGAGCTTGTATTCTGGTCCAACAAACTGCGACCAGGCAACCGTGCTGAGCTCCGCTCGGATCGCAAACAGCTTGCCACTCTCCGTCAGCGCAACAATGTACTTTGAGAAGCCAAACAAGTGCGCATTTGGCGTTTCCTTGCGCGATCGGTCTTCCGACGCGCTCTTTCCGTTGAAAAAGGATAGCACGTTGTTCGCAAATTGCTTGGCACGCGCAATTTCCATCGTGATTTCTTCCGAGAACGAAGGAATCTTCTTCAGAGGCTGCTTCTCAATGTCGGTTTCCGCTGGGGTAACCCAGTGCACGGTCTTCACGTTCGCGAGTGATTCTTCTCGCACCCAAAGAGGTGCATTCGACGAGGTCACCGTTTCCGCGTCGTTGGATTCTTCGTTGGTGCTGAAGATGAGTCCATCATCTTTCATCACCAGCAGCGCACGGCAGCGCGGAGCACCCGTGTCTTTTTGGCGAACTGGACAGCCAACGAACGCGTTTCCGACAGCACCACCGAACGACGCAACATCGAGATTCATCTCCCATTGCGCACGGCTTTGGTCCGGAACAAGAGAGTACGACGACACCTGCGCTCCCGAGCTCTTGGACGCGATATGGAACAGCACGTTGTCATCCGTGAGGGATTCGATGAGCACATCTTCACCCGAAAGCTTCGCAACCACTTCAAGAGCAAGCGAGTCGGTGATCTTGAAGTACACGTTCTCTCCCGATACCAGCGTGACCACAAGCGCGCTCTTGATCTTGTCGTTCACGGCATCGAATGCCTTGGCCGCGTCGAGCTTCGCATCCGCAATGCTGATCGACTTGCTCGCGTCACCATTTTCAAGAGACTCAACGAGCACATCCGTCTTCGACACCGTGACTGCAACCACCGCGCCAGAGGTACCGTGCTTACGAAGAACCGAGTTCGCTTCCAAGGTTTCCTTCGCCACCTTGGTCACTTTTCCAGTCTTCACATCGACCTTGAGCAATTGCGCGTCTGCGAGGACAAACAACGTCGATGCATCCGACGACAGCTCGGACGAAATGACATCACCGGTCAATGGCGACGGAAACTCTGCGCGCCACGACACACCTCCGTCTTTCAAGTGCACGAGCGCAGCGCCAGTGGACGAGACCACGACGCTGCGGTCGTCGGCAATGGTGTGGATCCCAGCAAACTTGGTCTCCTTGACACCAGCGTACGCCACGTTGTCCCACGCGAGCGTCCCGTCCGCAGCATCCCACAAACGCAGGTTCTTGGCAGCTCTATCATTGCAAAACACACACGTCGTCACGTCATAGTTTTAGTCTCAGCCGCATCCAAAGTGTCACATGCAGCTAATTACTTACCCCGACACGGTCAGCAGTCCGTGGTTAGTCAGTTGAATCGTATCGATGCTATCCCCTGTATCCAATCCATCGCACAGCACGTCAAACGCATCAGTCCCCTCCCTTCCCCTCAGAGCCACATTCAACACCACGTTCTATACCTTCATGAAGCACTTGGCGCCACTTGATCGCCCCGTTCTTCGCGTCCAGTCGCGCAATCGCGCGCGAACGCTCGTCGGTGGCCACGTACACGGCGCGCGAAGTGCCGCGCACGACGCTGGCGTGGTGGCGCTTGTCGCCGCCGCCGAACGCGACGGCGCTCACGCGGCCCAGGTGCTCGGTCTTCCAGTCCAGCAGCCCCGCCTGGTCCTCGTAGATGGCGTTGGCGCCCGGCGTCAAGCACGCGAGCGCCAGCGCCGCCACGAGCGCGTTCACACTCTTCATCCGCGTCATCACTCACTGCGTGTTGATCTTTGGGAATGCAGACCGCCCCCTCTACTCTCGAGAGGTGGCAATTCTGTGCGGGGGAAAACCTTCCGACGACCTTCAGACGACACTCTGATCTTGTAGAGGGAGGAGAGGACACGACGGTGCATAATGAACAGTAATGGCGTTATGGGTAACAAAGACGTTGTGTCCTTGTAGAGGAACCACTAGATAACTTAATACAGTATCTGTTCTAGTAGAGGATTGATATTCAAGAGGATTCGAAACGCAATAGTAATGCTCAATATGGGTGATCACAGCGCAAAACAGGCAATGCCACCAAATTGCGCTCTTCCAGATGGAGGCGTTTTATATGATGCAAAACAGTGCTCACAGACGGAATGGAGTCCGCAATTGGCGGGAGGAAGAAGAATAATGCCCTCATGCTCCGACTTTCGCTTTCGTCCATTTGCATGATTCACGTCTGTGATACTGCTGAGCGCATGCCGCCGTCCTACGCCCTACCCATGTGACTTCCCTCTGAGTTTTGTCTCTTTCTGAGCACAAACTGAGCAGCGACTGACGAAATGGGTCACGTTGGACTCTTCAGACGACGAATCCGTCGCTTCGTCACAGAGCAAGTTTTGCTTTTGGCTCTCGACTCATCGATAAAAGACAATGGAGCACATGACGCCCCAGAAGGGAATCACAATCCTCCGCAAACCCTGCAGCAGTAGCACTGGCGGTGGGTTGCTGGCGGCGCTGAGACGCATCGTGCGGCGCAAGAAACCCAAGCACAACCAAGGCAACGCGCTCCCAGCAGCTCCAGCGAGTGGGAACCCCAGTGGCTCTCCAAGCAGCAACCGAGGCGGCATCACAACTTCGCACGGTAATAGCACGGCGGACGCGGCTCAGACGCATCGACTGAGCCAGATGATCGCGCGGCTCTCGATGCCAGTGTGTCACACGAACACGGAGCAAGAGCTCGATGAGAACAACAGCGAAGATCACAGTGATGCAGAAGATGACGAAGAAGGTGGCAGCGAAAATGAAGAGGAGAAACAAAAGCAGGACACGACCACCAAGTTCAAACTGCAAGGCAAACAGCGGCGCAAGTGGGTCAAGAAGCTGCTCAACCAGAGCGCAACCCCACATATCCACAAAGATCGTGTGTACAGGACAACGAGAAAGCCTCATCATGTGCGTCATTGCCGCCATCGTGGTCCACTGCAACCACCAAAGATGCTGACGGTGGCAAATGCGTTGCATACCCACTGTGTCGCCCGTATCTTGGGATTTCTCGGTGTGAGTGAGCCTGCGAGGACGTGCGCCTACGTGAACAAGGCATTGGCAGCCAGCGTACGCGTGTTTTACGAAACGTACTGTCTGCATCCACGACCCCAGCGCTATTTGGCGAATATGCTCCTCCAAAATGGCAGCGACATTATGAAAGAGATCCTGGGCTGGTTCAGTCCCGTCGAGCGCGCGTGTGTGAGCGTGAGTTGCTAGTCGTTTTATGCTGCAGCGAACGCACTCCCTCTCGAAATCCAAGACTCACAGAGCGCTGCGCAATTTGCTCACTACATGACGAGAGAGCGCGTGGAGACTCGGTTTGAAGCGACCAAGGAATCGCACCTAGGTACGTATCCGTCAAGTGAGAGGGTGAGACGCATGCAGTAAGGCTGACTTTGTGTTGCTTTGATCAGAGGATATGCATGCAGACGAAGCCGTGGCCATGGTGCGCTTCCTCGACACGAACGATGAGAATGAGTGCTTCCAGGCGCTGACGACGCTATCTTTGCAAAGAATCCGCGGCTTTTGGGACGATCAACAGAGCTTTGAGCAGTTCATCCAGGTTTCGTTCACGGCTCGCGTGAGTCGAAGGCTCCAGACGCTCGAGCTGTCAGGTTTGTTTGCTTTTTTGAGGTTGTTGACTTTCACCGATTGTGATCTTACGGCACGGGTCTACTTGATTTGCGACTGGAAATCTTGAGACAGATGTGGGGCTCGAAGATCCCCACTACAAGTACTTGGCGACGCTGTCCTACGACGCGCAGTTCCCATCGCTGCGGTGCCTCAACCTCTCGCGAAACCAGTTTTCGAGTCGTTTTATGCGCGATTGGCACAGGAGTTTTATCAACGAGCGCTTTGGAAATCTTCAGACGCTCGACATCACTGGTACGCCATGCGATTGGCTTTCTCGTAGTGAAACCAAACTAAGCTACTAACACAAGCTCTTTTAGACGTCGGCATGAGTGGCGAGGACACGCAGCGCTTCGTCGCGTGCCTCACACACTTGCCAGCATTACAGTGTCTTCGCATCTCCAACAACTTTTCTCGTACGAAGCGCTGACGCTGCTCAGTGAACAAATTGCGAGTGGCAAACTCCGAGAATTACGAGAACTCACTTGCAGTGGTGCGCCAACGCCTGAATTTTCCCAACTCCAACCAGAGCAGCACAAATTGCACACGATTCGACTCCAAATTTGCGCGTTTGTGTGTGTGTTTTCAGCGATTTCGGGTGATGCGAATGCGATGGGCAACTCCCTCGAAGCTTTCCACGGCACAAATGGTGCCAACGCTGCGTGTCCAAAGCTGGAGCAACTCAATATAAGTGGCAACTCGATCGCGAACGCCAAAGCCAGGTTCAAGCTCGCGCAGGTTGTCGCCAAGCAGCGTTGGGCGACGCTGACCTACCTGGACATCTCAAGTGCATACTTTGTCACCTAGGCATCTCGCAATCTTCTCATGTACGCGACTAATCTTGTGTGTCGCACAACGCATGGGATGTTTAGACATGAACCTGGGGGAAGAAGGTTTCCGCGAACTCACCCAAGCCATACGCAAAACTATACGTCGAGCCTGACGAACCTACGGCATCTCGACGTGTCGGATAACCACATCGCGCGTGCGGTCCGAGACTTCAGCGAGTGTCTGCTGACAAAAGCCTTCCCCAACCTACGATTCCTGTCGCTTGCAGGTTTTTGAGTTTGTTGTTGTCCATCTTTAAATGTTCTTGTGTGCACGGCTGACTTCGTGCTCTTTTGGTCCAGAGAACGGTCTCGGCGCGCTCGAGTTTGAACAAGTGGCGCATGCGCTTTCCCAATCCTGCTGCCCAAATCTGCAAACGCTTGACCTCTCTCGTACGACCCAAGAGCATGTTGTCGTTGTTTTTACATTTTCCATATGGATCAAATAACCTGCTTTTGGATGTGGAAAATGCCCAGGTAACGCCTCAGGAGGCGAAGGCGTGGCCCGCTTTTGCGCATTTTTGCGCTCGTCAGCAGCGCAAAGTCTTCATTGCCTCGACCTAAGTCATATGTCCAACTTTGCGATTGAATCACAGCCAAAGGTTAAAGTGGCTAATGCACGTGTTTGGCAGATAATGGCATCCCGTGCCGCGGTCTCGTGCTCATCGCGGAAACATTAGCCGCCACTACCCAGTGCTCGCAGTTGCATCAGTTGAATCTGTCGCGAAACCTCGAGCTTCGCAGCGTTGTCAAGTACCAGGAGGTATCTACGGCGAAACTTGGGTGCTGCTCTGCTGTGCTTCGTTCTTATCTTGTGTGAATGCCGTTTGCATAATTTGCACCTTTTGCATAGATTGCATCGTTTGCATCTCTTACCTCAACCCAAAGCTCTTTCGAAGCGGCGCGTGTCCGTCGCTCGTGTCGTTGCAACTCGGGTGCGCGCAGACGTATGTCGAAGGCTGCGCATTTGTCAAAGACACGCTCGCGCGCATGAGCGTCGAAGAACTGGTGCGTTGTCTATATAAGTTGAGCTGCTTTCTACAAGCATAGCCAATAAACAACATTGATGTTGTCATTTGTAGCGCCGATGCAAACAAGCACTGTTTGAATCCCGCCTCGCTGCGCTGCAGCTACGGAACGACGAGAAAGCGCACCGTGACGCGGCGCGCTGCAAGCGCCAGTGTCAGTTGCTGCGCGCGCAGCACGACCACATGGAGAGTGAGGCCGACCGCGTGCTGCGGCGGCGCAAGTGCATCCGCAAGTCCACGCACCTGTGCATCCACCAGGAGATCCAGCAGCTCAAGCAGGCGCATCAGCACCGCACCATCTGCAAAGCACTGCAAGCCAACCAGTGATCCTTGTTATTTTGCTTTGCTGTGTACCTCAGGGTCACTGTAAAAATGGAATCGTAACACACACATGAAGGAAATCTTCATTACACGCTCTCTTCGTGGCGCTTGGTCGCGTTCTCGTACTCCTCCGGGTACATCTCTTTCCAGGCGCTGTGAAGCGATTCGTGAGCCTCCGTGTGGCTCAGCGCCAGCGAGTGCGGATCCTCGGCGAACAGGATGAACACCGTGGCCACAGCGCCGTCGATCACGCTCATGATCACGTCCGCGACCGAGTACCCGATGAGAAAGCCGCTGATTCCCAGCGAGGTCTTCGGGTGTGACACGTTCACGGTCCACTGCGCGTCGCCGTACGCCACAACAGCCCAGGCCGCCGCAGCGCCGAGGAAGCCCACAACGATCTTGCCGCAGAACAGCACGTTGACGATCAACGAGTCGTTCGCGATCGCCGTCCAGCCCTTGGATGCAAACAGTTGGCACACGCGCTTGCCCGAAGACACGAAGCTGTAGCCGTAGATCCCCACGTACGCGTACGCGAAGCGGTTGAAGTACTCGATCCACGACTGGATGCACCCAACGAGACAGTTGATGCAGCCCACGAGGCACGCCGCCACCGAGTTGCCGCTGCGCGAGAGTGCATGCTGGATCGACGAAAGCACGAAGCGGATCGTCTGCACGATCGACACGATGAGCGACCCGAAGCAGATCGAGCCGAAGGACAGTGTCAGCGCACGCCCCAGCGCCCGCGCCGTCGTGAGCGGCACGCGGTCCTGCGCGGCGTGATGCCACCAGCTGGACACCGTACCGGCTGTGGCCACCATGACGATGTTGCGCAGCACGAACGTCGCCCAGAAGAAGATGAGCACCATGCCCGTGAGGATGCCGAACTTCTTACCGGCACCGTAGTCCTCACCCTGGCCCACGTACTCGCCGTGCGTGATCGCAGCGTACGTGGCGATGATCCAGACGAGCGCCCAGGCGATCTGCAGCACCGTGAACGCCACGGCGATGAGCAGCGTCATCGGGTGGTTCAGCACGGCCTTGCACGCCACCTGGAGGTTCGCGGACGCGAACGCGATGCGCCGGCGGATGCAGCACACGTACAGCAGCACGAGCACGGCGAAGAGCGAACCCACAGCCGCAGGCCACCAGTACATGGAGTCGCCCTGTTGCTTGAGGAAGTTGGAGGAAGCCAGACCCGTGCCCACGGAGACCGTGCACACACCCACGACTGAGATCCTATTCCATATCCACACGACGTTAGACCAATATCATTGGCAGCAAATGGCGCCACCATTGAATAAGGACGCACCAGATGAGCATTTTGCCGCAGACGAGCATGAGAATCGTCCAGAGCATGGACGCGAGCAGCGCGCCGCCGGCGATGCCCGCGCAGATCTTCAGTGCGTACTTGTACTTGGCGTGCTTCTCGCGCAGTAGCGTCTCGGCGTTCGTGACGCTCTCCTGACCGCTCGACGTCGACAGCACGTCGTCGCCGTACATGAGCGCGAGCGCGATCGTGAAGCCGAAGGCGATGAGGAAGAGCGCCGCGAAGAACACGTCGTGACACGAACTCTGCACCTGCGACTGCGGCGCGTGCACCACGGGCTTGGGCGTTGGTTCAGCATCGGCGGTCGCAGCCTTGAGCTCCGTCTGGTTCTCCTTCGCCATGGCGTCTGCTGCTGTGGTGTCTTGATGTGGAAATGAGCGGTTGATAAGGCTCAGGACCTTCTGTGGAAAAAATAAAAAACAGATCCTTGTGTGAACCCATGAGTTGGGTGGATCAAGCGGATCCGCTCCGCCAAGTGGATGTCAAGTGGGCGGACGGAGCTTGAAGCATATAACATAGAGATGGATAGCGATTGCAAACTGTAAGCTACGGACTGATGAATGTTGGAGGTTACAACAATTGGACAGTTTGGGAAGGTGCCCACGATTGGTGGTTAAATGCACAACACACCCACCAACAAGCAAGATGAGACCTGGAAGATACATTGGAATCAGGACAGTTCATGTTCGTTTTGCTTTCCCCAACACATAGGACAACACCTGCCAGCAAGACATAAGAGCACTGTTCCAAGGTGCACTTGCTGGCAGCCATACCTCCTCACTCCCATAGCAGCGACGCCATCAAAACTCAGCGAAAAACTCTTTCTGCACCACACAACGTCGCTCATTGAACAAAATGCTTAGACGGTGCCGTAGCCCTGGTCGCCGTGGTGGACGTGCTCGAACTCGTTCGGGTAGATCTCGCGCCACGTGGTGTGGAGGTGCTCGTGGGCCTCCGGGTGGCTGAACACCAGCGAGTGCGGGTCCTCGGCGAACAGGATAAACACCGTGGCCACCGCACCATCGATCACCGTCATGATGACGTTTGCGATCGAGTACCCGACGAGGAAACCGCTCAGCCCGAGCGCCACCTCCGGATTGCTCACGTTCACGGTCCATTGTGGGTTGCCGTACGCGACCGCAGCCAAGCCGGCCGCGCCACCGAGGAAGCCAATCGCGATCTTGCCGAACAAGAGCACGTTCACGATCAGCGAGTCGTTCGTGATCGCCGTCCAGCCCTTGGACGCGAACAGGTCAAACACGCGCTTACCCGACGTCACGAAGCCGTAGCCGTAGATCCCCACATACGCGTACGCGAAGCGGTTAAAGTACTCGACCCAGCGCTCGATGGCGCTGACACAGCCATCGATGCAGCCCACGAGGCACACCGCGATGGCGTTGCCTTGCTCCGCGAGCAACTTCTGCAGCGACGACAGGAGAAAGTGGATCGTCTCGATGATCGACACCACGAGCGAGCCGAAGCAGATCGAACCAAAGGACAGCGTCAGCGCGCGGCACAAAGCCTTGGTGCTCGTCAGCGGCACGCGGTTGCGCGTCGCGTGGTGCCACCAGCTCGACACGGTGCCCGCCGTCGCGACCGTGACGATGTTGCGCAGCACAAAGTTGACCCAGAAAAAGACGAGGAGCATGCCAACGAGGATCCAGAACTTCTTGCCCGCGCCGTACTCTTCGCCCTCGCCGATGTATTCACCGTGGTTCACCGCCGCGTATGTCGCGAGGATCCAGACCAAGCCCCAGACGACCTGGAGCACCGTGAACACCAGCGCCGTGATCAGGATCACCGGGTAGCTCAGCACGGCTTGACACGCGATCTGCAAGTTGGCCGACGCGAACGCGATGCGAGAGCGGATGCAGCACACGTACGCCAGCACAAGCAACGCAAACAGCGTCGCGACCGCCGCTGGCCACCAGTAGAACGAGTCACCGCTCTGGTACAATGCGTTGGAGCTCAAGAAGCCCGTGGCCACCGAGATCACGCACACGGCGATGACCGAGAACCAGATGAGCATCTTGCCCACGAAGAGCATCGCGAGCGTCCAGATGAGCGACGCGAGCAGCGCACCGCCAGCGATCGCGCCACAGATGCGCATCGCGTAGTGGTACTTGGCATGCTTTTGGCGGATGAGGTCGCCAATGTCGGCGAGGTCGTCTTGGCTGCCGTCCTGGCTGTCCACCGAGTACGTGAGCACGTCCTGGCCGTAGCTCACGGCGATGGCGACAGTAAAGCCGAACGCAATCAAAAATGCGACCGCGAAGAGCACGTCGTGGCACGACTTCTGCACCTGCGACTGCGGAGGGTGCACCACGCGCTTGTCCTGCACGCCGCGGATGAGCTCCTGCTCGTCGTCGAACTTGGTCATTGGATAGGGCTCTGCGTTCTGCACTCGATCCAGCGATTTCGAGAATGACAAGATACGCACACGTAGTGGAAGCCAACTGAAGCGGAAGTGCGTGCGTGGGCTGGAAGGCAAGCGAGCGAACCCAAGAAATAAATCAGTGGTGGGTTGATGATGCTGCCCACGAGCGGATCCGCCCACTTTGACACATCTGTCCGCCCAACGGCTGGAGAGTACCCCTACCCCTGAAACAGGTGCTGTCTCAGCTCTCAGGTGAGCGGACGGGATCAGGTTCGGAGCGGACGCTTTGCCCGTCCATTGATTGACGCTTTGCGAAAACGGACATTGTCCTGATGGCGGCGCTGCGGGAGCTCGTGGAAAAGCGCAACGTCCGCTCGATCCTCTTCCAGTTCTCGCGCGCTACGGCGGCCAACGTGTTCTGGAGCAGCGAGGCGCCGCAGGTTCGCAACGCGCATGCTTGCATGGGTGTACGTGTCGTTGCGTACAGAGTGCTCATTGTGTTCTCGCTCTTTCTCCTTCTTGCAATGCTGCCTGTTGTGTAGATCCTTCGAGCTTTGAAAATGTATGTGCTGGTGCACGGAGTACGCTGAGCTTGTGGTATTTCCTTCTGGTGGTCTGACAATGAATGCTGTTGTGAACTTGCCATCAATGCGCTGCGCACAGCCACGGCTTTCGCTTGGGGTACATTGGCGAGCAATGGACAGACGAGGTACGAGTGAGTGAGTGCGGCAATGAATCAACGCATGCATTTCGTGGATTGAATCCACTACGTTGTCTTTCGATGCAGTTAAGGAAGCATGACAGTGAGATTGGGTCGGCTTTTGACTTTGTCCAGTACGGCAAAGAGGTACGAAACGATGCATCTTGCGCTTCGCTGGTGATGTTCATCATGAGAATGAGTTGTAACTGATATTTACGCATTGTGCTCCTGTAAGATCGGTGCATCGGCACTGTACTCTCGCGCTGCTGAGAGCCTGAACGTACCGCTCCAGCGAACTATACTTGTGACGGAGCAAGGCATTGCAGACAACGATGCATTCGAATTCCGCAAAATGGCGACTGCCGTCATAGATATCAGTGCCAATGCCCCTGACCAGCCAGCTCAACAGCTAACAAAGTTCACGAAAGGTATGACGTCTTCTCTTAGTGACAAGGAAGCAATACCTATGGCAGATCAGTTGATTTTTGTGATGCATGCATAAAACCATGTGCTGCCTTGTAGATTTGCTGAGCATCGACAACTGCCTGGACACGTCAGAGCGCTGCTTCGGTCCCTTCCGCGTGCGGTCTTCCCAGATCTTCTACGAGAGCCCGCTGTCGTTCGCGCTCGTCAATCTCAAGCCGATCGTTCCAGGTAGTCTTTCTCAAAAGCACAGTGATATTTTATGCTTTCGAATTAGACTCATCAACTTGCATTGGTTTGTGTTTGCGAGTAGGCCATGTCCTGGTAATCCCCAAGCGGTGCGTGGATCGCTTTCAACAGCTCGATGTCGATGAAGTGGCGGACATTTGGCACACTGCTCAGGTGCGTGATGCCTCGGCTTTCGCGCCGACATTTCCATGCAATAACGAATAGCTGGCTGATACACTGTTGCTGTGCTTTGTAGCTCGTTGGCAAAACGATCGAAAAGCATTTTGGTGCCAGCTCTCTCACATTCGCGATTCAGGTAGACACGAAGCAACTTTGATGATGTGTTCTCGGATGAAACTTTTCCAACAAATTGGCTGCTCTGTAGGACGGTGAAGCTGCTGGCCAGACAGTGAGGCATGTGCACATCCACATTTTACCGCGTGCACCAGCAGATTTTGTGAACAACGACGACATTTACACCGAGGTATGCGCGAAAAGCTCAGACTGTGGTCATCTTATAGGGCTATGCTGATTTACACATGTTGACTTCCTGTATACTACCTACTCGGAACAGATCGAGAAACATGAGCGGAGCCTCAAAGTGGACAATGAGACGCGAACTCCCCATAGCGAAGACGAAATGGCCCTCGAAGCCTCCACGCTTCGTCAACTTTTCCCAAGTCACTTGAACTGAGAGAGCAATCAGGGGTAGCTGCTTCATAATGAAATGTGTTCATCGTCATGGATCGCATACTATCGGCGCACCAGTGCTGAAACTACATTTAGATGCATTTTCATTTTTAACTCGTGGACACTGACCATGGGGCAGTGTCCAACGCGTAAGAGCAGTAGCAAGAACGTGAGTCTTGGTAGTTCTTGCTATTCTGCAATTTCCCAAGTCACCCGCATCCGCTATTACAATTGGTAGCACTTGCTTGGACGTCAGTGTCAATACTGCCGGGCAACCAGACGCACAATATTTGTGCCCATTCAAGTTCCCAGGAAGTCAAGTCAATTTTTCGAATTACTTCAATGAATGGATGTGATGAAAGGTCGGACCTTCACTTGCACAGTCCCACATCACATGGGTTCTCGGGTCAGGAGATCACCCACATGGGTTTTACCACCTCTTCTGAACCCACCCACTACATACAGTTCGGGACACATTAATATGTGTCATTCAGGAACACTGTACGTAGCCACTTGCATATTAGCCAATAGGACTGAGCCGTTAAGATTTAATCCCATTGGATGATAGTCGGAATGGATACCCGACTATCTACCAATGAGAGACACCGCAGGTTTCAGTCTGAACGATTGCACGTCACCACTTCAAATTCTAATTCACTTCTCAATTTGCACGTTAACGCGTAAAGCTCCCTCTCTTTGCAATGGGCTAAAACCAGCCATCACATGAAGGTGGATCTGTCCCCATGTAACGGGACTCGTTACACGGCGTACACAGTCTTGCATTCCGAACATACTCAGGATCGACTGTGCGAACTTGGTCTGCCGTATCGACACATCGCCCGACTTGTCATCACGCTCGACTTCCATGCCGAGGCAGTACTTGAGTTCGCCGAGATCGGACATCTCGAAGCGCTCACTCAACGCACGCTTGGTCTCCGCGAGCAGATCCATGTCGTTGCACACGAGGATCAAGTCGTCGACGTAGAGCACCACGAACATCATGGCCGAGCCATCACGCTTGACGTAGATGCAGTGGTCCATCTCGCACTTGGTGAAACCGATCTTGGGCATGAATTCGTCGATGGTCTGGTTCCACATGCGAGGCGACTGCTTGAGACCGTACAACGCACGCTTGAGCTTGCACACATGGTCGGGATACTTGGGGTCGACGAATCCCACGGGCTGCTTCATGCAGCGCGACGATGCAGATCGAGAACGCGTGATCTGCTATCAGTCGCGTCAGCTGAAGCCAGCTGAGCGCAATTACCCGGTTCATGACAAGGAGTTGCTTGCCATGAAGTACGCTCTTACGAAGTTCAGAGTGTATTTGCTCGGAAGTAAACGGTTCACCGTTTACACTGACCACGCTTCGCTGCTCACTGCAGTGAAGTCGCCACATCTGTCGCAAAGAATGGCCCGATGGCTTTCTTTCTTTGCGGAGTACGAGTTTGACGTCGAGTACAAAACCGGACGGTTCAACGTGATCGCGGATGCATTATCACGTCGCCCAGACTTTGAGTCGAAAGCAAACGACTCAAAGGAAGACCGTGTGATGGCAATCACACGAGAAAGCGCACCGATATCGTCGCTCCTTGACGATATCAAAAGAGCGTATGCGACAGACAGTGACACCTGTCGAGCTGTTGCCCACTTGTCAGACCCGTCTGATAAGTCGCTCAAGGCGTTGGATCCGGCTCAACGCGCTCGTCTACATCGTTACGAGATGCACAACGATGTTCTCTACTACCGTATAGATGACAGCGACGAGCCACGCGCTGTCGTTCCAAACGATAGTGACCTTCGTAATCGTGTGCTCTTTGAGTACCACGATGCGCCTTTCCGCGGTCATCCAGGACGCGAGAAAACGTATCTCGCGCTTTCCCGCGACTTCTATTGGTCACACCAATACAAGTGGGTCCGCAAATACGTACGCGCATGCGAGGTTTGCCAGCGCGTCAAGCCAGCACTGGTGACCAACGCACCGCTGCGATCTCTGCCAGTCCCGGCGGACTGTTGGAAGTCAGTCTCGATGGACTTCATCTTCGGTCTTCCTGCTGACTCCAGCAAGAAGACTGGGATCCTCGTCATCGTGGATCGCTTCAGTAAGATGGTCCATCTCAGTGCTGTCCCTGCTAGCGTCACCGCAAAGCAGACGGCGCAGATATTCCTGGATTCTGTGTTTAGGTTACACGGAATGCCCACTGAAATCGTGTCGGACCGAGATCCACGATTCACAGCTGCCTTTTGGTAAGAACTCTTCCGACTCTTGGGCACTCAGCTCAAGATGTCGACAGCTGATCATCCGCAGACAGATGGTCAGACAGAGCGTGTAAATCGCACGCTCGAGGATATTCTGCGCAGCTATGAGCATTCATTCACTCACTGGAGTGAATGTCTCCCTCTCGCAGAGTTTGCAATCAACAACTCTGTGCATGTCTCAACCGGGCACACGCCATTCTACGTGAACGCCTCCAGGCACCCACGTGTTTCGTCCATCCTCGGTGGGATGTCCCCTCCGTCGGTGACATCTCCCTTGAGTGGGGGAGGAGTCCGCGAAGCAGCTGCTTCGGAACAAGCGAAGAGCGCGGAGATCTCGCACCATCATGGGCAGGCAGCTGCTCATGCGGCGATCGTCGACAAAGACATCGCTACAACAGTGCTGCAGCGGCAAACTGTCATCCGCTTTGTCCGCGATTCAATCGCCGACGCAGTGGATGGTCAGAAAGAACAAGCGGACAAGAGTGGCCGCAAAAACACAAATGAGTTTCAACGAAATTCGTTTGTTTTATTATCGACTGCTAACCTACCTAACAGAGTGGTGAGCAGTGACAGCAACAAGTTGCTGCCAAGATACATTGGCCCTTTCAAGGTCCTTGAAAGGATTGGGGACGCATACACGTTGGAGCTTCCTCCGACCATGCGTCTACACCCGACGTTCTACGTTGGGCGTCTCAAAGCGTATCATCGCCACGATGACTCGTTGGTCTCTTCCTCTTCAGGAGACCGTGGTCGCGAAGGATCCCAAGCACAAGCTTGTGATCAGCCTCGAGCCTCGAAAGTCGTCCCTCGAGCCGCTCGTGCTTCGCGATCATCTCGCTTAGCTCGGCCCGAAGTCGGAGAACCTCGTTCTCTTGCTCGGCGTGCTCCAGTCGCTCGAGAAGATTGCTCTGAGGATGAATCTCAGAGCCACGAGCAGATCTTCCCTCCTCCAGCTCCTCCGTTGCGTGACTCCAAGGGAACCAACTCTGGATCGTGGAGATGTAAGAGGGCGCTGTTAACAACAGTCCCTCAAACACGGCACACACGCTTGTGCCAGAGGAAGCGGTCTCCCGACTTGGAGGGAGGAAGAAGACTTGAGGACTTGGAGGAAAATTTGCAACTGAATTAAAAATGGTTATGGTTCCTGTCGCTACTTGCTAATGAACCCCAAGGGATCCTACAACTTTCACAACTAAAACCTAAACATGCACAATAAAACCTATGAATCGGATATATAAAACCTTGGGTACACTGAGGTTGAACCTACGGGATCTTCTAGGAGCTTGAACTTCAAGTCTTGTATAAAATCCCTGCAAAGTGATTGGCTCGCGCCACTCACTCCAGGTGGCAGAGACACGTCGGTCTCGTCGCCAGCCCAGTTTCCCAAGCAGGAACCATCACTCAGTACTTGATTAGTACATGGATGTTATCACTCTGTACTGATTAGTACATGAGAACAACATTCCGCACTGATCAGCACAGAGAACACTCGTGACGTCATCGAATGACGTCACACGTGCATGTGGGGACTGTCTTACCGTAATCCCTTTTGTTATTTGTGTCTCCACAGTGCACGCTGAAGGTGGTGTATGGCACACTAGATCTGGGAACAGATCCACCTTCATGTAATGGCTGGTTATGGCCCATTACATCATCCCCTCCTTAAAGCCACAAGTACCTTGCGTACTTTTGCAGACCTTTCGGAGCAGTTCACTTTGCAATTGGCAATGAAGCGACCAAGTGACCAAGTGAACCGTGAAGAACGTCCGTCGTCCAAGCGACAGCAGACAGCTCCAGAACTCTTCGACATTTCTCCCATTCTGAAGAAGAAGGGGGAGCTCGAGTTCTACAAGGAGCGGTTCTTCAGTTGGCGTCGGATCAACGATCGCGATGATCCGAACCAACACACCGCAGCCCAGAGAGACTCATGGCGAACATTCGTTCGTCTTGAGAACGAGAACAAGATGGAGCGTCTTCTTCGTCGTGGCAATGCTCGTGCCCAAAGAAGAACTCCCGCTGACGACAGAGCGAATCGTAGCTCTGGTCGTCGTAGTGTCGCCCCTGGCGACGCTACAAGCAGTTCTCATAGCTGCGGACCACATCGGGAACATCAGACTCCAATGTCTGACGAGGCTCCCACGTGTCCGAGCTCGGTGGATATCCACGCCACCGAACTCTGTAGAAGCGCTGATGGTTCAACTGCTTCTTTCCTCGACGATGAGTCGGTCGATCTTCATGATCAACAATCGACTCAACCACCCAGCGATGCTCTCCCTGAGAGTCTAACAACGGGGTGGGGCTGAACGAGAAAACGATTGAGCGACTCTGGAAGTGGAAGAGTGCTCATCGTGGGCAAATCGAGGCGCTGCAGCAGCGTTGTTCGACGCTTGAGGAACGCTGCGAGAGTCTAGAGAACCTTGTCGCCGATCATGAGTCGAAGATCGACGATCTGACAGAAGGTTCTGCCCAGTGTTCGGCTTTGGAGTCCCGTTACGAGGAACGGTTCCAACAGGTTCAGGATGAACTTGTTCGACTCCAGAAGAACGAGAAGTCCCGTGAGTTGGCTCACGATCGCCTGTTGCGCTCTGTGGAAGAGGCAGGTTCGGCTCTCGAGGTACTTCGTGGCTAGTACCATTCTCGTCTTCAAGCGTTGGAGGCAGTGAAGGACCAATCCTTCGACGTCCTGCAACTCCTGTACGCCGAGAAGAATCTCCAGAGCGATGAGCTGTTTGCTCTTCGCAATCAAGTGGAGAAGCTTCACGATCAGCTCGATCGTTTGCGGAAGATCTCGTAGGATCCGCAGATCCACTTGGAAGGTAAGGCTTCAGTCTACCCACATAAAATGTCGGGTGTAGACGCATGCGTGTAGGCATCACCATTGCATTTCACTACCTTGAACGGTCCGATGAACCTTGGTAGAAGCTTCGAGCTTCCCAAGTTGGACACTGCATGTTCAGGCAGGTTTGCCGGACTAAGCAAGACAAGATCATTGATCCTGTACGATTGCTTGTTCTTCCTTCCACTCTTGTCTGCTTGTTGCTTTTGCAGATCCTGAGCCTTGGCGATTGCGTCTCGAACATACCGCACGATCACTTGTCTCTTCTCGATGAACTCATCGAGCTGCTGCTTATCACGACTCTTCATGTCGGTCAAAGGTTTCATCGAGTCAAAGTTGGCTTTGAGCTCGGAAGCAGCATTCAGGTCAAACGACTGCGGCGATTTGCCAGGAGCCGTAGTCCCTCCCCCACTTAAGGTAGAGACCTCACCCACTAGTGAAGCTGGTGCTCTCGGATGGAGACCGTAGTTCACGAAGAATGGGGAATGACCCGTCGAGACATGCGTGGAATTGTTCAACGCAAACTCGCAAAGAGGGAGAAACTCGCTCCACTCTTTGAATGACGTAGCGTAACTTCGCAAAATGTCCTCGAGGACTCGATTCACACGCTCTGTTTGACCGTCCGTTTCTGGATGTGCCGCTGTTGACATGGACAGCTGGGTGCCCAACAGTCCGAACAGTGCACGCCAAAACTTCGACGTGAAACGGGTGTCGCGGCCTGACACAATCTCAGTTGGCAAAGCGTGCAAACGGAATACCACATCGAGGAAGACCTTCGCTGTCTTCTCGGCTGAGATCTTGTCCGAAACAGGCGCAAGATGGACCATCTTGCTGAATCGGTCCACAAACACCAGGATGCCATTGCGTCCGTGTTTGTCTCGAGGAAGTCCGAATATGAAATCCATACTCACAGACTTCCAACTGTCCGATGGGACAGCCAATGAACGAAGTGGTGCCTGCGTGGAACCAGAGGGTTTCACTCGTTGGCAGGCCTCGCAAGTCCTCACATACTTGCGCACCCACTTGTACATGTGTGGCCAGTAGTAATCCCGGGAAAGACTGAGAAACGTTTTCTCACGTCCGAGGCGGCCACCCGAAGGACTGTCATGGTACTCATACAAGAGTCGATGACGCAGACCTTCGTCGTTGGGAACAACAATCCTTGCTGTATCCCCTTGTTCGACCGCATAGTACAACAGCCCGTTGAGTACTCGGAAGCGGTGAACTCGCGATCTTGTGCGCGACGGAAGACCTTGCAGTGCTTTGTCTGAAGGGTCCTTGAAGTACTTCAGCAAGTCCTGACATGTTTCGTCAGACTTGTACCCTTCGACGATCTCTTCTCGCACTGTAGTCGCAGCTCGCACCGCGATCGCTTGAACATCTTCACAGAGTCGACACGCTCCGTCCGTGTCTTCACTCTTGGTCTTCGGATCGTAATCCGGACGTCTTGACAGCGCATCGGCTAAGATGTTCGTCTTGCCTGGCTTGTAGTGTACAACAAAGTTGTACTCTGCAAAGAAGGAGAACCATCTCGCCATTCTTTGTGACAAATGAGGAGTCTTTACAGCTGTACGCAGAGATGCGTGATCTGTGTAGATCGCGAAGCGCTCCTCTTCAAGCAGATACACACGGAACTTGACCAAAGAATACTTCATCGCCAGAAGTCCTTTGTCATGAACTGGGTAGTTCCGTTCTGCGGGTCGGAGTTGTCGTGACTGATACGACACAACTCGCTCATGACCCTCACCATCGTGTTGCATCAATGCGCAACCGATGGCATAGTCGCTCGCATCGCAGACGACGTGGAACGGCTTGTCGTGGTTTGGCAGAGCCAACACAGGAGCTTCTCGAAGACTCCTCTTGACTTCTCCGAACGCCGTCTCATGGTCTTTCGACCACTTCCACTCAACGTCTTTCTTCAAGAGCTGTGTGAGGGGTTGCACCAACGCTGCGTAATTGCGCGTGTACTTGTGCAAGTAGTTGGCTAGACCCAACCATTGTCGTAGCTGTTTGACATTCTTTGGCACTGGCCAATCGTCAATAGCCTTGACTTTCTCCGGATCGACTCGAACACCGCTCTTGCCAACAAAACAACCGAGAACAGGGATCTCGGGGGCGAAGAACATGCACTTCTTCAAGTTTGCGTAGAGTTTATTCTCACGCATGACCTGGAAAACTTGACGAAGATGATCGAGATGAACATCGACATCAGACTTCCCATTCGTGGCCTTACTATGAACGAAAATATCGTCCAAGTAACTTGGTGCAAATGTTCGCAGAGGACGAAGAACGTTCGTGACCATTCGATTGAAGGTCGCAGGAGCATTCTTCAGTCCCTGTGGCATCACTAACCATTCCCACAGCATACCACTCGGGGTACTCACTGCGGTTAGTGGAACATCGTCTTCGCGCATTCGAATCTGATAGAACCCATCTTTCAGATCGACAGCACTAAAGACGGTGCTGCCAACCATTCCATCAAGGATCATGTCCTTGTGTGGAACCGGAGTCTGGGCTGGAATTGTCGCGTCGTTCAGCTTGTTGAAAGCATGAACAATGCGCCAACCTCCAGTTGCCTTCTTCACACAGAAAGTGGGGCTGCAATGCGGAGACTTGCTCTCCCGCACATGACCAGCCTTAGCACGTTGTGCAAGGAACTCGTCGATTGCCTCGACTTGTTCCTTTGGCAACGGCCACTGTCTTGTGATGCAGTACTTCGTGCCAGGAAGTACATCAATCTCATGACGAATGCCTCTGTCGAATGGTAATTCGTCCGGCACCTTGTCAGGGAAAATGTCTTCATATTCCCTGGCAAGCGCATACACGGGGTTCTTCTTGAGGGCGTCCCACGACTGCTCCTCGAACCTTCCTTCCGTGTCTTTTCGTCCAACACATCTGCATCCGCACTCGATGCTGTGTTGACGAAGCCTTCGTCGACCATTTCGACGATCACACACACCTGCGCAATATCGCCTCTCGCTAGGCTGCGCTCCAGTGTCTTCTTGCTCATCAATGGCAAGGAAATCAACTCTTCGACTGAACTTGGAGGATTTTCAATCTTCACGTGACGGATTGCATCCACGTCACCTTCTTCATTGTAGACCGCGATATTCACAAACTCGCTTGGAATGTCTTGTGCTTGGACACTCCCTTCGTCATCACCACTTGTACCTTGATCAGGGGAACTCAAAACTCTTGGCGAAAAACTTCTCTTGCTGGTCTTCTCCTTGCCTTGGGAAGGGTGTCTGTTCCACTTCCATTCACTCTTGTCAACGCCATCGCGAACCTTCTCGTCGTCGATGGCAAAGGAGACAGTCTTTTTCTGGCGCCTGACTGCTCCACCTCCGTTCGTCTTCTTCAAAATGGTACCACTTGTGAACATGGGGGCCATCGCACACCGCAATATCACAAGGGTCATCTGGGATCTCTTCCACAGATGTGTACACCCATACCACTTCATCCGTTGTTGTGAAGCACAAGTCAACATCGCGTGACTTGTCAACGGAGATCTTCATATTCATCCAGTCAATGCTAGGTTGGTAACGCTTCAACCACGGCATTCCCAGGATGACGTCAAACTTGTCATCGAGGTCGAGTAAAATGAACTCGTCTTCACCTCGGAAATCTTCACACTTGATTGCCAAGCGCACCACGCGCTTTGGCATCTTCACAGTTGACCCATTTGCCAACCGGACGATCATTGTCTTCTCTTCATTCGCATCAGGCACGAAGACACCATGCCTGGCGATCACTTCATTTCGAACAAAGTTGTTCGACGCACCAGTGTCAACCAAAGCTCGCAGAGGCGTTGCAATACCGTCTACATGAACTTTGTGAACGATCAAACTTGACGTTTGACTGACACTCTTCTCACTCATAGTGGAAACTGCATGTGCTTGGTGCACACAGGGGCCAGAGTCCTGTGTCTCCACAACGTCCACAGTCCTCTTTTCCGGGTGAGTAGGAGGCCCCGCCCCTACTGTCCATTCCCGTTTTTTGGCCCAGGTGACCGCTCGAACCGACGACCGTAAGAACGATCGTGGTTGTTCGAACGAGCACCTTGTGTCGTTTGCCGACCCGGCAAAGACACCTTGCAGTTCCGGGCAATGTGACCCGGCTTCCCGCAACGGAAACACTTCCCATCGTTGCGAGGACGCTCATTTCCAGGCGTGGAAATGTACGAGATGTCCATGGGCTCGGGACCGTCATGCGCAACATTCGATTGCCGCATTGGTCTCAACGCAAACCCATGGAACTTGGCTTGCTTCATACTGAACTCTTCTTGCATTGCGCGTTCGATGGCTTCGTCCAGCGTCTTGGGATACTCGCGGAACAATTGGTTCCGAATCGGACCATCGTTCAGACCCGTCATGAACGTCACGACTTGCGTCGGAACGTCAATCGGCTCGTCAACGATGCTCGACACCAAGTAACGAGCACGTTGTGCATACGAGTGAAGGTCGAAACGGCCTTGACGAAGCTTGAGGAACTCGGCGCGCGCACGGAACTCACTCTGTGGAGGTTCAACCGCCTTCTTGAGTTCGGTCTTGAAGTGGTCGTAGCTGGGGAAGCAGTCTAGATCGGCTAAACGCTTACCATACGCCCAGCTCTTCGCACGACCCGCAAGGTTGGACATCGCGAACAACACTTGCTGCAAAGGGACTTTCTGAGAGTCGCAAACCAGATTGAGTAGAGAGATACACCATGTTGTAGGATTATTGGAGATCGAGCTACCAGAGGGACGGTACAGTGTTTTGATACTGCTATAGTCTATAACTAGCCATTACATGAAGGTGGATTTGTCCCCAGATCTAGTGTACCACACACCACCTTCAGCGTGCATTGTGGAGACACAAATAACAAAGGGATTACGGTAATACAGTCCCCACATGCACGTGTGACGTCATTCGATGACGTCACGAGCGTTCTCTGTGCTGATCAGTGCAGAATGTTGTTCTCATGTACTAATCAGTACAGAGTGATAACATCCATGTACTAATCAAGTACTGAATGATGGTTCCTGCTTGGGAAACTGGACTGGCGACGAGACCGACGTGTCTCTGCCACCTGGAGTGAGTGGTGCGAGCCAATCACTTTGCAGGGATTTTAAACAAGACTTGAAGTTCAAGCTTCTAGAAGATCCCGTAGGTTCAACCTCAGTGTACCCAAGGTTTTATATATCATATTCATAGGTTTTATTGTGCATGTTTATGTTTTAGTTATAAAAGCTGTAGGATCCCTTGGGGTTCATTAGCAAGTAGCGACAGGAACCATAACCATTTTCAATTCAGTTGCAAATTTTCCTCCAAGCCCTCAAGTCTTCGTTCCTCCCTCCAAGTCGGGAGATCGCTTCCTCTGGCACAAGCGTGTGTGCCGTGTTTGAGGGACTGTTGTGAACAGTGCCCTCTTACACCTGGTAGCACTTCGAGCGGTCCTTCCAACGACCCAGTGAAGTGAAGAGGTTTGACGACGCGGCTTTAAGAACGTCGCGCATTCCTGTCCAAGACCCTGCGAGCATCCTTGTTTGGAACATGGATGCTACAGGAACCCCACTCGGTCCAGCAGTATCGGAAACTGTCGAGTTGACTATTGAGGGTTTCTCTCATTTGTCTTCTCATGAGTGGATGGCGCTTGAGCGCATGCGAGATGTCATCGGAGAGGCTGCCGTGGTCAGCCTGCTTCGGTCGGCGTCTCCGGAGGACCAGAAGAGCGCGGCGGTCGGCTTCATGCACCACGAGATCATGTCCTCCCGGAAGCAGGTCGCAACCCTTGTTTCCTCACTCAGGACGGTGCCGCTGAAGCTTGACGTCTCTCCGTATCGCGGCGGAGAGAACGAACCTCTCTCACGATGGTTCGTCGAGTTGGATGCAGCCATCACTGCAAGACAACTGCGAGACCCTTCGCAGCAAGTGTTGTTCGCGATGTCCAACCTTGCGAGTCGTGCGAAGAGCTGGGCGTATGGCAAGCGTTTAGCCGATCTAAACTGCTTCCCCAGCTACGACCACTTCAAGACTGAACTCAAGAAGGCGTTTGAACCTCCACAGAGTGAGTTCCGTGCGCGCCGAGTTCCTCAAGCTTCGTCAAGGCCGTTTCGACCTTCACTCGTATGCACAGCGTGCTCGCTACTTGGTATCGAGCATCGTTGACGAGCCGATTGACGTTCCGACGCAAGTCGTGACGTTCATGACGGGTCTAAACGATGGTCCGATTCGGAACCAACTGTTCCGCGAGTACCCCAAGACGCTGGACGAAGCCATTGAACGTGCCATGCAAGAAGAGTTTAGCATGAAGCAAGCGAAGTTCCAAGGGTTTGCGTCGAGACCAATGCGGCAATCGAATGTTGCGCATGATGGTCCCGAACCTATGGACATCTCGTACATTTCCACGCCCGGAAATGAACGTCCTCGCAACGATGGGAAGTGTTTCCGTTGCGGGAAGTCAGGTCACTTCGCTCGGAACTGCAAAGTGTCTTTGCCGGGTCGGCAAACGACACAGAGTGCTCGTTCGAACAACCACGATCGTTCTTACGGTCGTCGGTTCGAGCGGTCACCTGGGCCAAAAAACGGGAATGGACAGTAGGGGCGGGGCCTCCTACTCACCCGGAAAAGAGGACTGTGGACGTTGTGGAGACACAGGACTCTGGCCCCTGTGTGCACCAAGCACATGCAGTTTCCACTATGAGTGAGAAGAGTGTCAGTCAAACGTCAAGTTTGATCGTTCACAAAGTTCATGTAGATGGTATTGCAACGCCTCTACGAGCTTTGGTTGACACTGGTGCGTCGAACAACTTTGTTCGAAATGAAGTGATCGTTAGGCATGGTGTCTTCGTGCCTGATGCGAATGAAGAGAAGACAATGATTGTCCGGTTGGCAAATGGGTCAACTGTGAAGATGCCGAAGGTGTGGTGCGCTTGGCAATCAAGTGTGAAGATTTCCGAGGTGAAGGCGAGTTCATTTTACTCGACCTCGATGACAAGTTTGACATCATCCTGGGAATGCCGTGGTTGAAGCGTTACCAACCTAGCATTGACTGGATGAATATGAAGATCTCCGTTGACAAGCCACGCGATGTTGACTTGTGCTGCACAACAACGGATGAAGTGATATGGGTGTATACATCTGTGGAAGAGATCCCAGATGGCCCTTGTGATGTTGCGGTGTGCGGTGGCCCCCCATGTTCACAAGTGGTACCCATTTTGAAGAAGACGAACAGAGGTGGAGCAGTCAGGCGCCAGAAAAAGACTGTCTCCTTTGCCATCGACGACGAGAAGGTTCGCGATGGCGTTGACAAGAGTGAATGGAAGTGGAACAGACACCCTTCCCAACAAGGCAAGAAGAAGACCAGCAAGAGAAGTGTTCCGTCAAGAGTTTTGAGTTCCCCTGATCAAGGTACAAGTGGTGATGACGAAGGGAGTGTCCAAGCACAAGACATTCCAAGCGAGTTTGTGAATATCGCGGTCTACAATGAAGAAGGTGACGTGGATGTAATCCGTCACGTGAAGATTGAAAATTCTCCAAGTTCAGTCCAAGAGTTGATTTCCTTGCCATCGATGAGCAAGAAGACACTGGAGCGCAGCCTAGCGAGAGGCGATATTGCGCAAGTGTGTGTGATCGTCGAAATGGTCGACGAAGGCTTCGTCAACACAGCATCGAGTGCGGATGCGGATGTGTTGGACGAAAAGACACGGAAGGAAAGGTTCGAGGAGCAGTCGTGGGACGCCCTCAAGAAGAACCCCGTGTATGCGCTTGCCAGGGAATATGAAGACATTTTCCCTAACAAGGTGCCGGACGAATTGCCATTCGACAGAGGCATTCGTCATGAGATTGATGTACTTCCTGGCACGAAGTACTGCATCGCAAGACAGTGGCCGTTGCCAAAGGAACAAGTCGAGGCAATCGACGAGTTCTTTGCACAACGTGCTGGGGCTGGTCATGTGCGAGAGAGCAAGTCTCCGCATTGCAGCCCCACTTTCTGTGTGAAGAAGGCAACTGGAGGTTGGCGCATTGTCCACGCTTTCAACAAGCTGAACGACGCGACAATTCCAGCCCAGACTCCGGTTCCACGCAAGGACATGATCCTTGATGGAATGGTTGGCAGCACCGTTTTTAGTGCTATCGATCTGAAAGATGGATTCTATCAGATTCGAATGCGCGAAGACGATGTCCCACTAACCGCAGTGAGTACCCCGAGTGGTATGCTGTGGGAATGGTTAGTGATGCCACAGGGACTGAAGAATGCTCCTGCGACCTTTAATCGAATGGTCACGAACGTTCTTCGTCCTCTGCGAACATTTGCACCAAGTTACTTTGACGATATTTTCGTTCATAGTAAGACCACGAATGGGAAGTCTGATGTCGATGTTCATCTCGATCATCTTCGTCAAGTTTTCCAGGTCATGCGCGAGAATAAACTCTACGCAAACTTGAAGAAGTGCATGTTCTTCGCCCCCGAGATCCCTGTTCTCGGTTGTTTTGTGGGCAAGAGCGGTGTTCGAGTCGATCTGGAGAAGGTCAAAGCTATTGACGATTGGCCAGTGCCTCAGAATGTCAAACAGCTGCGACAATGGTTGGGTTTAGCCAACTACTTGCACAAGTACACGCGCAATTATGCAGCGTTGGTGCAACCCCTCACACAGCTCTCGAAGAAAGACGTTGAGTGGAAGTGGTCGAGAGACCATCAGATGGCGTTCGGAGAAGTCAAGAGGAGTCTTCGAGAAGCTCCTGTGTTGGCTCTGCCAAACCACGACAAGCCGTTCCACGTCGTCTGCGATGCGAGCGACTATGCCATCTGTTGCGCATTGATGCAACACGACGATGAGGGTCATGAGCGAGTTGTGTCGTATCAGTCACGACAACTCCGACCCGCAGAACGGAACTACCCAGTTCACGACAAGGAACTTCTGGCGATGAAGTATTCTTTGGTCAAGTTCCGTGTGTATCTGCTTGGCGAGGAGCGCTTTGCTATCTACACTGATCAGGCATCTCTGCGCACGGCAGTGAAGACTCCTCATTTGTCGCAAAGAATGGCGAGATGGTTCTCCTTCTTTGCAGAGCACAACTTTGTTGTACACTACAAGCCAGGCAAGACGAACATCTTAGCCGATGCGCTGTCAAGACGTCCGGACTACGATCCGAAGACCAAGAGTGAAGACACGGACGGAGCGTGTCGACTCTGTGAAGATGTTCAAGCGATCGCGGTGCGAGCTGCGACTACAGTGCGAGAAGAGATCGTCGAAGGGTACAAGTCTGACGAAACATGTCGGGACTTGTTGAAGTACTTCAAGGACCCTTCCGACAAAGCACTGCAAGGTCTTCCGTCGCGCACAAGATCGCGAGTTCACCGCTTCCGAGTACACAATGGGTTGTTGTACTATGCGGTCGAACAAGGGGATACAGCAAGGGTTGTTGTTCCCAACGACGAAGGTCTGCGTCATCGACTCTTGTGTGAGTACCATGACAGTCCTTCGGGTGGCCATCTCGGACGTGAGAAAACGTTTCTCAGTCTTTCCCGGGATTACTACTGGCCACACATGTACAAGTGGGTTCGCAAGCATGTGAGGACTTGCGAGATCTGCCAACGAGTGAAACCTTCTGGTTCCACTCAGGCACCACTTCGTTCATTGGCTGTCCCATCGGACAGTTGGAAGTCTGTGAGTATGGATTTCATATTCGGACTTCCTCGGGACACACATGGACGCAACGGCATCCTTGTGTTTGTGGACCGATTCAGCAAGATGGTCCATCTTGCGCCTGTTTCGGACAAGATCTCAGCGGAAAAGACTGCCAAGGTCTTTGTAGACGTCGTATTCCGTCTACACAGACTACCGGTCGAGATCGTGTCTGACCGTGACACCCGTTTCACGTCCAAGTTCTGGCGTGCACTGTTCGGACTTCTGGACACCAAGTTGTCCATGTCAACAGCAGCACACCCTGAAACGGACGGTCAAACAGAGCGAGTGAATCGTGTCCTCGAAGACGTGTTGCGCAGCTACACAACGTCTTTCAAAGAGTGGAGCGACTATCTCCCTCTTGCCGAGTTTGCGTTGAACAACTCCACGCATGTCTCGACAGGTCACTCTCCATTTTATGTGAACTACGGCATTCACCCTCGAGTGCCTGCTTCCATAATGGGTGAGGTCTCTACCTTAAGTGGGGGAGGGACTCCGGCTCATGGTAACAAGCCGAAGTCGTCTTATAACCTGAATGCTGCTTCCGAGTTGAAAGCCAATTTTGACTCGATGAAACCCCTCGACGGCCTAACAAGTCGTGAAGAGCAGCAAGTCGATGACTTTGTTGTGAGGAGACAAGCCGTTGTGAGGTTTGTTCGAGACGCAATCGCGAAGGCTCAGGATCTGCAAAAGGAACAAGCAGACAAGAGCGGAAGGAAAAACAAGCAAGTTTATAAGATCAATGATCTTGTATTACTTAGCACGGCGAACCTGCCTGAACATGCAGTGTCCAACTTGGGAAGCTCCAAGCTTCTGCCAAGGTTCATCGGACCGTTCAAGGTAGTGAAATGCAATGGTGATGCCTACACGCTAGACATACCTACACGCATGCGTCTACACCCTACATTTTATGTGGGTAGACTGAAGCCTTACCTTCCAAGTGGATCTGCGGATCCTACGAGATCTTCCGCAAGCGATCGAGCTGATCGTGAAGCTTCTCCACTTGATTGCGAAGAGCAAACAGCTCATCGCTCTGGAGATTCTTCTCGGCGTACAGGAGCTGCAGGACGTCGAAGGATTGGTCCTTCACTGCCTCCAACGCTTGAAGGCGAGAATGGTACTCGCCACGAAGTACCTCGAGAGCCGAACCTGCCTCTTCCACAGAGCGCAACAGGCGATCGTGAGCCAACTCACGGGACTTCTCGTTCTTCTGGAGTCGAACAAGTTCATCCTGAACCTGTTGGAACCGTTCCTCGTAACGGGACTCCAAAGCCGAACACTGGGCAGAACCTTCTGTCAGATCGTCGATCTTCGACTCATGATCGGCGACAAGGTTCTCGAGACTCTCGCAGTATTCCTCAAGCGTCGAACAACGCTGCTGCAGCGCCTCGATTTGCCCACGATGAGCACTCTTCCACTTCCAGAGTCGCTCAATCGTTTTCTCGTTCAGCCCCACCCCCGTTATTAGACTCTCAGGGAGAGCATCGCTGGGTGGTTGAGTCGATTGTTGGTCATGAAGATCGACCGACTCATCGTCGAGGAAAGAAGCGGTTGAACTATCAACGCTTCTACAGAGTTCGGTGGCGTGGATATCCACCGAGCTCGGACACGTGGGAGCCTCGTCAGACATTGGAGTCTGATGTTCCCGACGTGGTCCGCAGCTATGAGAACTGCTTGTAGCGTCGCCAGGGGCGACACTACGACGACCAGAGCTACGATTCGCTCTGTCGTCAGCAGGAGTTCTTCTTTCGGCACGAGCATTGCCACGACGAAGAAGACGCTCCATCTTGTTCTCATTCTCAAGACGAACAAATGTTCGCCATGAGTCTCTCTGGGCTGCGATGTGTTGGTTCGGATCATCGCGACCGTTGATCCGACGCCAACTGAAGAACCGCTCCTTGTAGAACTCGAGCTCCCCTTTCTTCTTCAGAATGGGAGAAATGTCGAAGAGTTCTGGAGCTGTCTGCTGTCGCTTGGACGACGGACGTTCTTCACGGTTCACTTGGTCGCTTGGTCGCTTGGTCGCTTCATTGCCAATTGCAAAGTGAACTGCTCCGAAAGGTCTGCAAAAGTACGCAAGGTACTTGTGACTTTAAGGAGGGGATGATGTAATGGGCCACAACCAGCCATTACATGAAGGTGGATCTGTCCCCAGATCTAGTGTACCACACACCACCTTCAGCGTGCATTGTGGAGACACAAATAACAAAGGGATTACAGTAATACAGTCCCCACATGCACGTGTGACGTCATTCGATGACGTCACGAGTGTTCTCTGTACTAATCAGTGCAGAATGTTGTTCTCATGTACTAATCAGTACTGAGCGATGACATCCATGTACTAATCAAGTACTGAGTGATGGTTCCTGCTTGGGAAACTGCACTGGCGACGAGACCGACGTGTCTCTGCCACCTGGAGTGAGTGGCGCGAGCCAATCACTTTGCAGGGATTTTATACAAGACTTGAAGTTCAAGCTCCTAGAAGATCCCGTAGGTTCAACCTCAGTGTACCCAAGGTTTTATATATCAGATTCATAGGTTTTATTGTGTATGTTTAGGTTTTAGTTATAAAACCTCTAGGAGCCCTTGGGGTTCATTAGCAAGTAGCGACAGGAACCATAACCATTTTTAATTCAGTTGCAAATTTTCCTCCAAGCCCTCAAGTCTTCTTCCTCCCTCCAAGTCGGGAGATCGCTTCCTCTGGCACAAGCGTGTGTGCCGTGTTTGAGGGACTGTTGTGAACAGCGCCCTCTTAGAGCTTGGTGAAGAGATCGGCTGGATTCTCTGTGCTCCTGACTTTTCAAAGACTCACGCACTTCCTCTCCACTTTTTCGCGCACGTAGTGCCACTTCATTTCACTATGGCGAGTCTTTATGCTGAAGGTCGGGTAAGCAGCCAAAATGTAGGAGCTCTAGTTGTCCACGCCAATAGATAGCTCACTCTTTTTATCAGGTTTAATTTCGCGCAGAATGTTCAAAAGGGATTTACCCTCCATGCGTGTTTCACACGCAGCACCATACTCGGCCCCAGCTGTAGATTGCACAGTAATGGTCTGGCGGCGGGATGCCCATGACACAGCTCCACCAGTCATGGTGAAGACGTACCCTGTGATGCTTTACTTGTCTCCAAGTCACCCGCCCAGTTACTCTCTGCGTACCCATGAATGTGAATCCCGACGTCCAGTGTGCTGTTGTACTTGTATGTGATTCCTTTCTTCACAGGGACAATCAGGTAGCGCAGAACCTCTTTGACCCCACCCACGTGCTGCTTACTTGGGTCCGCGACGAATCTGCTAAGTTGGCCCACAGCGCAAGTCAGATCTGGTCGAGCGCACGTTACTCGACACATAAGCGATCCAATCGCCTCTCTGTACCAAGAGATCTGTTCTATCACACTAACTTCTGTGGGTGTCTTGCTTTTGTACTTTGCGTTTGTCTCCATTGGAATCTGAGTTGAGTTGAGCCTTCGTCAAATCCGAATTATTCAAGCATATTCTTCGCGTACTGCTCTTGGTGATGGTAACACCGCCGTCACTCTACTGGACCTGTATGCCAACGTACTGGTTCAGTTTGCCAAGGTCTTTCAGTCGATACTTGTAACAGGATAGCCCGTTACACGGCGTACACGTGCGTTGAGGAAGCGCAAGTGAGAAGAAGGGCATAGCGGTAACGCTGTGCCCAAAGAGAAGGAAGGGAGCTTTGCGCGATAACGTGCAAAAAGAGTAGTGAATTGAAATTTTAAGGTTTGAAATGCAAATCTGATGGGTCGTTCCTACGGCGTCTCCGATTGGTAGATAGTCGGGTGTCCAATCCGACTATCATCCAATGAGATTAGACTTTAATGTAAAGTTCTTATTGGCTAAAAATGCAACTGGCTACATAGAGTGTTGATGGTTTAACGGGTGGGTTTGTAGAGAGTGGTAGAACCCGTGTGGGTATGACCCACACTCTTTGTACCCAAGAACCCATGTAATGGGAAGCCCCATTACAATACTTTCCATTAAGATTGCAGAACAGTTTGTTCTCGAGCTCTTCGGAATTCGCCGAACACACCAGATCATCCACGTGCACCAGGACAAACGCGATGGCATCACCCTTGGCGTGTGTGTGCAGGCATGGTTCAGTCTTGCAGCATGTATACTTGTTATCCAAGAGCCGCCCATTTAGGTCAGTGTTCCACTCGCGTCCAGACTGTTTTATGCCGTACAGACCGCTCTTGACCTCGAAAGCAAACCTCGGGTGTAGCTCCGGATACCCTTCAATATCTTTCACATACTGCACTTCGCTAAGCTCTGCGTTCAGGTATGCTGTATTTATATCTCCTTGCCACGAGGTTTGACGTTTATTCGCAGCTAATGCGAGGAGTAGGCGAAAGGATGAGATCCGAGCGACATGTGAGAGTATTTCGTGGTAGTCGGTTCCAGCGAGCTGGTTAAAACCTCTCGCAACCAGTCTTGCCTTGTACCGGACAATGAAACCTCGCTCATCAGTCTTCACAGTCAGCACCCATCGAGTTGAGATTGCATGCGTTCCCGAAGGAATAGCCTCAATCACTTCAATTACGTTTTTAGCCTGAGTGCAAGAATCTCTTCGCCAATCACCGCTTCCCATTCTTCCGCTTGTTTTGATCTCATTGCCTCTCAATAAGTCCGAGGGATTCGGATATCCTGGGGTCGCAGCTCTCCAGTTCGCTCTCCCTTCCGACTCAACGCTGAATGTTTGATACAGTCTTCACAATTCTTTGGCAGCTTTCTCTTACGCTTTGATCGCTCTTCGCTCTCCAGTTTGTCGGGCTCCTCGAACTCATGCGGCAGCTTCTACCTGTCTCCAACTATCTGAGCAGTTTGCGACGATATTTGTCCATGATGTGCTCATTCACCCGCACATCAGGGACAAACTTGCGCGTCTGATTCTCTGGGAAATACACCTTGCATCCAATCTCAGTGTCGCTGAAGCCAAATATATATCTAATCACGCTGCTGTCAGCAAGTTTTGTCTAGCGTTCTCTCTTCGGAGCAACTGCATTCGTGCAGTTGCTCCGAATGCACGGATGTGGTGCAAGTCTGGCTTCTTCCCATAGAAGCGCTGCCAGGGAGCCATTTTAATGCTCCTTGCGAACACTCGGTTATTGAAGTACACTGCGTTCAGCGCGGCGTCTGTCCATAATGATCTCGGGAAACCAGATTGCTTCGTTTGCGCTTTGATCATCTGCACAAAGCTCTGGTTTGCCCCCTCGGTAGGATTCTGCTGCGGTGCATTTGGTTCGACGAGCACAAGCACTGTGCCGCGCCTATCTATTATACCACTCTGCGATTTGAGAGTTCGTGACCTCCGAACCACGGTCAGCCACCGTCGCCTTCACCTTGTTTGGGCTCGCTTGCTGCTCGCCCCACTGGATGTACTCTGTCATGCTCTCGTTAGTTTCAGCTTTCGTCCGCAGGAGGTACAGGGTGAGAAACTCTGAATAGCCATCCATGGTAACTAGCATCTGACCGAAATGAGAGAGTTCATATCGTCCAGGACTGAGTAGGTCCGCGTAGACTGATTCATTTGGATGCTTGATATCACGAACGACCGCGTTCTGAGGCGACTTGCGGAGTTGCTTTACGAGCTGACACATGTCGCAGTCGCTCTGCTCTCGCTTCGTGATCGTCACTCCACTAACCTTGCCATTGTCGACCATTTTCGTCAAGCACTGCTTACATGTGCGGGCCAAACGGAAATGCCAGGTTTGCAAGTCGGTTGCTCCATCTGCTCGAGCGCAGTTCACGATGTGTTCCTTGTGTCCCTCCTTCCTGGTACTTGAAAGGAAATTATTAAGCGCGCGGAATGGCCGGTTCTGAATATCTTCGTCGAGCTTCGCCTCGATAATCGCTGATTCACCCTGGTAGATCTTCTTTATACTTGTAAGCCGATCGTAGTCGTGCTCAAACCCTTGTTGAAGACCAAGACCAGGAGAGAACAAATTTGTTACATTTGGAAGATAAAGCACACTATCCACAGTGAATACAGGAAACAAGTTCTCATTCTGCTTGCAGTGTGTCACGCAAGCAATTGTGCC
This sequence comes from Globisporangium splendens, assembly GCA_006386115.1. Taxonomy (NCBI): domain Eukaryota; phylum Oomycota; class Peronosporomycetes; order Pythiales; family Pythiaceae; genus Globisporangium; species Globisporangium splendens. The sequence goes on from VFIW01000113.1 coordinate 89,710, forward strand.
GATCCCAACTGGCTTCTCAGCCGTACCATTCACAAATTCGATCTTCCATGCCGCATCCCCTACCCCATCAGAGGCTCTATATTGCACGAAGTACTGTTTGTTTCCGATGACGTGCGCGTTGCTCCCTGGATCAATGGTCCACAGATCATCTTCGCCACCACAGAAATCCGGTGTCTCAGGCACACAATCTCCCGCTCCCTCAATCCCCGCCATCTTCGCGGCATCAGGATGTGATTCAGTCGTTGTCATGAGCTGAGGTGGCTGGCATGTCTTCCAACCAATGACTGCATGCCAGCGCACCTTCGCAACTGTCTGGCATCCGTGCGCCTAGAAACAGAAGCAGATGCTGGGTACAGCTTCCATGTTCTCAGACAAGTCTGGATACATGGAAGCACGCTTGCCTTTAAGTAATTGTAACGGGACTCGTTACACGACGTACACGTGCGTTGAGGAAGCGCAGGTGAATGGAAGGGCACAGTGATAACACTGTGTCCAAGGAGAAGGGAGGGAGCTTTGCGCGTTACCGTGCAAATTGAGAAGTGAATTAAAACGTTAAAGTGCTAACATGCAATCGTAGTGACTGAAACCTACGGTGTCTCTCATTGGTAGATAATCGGATGTCCAGTCCGACTATCATCCAATGGGATTAAATCTTAACGGCTTAGTCTTATTGGCTAATATGCAAATGGCTACGTACAGTGTTCATGAGTGACACATATTAATGTGTCTCCAACTGTACGACGTGGGTGGGTTCGGAAGAGGTGGTAAAACCCATGTGGGAGAAAACCCACACTCTCCTGACCCGGGAACCCATGTAATGGGTGGCCCCATTACAGTAATAGTAAAACGAATATAAAAGGAGTGCATAAATGAATATCAAGCTAAATGGAAGAGAAGAAGAGAAAAGAAAAGAAACAGGGAAAGGCGTTGGCCGTAGGACACAAAGAGAAACAAGAGGGGCTCCATGAGAGCACATGCATATTGTAGGAATTCACATGCCGATAAACCATTCATAATTCAAACTGCCGTCTTCCCCACAAGTGTCCCTATCCAACAACCGTCCGGCCCTCAATAGAAGAACCTCCACCGAAGCTGCAAAACGTCACATCTGGCAGCACTTGCTCGGGGGAAGAATTGTGAGCACCAAGTTGTGAATTGTGAACCGCTGAAGCGTCGACGAGTGTAGCGGACTGGCATAGTCTCACTGATCTTTCGGTGAGCTGCCAGCGTGAACTCAGGCTGTGAGTTCCTTTTTTGCAACAGTTTCTGTTATCGTGACGTTGTATCAAACGATACGTTATTAGTTGCGTGCAGGAATCAATCTGTTACAAGTTTGAATGGACAGTGCCAGCTTATCCTGAATGCCAAGGAAGAAGACTCAGCCGACTCCAACTCTGCGTGTTTCCTTACGCACTGTCGCCGTGAGCAAGCCAGAGGAGGCCGACAAGGCAAGACAAGACCTGTTTAAAACCATTAGGAAAGCGCAACGGATTACTGTGGTGCTCAACAAGCACATACAGTTGTCGGTACGACCAATTGAAAAACGCATCTTCGGTCAGTTGTTTTACCAAGCGTCGCAAGACCTTGTCCGCATCGCGGACAATATCGACGTTCGTTTCCGTCGCATCATCAGACGCCTCGAAGTGAAAGCCAAGCCTCCAGCGCCCTCAAAGGAAGCCGTGAGTGTGGATTCGACTCCAGCTGGTACCAAGTCGACCCCGATTATCGTAAAACGCTACACCCCGCCGAAAGTGCACCAGTAAAATCAGTCGAGTACTGTTTTAACTGCGTTAAATACGCTTCTTTTAACCTGATTACCTCTCGAAGTTATTACCATCCAAAATTATAAAATGGGAAAGCCGTCAAACGCGCAGCTACTTCAGAGCATGTTGCACCTTATGGACCAGCAGACGAAGCTGATGGAAGCAATGAAGCAGTCCCAAAACCTCGCCGAGATTAAGCTAGAAGGTATAAAACTACCTGTGTATGGAGGTACAATGAACGAGTCTTTTCAATTGTACAAGGAGCAAGTGTAGCAGTACTTCTTCGCAAGAGGTGTTGATTGGAAGAGTGAAACGCTGACGCAGCGGATTCTGGCCGTGTTGGGCGGAACATTGAAGCAAGGAGCTGCTCAATAGTACATCGTCATGAAGAACGAAATTATGAAGATTGATGAGTTTTTTTTGAGAAGCTTGAGGGAGAATTCGTGCCCGCGGGTTTGCAAGAGCGACTACAAGATCAGCTGAACGAACTGAAGCAGAGACAGTGCCGTGATACCATGGAGTATGTTAGCAAACACCGAGAATTGATGACTCAAGTACGCGACACGAGCGAGCTAGACAAAGTGATGTATTTTCTGCGTGGTCTGGCTACAGGAACGAAGGAAGAAGTCTTGTATCGTCGATGCAAGACGCTGACTGACGCAATCACCGTAGCATTGGATTATGAGCGATCACATCAGCGCTACCCTTCGGAAATTTCAAGACATCAGCGGCCGTCCCAACCTCGTTATCGCTCCTTCGACAATCGTCAGCAACGAACGTACGACGGGTCAGTGCCGATGGAGATCGAGAATGCTCAGCTCCCACCACGAGAACAATGCCGACGGCAAAACCTGTGCTTCAAGTGCGGGAAATCGGGTCACCGCTCCTCGCAATGTCGAAGTGATCCGCGCATTACTCAGGTTGCACGAAGACACCCGCCTCAGTATAATCATCCAGGAAGATATCAAGAAAGGCCGAATACAAACATGGTTCTCGGTGATGAAGTTGACGAAGATGAGGTGGTGGTGCTAGACCGAGTCACTGTCAGTGCGGTTGAACTTCATGTTGACGCGGAGGAAACGCAATAGGAGAATTTAATGACGGCTGCGAAGGTGCACAATTCGGATTTGAAGCAACTTGATCGGTTGTTTATTATGGAAGCCACGATCGACAATAAGGTTGTGAAGATTCTGCTCGACACTGGAGCATCTTCGAACCTCATAAAGCCAGGAATTGCGAATAAAGAGTTATGTACGCGTCGGATCCAAGCTCAACGTTTTGATGGGACTGCGACACCATTTAAAACCGTGAAGGAAGTCGAAGCAATGGTGAAGATGCGTGACACAACAATTCCCGCAATGAAATTCGTGGAGTGGAACTTACCCGCTGCCCGTGACGTGATTTTTGGCAAGCCGTGGTTTCCGCGCAACAACCCGAGTATTGATTGGCGGTCCCATACATCGACATTCCCGGACCAAACTTGTGTGGAATGCATTGATGGGTCAATGTTCCCTTGCCGAATGAACGCAGGTGCATTTGTCAAAATCTTTCGCATGAAAGTGAGTGCAGTGAATGTGGACAAATCAGCAATTCCAGAAATCTTGAAACCTGTCCTTCTTGAAGAGTTTGCGGAAGTTTTCCCCGGCAAACTTCCAGACGGTTTACCATCGTCTCGCTCTGTGAATTTTGAATTGCAAATGAAATCAAAACGCGGTACCTGGTGCCAGGGCACCATTTCGTCTCTCAAGAGTGGAGCAAGAAGCTTTACAGCAATTTGTGGAAGAAAGCTTGCGGAAAGGCTGGATCGAAATCTCAAACTCACCATGGGTTTCGAACATTTTTGGAATTCCGAAGAAAGATCCAGTGACGGGGTCTTTACCACGTCGCGCAGAGTGGCTGCGCAGTGGAAACTCGAAGATCCCTATTCGATGGGTAATCGATTACCGCTATGTGAACAGTTCGGCAGAGGTGGCAAAAACTCCATTGCTGTTGATTGAAGGACTTTTCGACCAAATGTTGGTGTGCAAGGTATACACGTTGCTTGACTTAGCACAAGGGTACCATGAGATGGTTGTCGATTCTAAGAGCCGGCCATACACTGCCTTTGTAGCGGGGCTTCCCGCCACACCCCCTCACGTGCGTACACTAAGTACGCATGACCCTCTCTCTCAAGTGCAAGGTGCGTAGTTAGCTGAAGTCCGCACCGCACGTGGGTGCTAACCCCTCTTCTGTCATCAAGACCCCTCAACATTCCGTATGATGGGTCTTGTATGTCATTGGATAATAATACAGAAGTAGGCAGGATTTGGACCAATCAGGTCTCAGGAAAACAGTAGGAATTCTCCCAACCAACAATTAGGGTTTTGCATAAGGTTTTAGGTTTTACTCGCGGTCTAGCCAGATCGCTCGACATAAGCACACGAAATAAAAACACTCTCATTCTTTCCTCGTGCTAGAACGATCGCTGCAGTACTGGGACCAGCTTTCTCTGGTCCTGTGCTACGTTCTATACAAACCCAGTTAGGTATGAGACTTAACTGCGCGCTTCCTCACGGACGCACACGTGTACGCCAGCGTAAAGGTTGACCCGTTACACCTGGTAGCATTAGTAGTCCTTCCCACGGCCATCCCGTGTCTACTGAAGTAGGCACGCTCCCTCGGTTCTCGACAGAGCCCACCATCGACCACCGTGGAGTTCGATGGTGGTCGCGTAACCAGAGAAGACTGCCCGCACCTGAGCGCCATCGAATGGGACGCTCTGGAGCGAATGGCAGAGGTTGTCGGCGAGAGCGTCATAGCGTCCATGCTGCGCACGCTCTCCCCGGAAGAGCACAGGGCAGCTGCTCTGCGCTTTGTGCCGCAAGAACGCGGTCAGCAACAGCCATCTGTTGCTGCCAAGTCTCCGCGCGTTGAGTTTTTAAAACTCAATGTGTCTCCGTACAGAGGCGGAGAAGGGGAACCGCTTCTCCGATGGCTCGTCGAGCTCGACGCTGCTGTTAACGCTCGTCAGGTCACTGACGAGGGTCTGGAGGTTTCCTTCGCCATGAGCTGCCTTGCGGGGTGGGCGAAGACGTGGGCGTATGGACGCAGACTGCATGATCCGTCTGCGTTCACGTCCTACGAGGAGTTCAAATCCGAGCTCAAACTCACGTTTGAGCCACCCAAGAACGAGTTCAGATCGAGAGCTGAGTTTCTCGATCTGCGTCAGGGTAAGCATGACATCCATGCTTACTCTCAGAGGGCACGCTATCTGGTGTCCAATGCCGTGGAGGAACCCATCGACATGGCTACGCAGATAGCCGTGTACACGAAAGGCTTGAGCGATGGTCCGATCAAGACTTATTTGTTTCGGGACCATCCCAAAACGCTCGAGGAAGCTATTTCACGTAGCATCCAAGAGGACTTCAGCGGGAAGCAATCGAAGCTTCATTCGCACGCTCAAGCCCCGCGTTTGAATGGACCGGAGCCGATGGACCTCTCTGCGGTTGACTCGCTGACGACTCAAACGCCGGGGAAGAAATCGCTCCGGTACAACCGATGTGGCAAGAATGGCCACTTCACTTACGAGTGCATGGTGCTGTGTCCGGCGCCACGGTCCCAACGCACGGAGCCAACTAGAAGCGTGTCCCCACAAGTCAGCGTTGGACATGTGAGGGTCACAGCCCCCGACGAGACTCTGCCTCGTTGTGAAAAACAGGGTGACGAGAAAGCGCTCATCATTCTGCGTTTACGCGCGCTCAAGAAGATCGTGCGCGCGCTGTTTGACACAGGCGCTTCAAACAACTTTGTGAGGGCACAAAGTTTGTTTGTTGTGCCTCATGTGGAGGTGGGAGCTCCGCATAAGAGGTTGATCGTTCGACTTGCTACTGGCTCCACTGTAGAAGTCGCGAAACGTGTGATTCGCGCACGTTTTAAGCATGAAGAGAAGCAGTTCGAGAACGATGAAATCGTCCTCGAACTGGACAAGAAGTTTGACGTCACCCTTGGCATGCCGCGGATGACGAAGTCCGAGCCCATGATCGATTCGAAGAGCCAATCGATCGCCTGGTCCGCTCCAACGACGATCGTTCGGAGCGCAACAGAGAGCGATGGCCCTGTCTGTGTTCCGAGCGCATCGTTAATTGCACTCGCGCAGTCACGCGATGTGTCGGGGTGCGATGGCCCCGATCCCCTCGCCTACGATTGCGTGAGCGTACTGCAACACAAGCGTCATGCTGGACGCACGAGTTCCGCAGCAAGGAAGGCGCATTCTCGCGTGGCAAGGGAGAAGCCAGTCGCGGGCAGAAAAGACTGCCGCGACTTGAAGAAGAAAAGTGCCACGAGCGGAAAATGCGCTCGTGGCACCGTCGAAGAACAGCGCGTAGACGATGACGATCATCACGAACGCTCCGAGAAGAACAACATGGACGATGAAGACCGCCATGGTGAAAGAGGCCACAGTGCGAGTGGTAAAGACCGCGGCACTCAAGAAGAACACGCTCAGCTACGAGAGGTAGCTGAGTGCAAGATGAAAAATCGCAGTTCGCGAGGGAGATGCAGGATTCCTCCTCATCTCCGTCGTGCTGACCGAGCAGATGAGGACATCGAGACGATCAACGTCTTGGCGCAGACAGAGACTGGAGTAGCTAACCAATCTCTGGCTGTTCGAGTTCCTCCACGATCAGCCGCGGAGACCACGCGACTTCCCAGCTTAAGCTGGAAGAAGTTCCTTCGGAACTTGCGTGATGATAAGATTGAACAGATCTGTATCGTCATGAGTGTTGAAGACCTCGTAGACATTCGAGAGCGAATGTCTGCACAAGCGCAAGTTGCCAAGCAATTGTTTTGCTCATCTTCCGCGGAGGACGCTGGCGTCACCAGTGACCACACAAAGGTGGAACGTTTCATAGCTCAAAGCTGGGAGACGCTGAAGAAGTCGTCGTCTTTCTACGACGTACTGCGTGAATACGCTGATGTATTCCCGGATGAAGTCCCTTGTGAACTTCCACACGACAAGGGGACTCGCCATGAGATAGACCTCGCGCCAGGCACGAAGTATTGTGTGACGCGACAATGGCCATTACCGCGAGACCAAGTTAACGCAATCGATGAGTTTTTCGATGCGCGCCTCAAAGCTGGGCACGTGCGTGAGTCAACCTCCCCGCACACGAGTTCCACCTTCTGTGTCAAAAAGGCCACAGGAGGCTGGCGAATCGTTCATGCTTTTAACAAGCTGAACGCCGCGACGATACCGGCGCAAACGCCGATACCGCGGAAGGATGTCGTCATTGATGGCATGAGCGGGAGCACCATCTTCAGTGCTCTCGATTTGAGAGATGGGCTTTACCAGATCTTGATGCGTGAGAAGGACATCCCTCTCACAGCAGTGAGCACGCCCAGTGGGATGCTCTGGGAGTGGCTGGTGATGCCGCAGGGGTTGGAGAATGTCCCGGCGACGTTCAACCGCTGTGTCACGCATCTCCTGCGTTCGGTGCGCGATTTCGCACCGAGCTATTTTGGTGACGTGTTCGTCTAGAGCAAGGCTGAGGAGGGGAAGACTGACGTCGAAGTGCATCGATTGCATCTTCGGGTCGAGCGGGATCCCCGTTCTTGGCTGTTGCGTCGGCAAGAACGGTGTGTGCCCTGGTCCAGAAAAGATCAAGACGATTGCCGATTGGCCGCGGCCAAGGAACACGAAGGATATCCGCGAGTTCCTTGGTCTCGCGACCTTTTTCCCTTCTATTGAAGAAGGATGCGCCTTGGGACGTCCAGTCCCAAGGCGAAGATGCCTTCAGCACAGTCAAGGGGAGCTTGACTGCGGCGCCGATCCTCGCGATCGCTGATCACGGGCGTCCCTTCCATGTCGTTTGCGATGCAAGCGACTGTGCGATCGGGTGTACTCTGATGCAAACCGATCGTGAGGGTCACAAACACGTTGTCTGCTTTCAGTCGCGTCAGCTGAAGCCAGCTGAGCGTAATTATCCGGTGCATGACAAGGAGCTCCTTGCCATGAAATATGCACTGGCCAAGTTCCGGATCTATCTCTTAGGAGATAGACCGTTCGTCATTTACACCGACCATGCGTCCCTACGCACGGCCGTGAACTCTCCACACCTCTCACAGAGGATGGCGAGATGGTTGCCATTCTTCACGGAGTACCACTTCCGCGTCGAATACAAGCCAGGCCGCTTCAACGTCATTGCGGATGCGCTTTCACGTCGACCTGACTTCGACCCAATGGAGGTCATTGGACAAGCTTCGGCGAACGTCGTACGCAGTACGACGCTCATTTCATCGCTTGTGGCTCGAATCACAAGTGCTTGCGAGCACGATGAGGATACTCGTGCTCTCATTTCGTTTCTCTCTGATAAGAGCAGTGTGAAACGCAAGCTGCCAAGCCATCTGCGTGCTCGTGTACATCGTTATCGGTTATACGAGGGTGTTCTTTTGTACAGCACCAATGACAATGACGCTCAGCGCGTCGTCGTTCCCAATGATGAGGATCTGAAGATGCAGATCCTCTTCGAGTGCCGTGATAAACCGTTTGCCGGTCGTCTTGGTCGCAAGGAGACTTACGTCTCTCTCGCGCGCGACTTCTACTGGCCGAAGCAGTACAAGTGGGTACGCAAGTACGTTCGTGCTTGCGAGGTTTGTCAACGCTCGAAGCCTGCACATTCATCACAGGCTCCTTTGCACTCGCTACCAGTACCATCCGAGTGCTGGAAGTCAGTCTTGATGGACTTTGTCTTCGGTCTTCCGCCCGACAACGGACGGAGGACAGGCGTGCTTGTGTTCGTCGACCGCTTCAGTAAGATGGTGCATCTTACTGCGGTGTCCGAGGACATCACGGCGGCGCAAACCGCACGCGTGTTTGTTGACACGGTATTCCGTCTACACGGAATGCCGCAAGAGATTGTGTCGGACCGTGATCCTCGTTTCACGGCCCGTTTCTGGATGGAAACGTTCGCCCTTTTGGGTACGAAGTTGTCCATGTCAACTTCGGACCATCCGGAAACGGACGGCCAGACCGAACGTGTAAACCGCGCAGTTGGCGGAATCGTCCGCAGCTACGCGCATGCTTTCCTGAACTGGAGTGATTGCCTCCCGTTCGCCGAGTTTGCCATAAACAACTCAATTCACGTATCTACGGGTCACACCCCGTTTTACGTGAACTGTTTACGGCACCCACGGTTCCCCTCTATTCTCGGAGGTAGTCCCGTTTTGACTACGGGGGGGATTCGTAAATATCGTGAATACCATGAATAGCGCGAAGCTGTTCACGCGAAACCCAAGGAAACGCATGTTGCATCAGCAACAAGCGACATGGACGAAGCTGTGAACAAGTTCGTCTTACAGCGTCAAGCTGTGATCCGCTACGTGAGGGATTCGATCGCTGATGCGTTCGATGAACGAAAGCGAAAAGCAGACGCTAAAGGTCGAAAGAACTTTAGTGAATTCCGTGTGGGCGAATCAGTATTATTATCAACTGCAAATTTACCTACACATGCAGTTTCTAACTACGGCTCAGCCAAACTGGCGCCGAAGTTCATTGGACCGTTCACAGTCCAACGGATCAATGGGAATGCATACACGCTCGACACTCCGAGCGCGATGAAGCTTCACCCTACGTTTTACGTGGGGCGCTTGAAGCACTACTTTGCGCACGGTGACGTCGAGCGTCGCCGCGATGGATCTCGTGTTCGGTGAGATCTGCGAGCAAGCCGCGGTAATCGCTCTGGAGAGTCTGGTGGCTCTCCAGGAGGTCAAGGTAATCCTCACGGAGCCGGTCGTGATCCTCTCGGAGACGCTCATGCACATCCGAGAGTCTCTCCAAGCGCGACAACAAGCGCTCGGCGCGCTCCGAAGCAGAAACCTGACTCATCAGGATCCGGCGATTCTCCTCACGGAGGCCGACGACAGCCGCCGCGTGCTCGCGCACTTCGTGAGAGAGCTGGCCAACAATTGGTTGGAGCTCCCCGATCGAGGTTGCGAACCCAGCCGCTGACGGTTAGGTTCGAGAAGAACAAGACGGTCGTCTTTCCGCCACCTCCACCGCCGCTGGTGGGCGCGCAAGGCGAGCAGCGCTAGATCGTGCAAGAGATCCTGGCGCACAAGAGGGTTCCGCGAGCTCGTGATACTGGTGACTCAGGTCATCAGTATCTAATTCGTTGGATAGGTTTCCCTCCCAAGCCCTCAACGTTGGAACGAAGGGCTCGCTTGCGGGCGGACGTGCCGGACTTGCTGAGGGAATACGAGTCGCGCATTCCCTCGCTCCTGCGGATTTACCTTCCTCACTCGAACTAACGTTCGAGCCCAAGACGCCATAAATGAGGTCTTTTACGGCGTGAGGTACGACGAAATTCTTGTACCCCTCGAAGCCCTCTGGCGAAATACGCTCTGCGTCTGGCGCGCAGAACGCACATTCAAGACCCTCAGGCACCCCGCATGGGATGCCTGCACGCATACACTCGGAGTGTATGCGATTGAGCTTCCCTCGGAAGGAGTGCCGCTCATAGCGCTCGCGCGCATCGCGTAAGCGACGCACAAACCCCTGCGTATCGTCGTTGTAGTTTTTGACGAACGCGTTCCACGCTTGCAACAACGCGGGCACCGTGTTATTGCGCTTGAGGTTGCAATATCGATATTGGTAAAACAGATCGATATAAAATCGGTTTCGATCGTCCGTACGAGGATCGAACCGCATCTCATGGACGAAGTCATCGTCCATGGGCCCCTGCATCGCGAACAGCGGCCACGGGTACAAAGGGTCAGACGCTTCGCGTTGGCGCGGATCGAGAGTCCATGAGGGCACGTAAGGACCAACGGGAAGCGGTCCCTCGTCTGTAGCAACCACTGAAGACGCTGTCATGCCAGCGCGAGCTTCTGACTTCACCCGAACTGCAGGTGAAGCCGCTCCCACGCTTGACGAAGGCGTCGACCTGGCACGCGTCAGCGATGTCGATGACGCGCGAATTGCCGCAGCCAGAGTGCCGCTGCTTTGCGCAGGCTGAAGGCGCGGCTGCTTGACAGCGGGTGTTGACGCGCGTGGCGGAGAACGGTCATCGTCCTCCGACCGCATTTCGTCGCTCTCCTCGTAGTCGACTTCGTCGTCCGCATAGCGGTCGTCGTCGCCGACTACGTCCGTAAACATTCCGGAAGAAGCACGCGCTTCTTCCGCTGGCGCAAGCGCCTTTCCTTCCGTGCCACAGTCCTTTGCAACGACACTTGCACTTGCTTCGGCACTCACGGCGTCACCACGGGACGATGACGCCGCTTGCGTGCGATCTTCCTCCGCCGCAGCCCGAGAGGCGAGCTGCGCACGGTATCCCTTCAGAGACACCACCTTTGGTGTCTCCGTTTTCTTCACTTGCTCGCTCATATCGAAAGGCGAAATGATGACGTTGTGGTATCAGCACCAACAAGTGCTAACCACCCAACAATTGCGAACCGCCTGATGAGGTTGACCACTTCAGGTGATCTATCGCACTAAAGAGGGTGGTGGTGTAACGGGGCTTCCCGCCACACGCCCTCACGTGCGTACACTAAGTACGCACGACCCTCCTTCTCAAGTGCATGGTGCTTACTTCAGATGAGTCCGCACCGCACGTGGGTGCTAACCCCTCTTCTGTCATCAAGACCCCTCAACATTCCGTATGATAGGTCTTGTATACCATTGGATAATAATACAGAAGTAGGCAGGATTTGGCCCAATCAGGTATCAGGAAAACAGTAGGAATTCTCCCAACCAACAATCAGGGTTTTGCATAAGGTTTTAGGTTTTACTCGCGGTCTAGCCAGACCGCTCGACATAAGCACACAAAATAAAAACACTCTCATTCTTTCCTCATATTAGAACGATCGCTGCAGTATTGGGATCAGCTTTCTCTGGTCCTATACTAAGTTCTATACAAACCCAGTTAGGTGTGACACCTAACTGCGCGCTTCCTCACGGACGCACACGTGTACGCCAGCGTAACGGTTGACCCGTTACACCACACGCACGTGTAATGGGGCTTCCCATTACATGGGTTCTTGAGTCCAGAGAGTGTGGGTCATACCCACACGGGTTCTACCACTCTCTACAAACCCACCCGTTGAACCATCAACACTCTATTTAGCCAATTTCATTTTTAGCCAATAAGAACACTCCATTAAAGTTTAATCTCATTGGATGATAGTCGGATTGGACACCCGACTATCTACCAATCGGAGACGCCGTAGGAACGACCCATCAGATTTGCATTTCAGACCTTAAGATTTCAATTCACTTCTCTTTTTGCACGTTACCGCGCAAAGCTCCCTTCCTTCTTTTGGACACAGTGATATCGCTGTGCCCTTCCTCTCACCTGCGCTTCCTCAACGCACATGTACACCGTGTAACGGGGATTCCCGTTACACCTGGTAGCACTTTGTGGTCCCTCCAACCACAGAGCGAGAGCCATCAGGAATGAACGCTGACGAAGAAACCATGTTGGGGGTCGATCCCGCATCAACCGCGAGTCCGACAATCACGCGGGATGGTTGTCTCCACTTGAGTGGCCTCGAGTGGAGTGCCCTGCAACGACTGGGGAAGGTCGTTGGCGAAAAAGCCATCTTCGCCATCCTCGCCACCTGCCGCCGGAGCAGCATCGCCTCACAGCGATTGGGTTCCTGCAGAAGGAGGCAGAAGACCGTGAAAGAGAAGCAACCCGCGCAGTTACTGCGCAGGTACAACCCCCACGACAGAAAGCTGTAAAGCTTGATGTCGCGAAGTATGGCGGAGGAGACAAGGAGCCTCTCCTCCGATGGTTCGTTGAAATCGACGCCGCGATTCGCTCTGGGCAAATCCATGACCCAGAGCAACAGGTCGATTTCGCGATGTCCAAACTCGCTGGGAGAGCCAAGAGCTGGGCATTCGGTCGACGAATGGCCGACCACCACTGCTTCCGCACGCTTGCGGAATTCAAAAGTGACATCCGTGCCGCCTTTGAGCCACCAAAGTCGGAATTCCGTACTCGCACGGAATTCCTTGAGATCCGACAGGATAGACGCGACCTTCACACGTATATCCAGCATGCTCGGTACTTGGTATCAAGTATCGTGTCAGAGCCGATCGACATGGCGACGCAAGTTGCCACGTTCATGAAAGGCTTGACGGACGGTCCCGTCAAGACCTACCTGTTCCGGGAATACCCGGAAACGCTAGAGCAAGCAATCACTCTAGCGTTGCAAGAAGACTTCGGCGCGAAGCAAGCACGGCTTCGCGCGTTCCCTTACCGCGCCGCGCAATTCCGGCACGCGAAACCCTCTCCGCGTGATGACGGAGCGGAACCAATGGATCTCTCATTGGTCCAAACCTCGACAGTTCGAAAGAAAACCGTCGACAAGCGCAAGCTGCGGTGACACCGCTGCCAGAAACTGGGGCACTTTCAATACGAGTGCCGAGCGGCGCAGCCCGCTCCCCGCGTCCGAGACACACATCGGACGACTTCTTCGCGTCCAACGCGCGAAGAATCAAAAAACGTCAACCACCAGTAGACGCGGGGCGCTCTACTGGCGAATATGCGTCTGGTGCGATCGTGGTGCACGAGATGCAAGCCCCCAGCGTGTCTGATGCGCGCTGCTGGACAACCACGACTGCGGATGAGTCGAGAGATCGACTCATCCAATTTGAGATAACCGTAGAGGGATTTACGACCCCTCTACGGGGACTGCTAGACACAGGTGCGTCAAGCAACTTTGTTCGATCGCATGTCGTCCGTGAGCTAGCGAAAGTAAGCTCGGAGGAATCACATTCCTCCGACCCAAAGATTACCGTGCGGTTGGCAACAGGTGCCACCGTCACGACGGAGAAACACGTGACACGGCTTCGTGTCACGCATGATGGACGCCAAACGGAAGGAGACTTCATTTGGCTGGATTTGGATGACAAGTTCGATGTCATCCTCGGAATGCCACGGCTGAAGAAGTATCAGCCGATCATCGATTGGGATCGACAATCGATTAGATACCCCGCTACGAAGCGGAACAAGGCTAACCGCCCGTCGGCGCGCAACGCGCTGGCGGTAAGCGAACTTGACGCAAGGGTGTGCGATGGCCCCCTTAGCACGATGTTCGAAGGCGAAGCCACCCGAAAGTCTCAAGGACAGACTTCGGAAGTCCATCGCTCTGTTCAGAAGAGCGATGATGAAGGAGAGGTACCGCCAATGGAGACCTGTGACGAAGGCTCCTCGTGCGAAGTCATCAGTGTCATGGTCACTGATGAAGATGGATCTCATATCCATGAGATGGCGTTAGAAGACCCTCCGAAGGACGCTTCGGAAGTGGTAACGCTACCAATCATGAGCCAGAAACGGTTCATGAAAGAACTGCGTCGAGGCACCCTCGAGCAGATATGTTACATCGCTCCTCGGGAAGCGAGCGATACCGAGTCGGCAGTGCAGAGGCACCCACTCGATGAATGTTTCCTTGTGTCGTCATCAGTGATGGACACTGGTGTGCTCGACGAGCCAACCAAAAAGGAACGATTCCGGGCTCAGGGATGGGAATCCCTGAAGAACAGTCCATTCTATGGGCTGTTAAAGGAATACGAAGACGTATTCCCAGAAGATGTACCTTGCCATCTTCCGACAGACGAAGGAGTGCGGCGTGAGGTTAATCTCAAGGTGTAAGAGGGCGCTGTTAACAACAGTCCCTCAAACACGGCACGCACGCTTGTACCAGAGGAAGCGATCTCCCGACTTGGAGGGAGGAAGAACACTTGAGTACTTGGAGGAAAATTTACAACTGAATTGAAAAGGTTATGGTTCCTGTCGCTACTTGCTAATGAACCCCAAGGGATCCTACAGCTTTTATAACTAAAACATAAACATGCACAATAAAACCTATGAATATGATATATAAAACCTTGGGTACACTGAGGTTGAACCTACGGGATCTTCTACAAGCTTGAACTTCAAGTCTTGTATAAAATCCCTGCAAAGTGATTGGCTCGCGCCACTCACTTCAGGTGGCAGAGACACGTCGGTCTCGTCGCCAGTGCAGTTTCCCAAGCAGGAACCATCACTCAGTACTTGATTAGTACATGGATGTCATTACTCAGTACTGATTAGTACATGAGAACAACATTCTGCACTGATCAGCACAGAGAACACTCGTGACGTCATCGAATGACGTCACACGTGCATGTGGGGACTGTATTACCGTAATCCCTTTGTTATTTGTGTCTCCACAATGCACGCTGAAGGTGGTGTGTGACACACTAGATCCGGGAACAGATCCACCTTCATGTAATGGCTGGTTGTAGCCCATTACATCATCCCCTCCTTAAAGTCACAAGTACCTTGCGTACTTTTGCAGACCTTTCGGAGCAGTTCACTTTCCACTCGGCAATGAAGCGACCAAGTGACCAAGTGAACCGTGAAGAACGTCCGTCGTCCAAGCGACAGCAGACAGCTCCAGAACTATTCGACATTTCTCCCATTCTGAAGAAGAAGGGGGAGCTCGAGTTCTACAAGGAGCGGTTCTTCAGTTGGCGTCAGATCAACGATCGCGATGATCCGAACCAATACATCGCAGCCCAGAGAGACTCATGGCGAACATTTGTTCGTCTTGAGAATGAGAACAAGATGGAGCGTCTTCTTCGTCGTGGCAATGCTCGTGCCCAAAGAAGAACTCCCGCTGACGACAGAGCGAATCGTAGCTCTGGTCGTCGTAGTGTCGCCCCTGGCGACGCTACAAGCAGTTCTCATAGCTGCGGACCACGTCGGGAACATCAGACTCCAATGTCTGACGAGGCTCCCACGTGTCCGAGCTCGGTGGATATCCACGTCACCGAACTCTGTAGAAGCGTTGATGGTTCAACTGCTTCTTTCCTCGACGATGAGTCGGTCGATCTTCATGACCAACAATCGACTCAACCACCCAGCGATGCTCTCCCTGAGAGTCTAATAACGGGGGTGGGGCTGAACGAGAAAACGATTGAGCGACTCTGGAAGTGGAAGAGTGCTCATCGTGGGCAAATCGAGGCTTTGCAGCAGCGTTGTTCGACGCTTGAGGAACGCTGCGAGAGTCTCGAGAACCTTGCCGCCGATCATGAGTCGAAGATCGACGATCTGACAGAAGGTTCTGCCCAGTGTTCGGCTTTGGAGTCCCGTTATGAGGAACGGTTCCAACAGGTTTAGGACGAACTTGTTCGACTCTGGAAGAACGAGAAGTCTCGTGAGTTGGCTCACGATCGCCTTTTGCGCTCTGTGGAAGAGGCAGGTTCGGCTCTCGAGGTACTTCGTGGCGAGTACCATTCTCGTCTTCAAGCGTTGGAGGCAGTGAAGGACCAATCCTTCGACGTCCTGCAACTCCTGTACGCCGAGAAGAATCTCCAGAGCGATGAGCTGTTTGCTCTTCGCAATCAAGTGGAGAAGCTTCACGATCAGCTCGATCGTTTGCGGAAGATCTCGTAGGATCCGCAGATCCACTTGGAAGGTAAGGCTTTAGTCTACCCACATAAAATGTCGGATGTAGACGCATGCGTGTAGGTATGTCTAGCGTGTAGGTATCACCATTGCATTTCACTACCTTGAACGGTCCAATGAACCTTGGCAGAAGCTTGGAGCTTCCCAAGTTGGACACTGCATGTTCAGGCAGGTTCGCCGTGCTAAGTAATACAAGATCATTGATCTTATATACTTGCTTGTTCTTCCTTCCGCTCTTGTCTGCTTGTTCCTTTTGCAGATCCTGAGCTTTCGCGATTGCGCCTCGAACAAACCTCACAACGGCTTGTCTCCTCACGATAAAGTCATCGACTTGCTGCTCTTCACGACTTGTTAGGTCGTCGAGGGGTTTCATCGAGTCAAAATTGGCTTTCAACTCGGAAGCAGCATTCAGGTCGTAAGGCGACTTCGGCTTGTTACCATGAGCCGGAGTCCCTCCCCCACTTAAGGTAGAGACCTCGCCCATTATGGAAGCAGGCACTCGAGGATGAATGCCATAGTTCACATAAAATGGAGAGTGACCTGTCGAGACATGCGTGGAGTTGTTCAACGCAAACTCGGCAAGAGGGAGATAGTCGCTCCACTCTTTGAAAGGCGTTGCGTAACTGCGCAACACGTCTTCGAGGACACGATTCACTCGCTCTGTTTGACCGTCCGTTTCAGGGTGTGCCGCTGTTGACATGGACAACTTGGTGTCCAGAAGTCCGAACAGTGCACGCCAGAACTTGGACGTGAAACGGGTGTCACGGTCAGACACGATCTCGACTGGTAGTCCGTGTAGACGGAATACGACGTCTACAAAGACCTTGGCAGTCTTCTCAGCAGAGATCTCGTCCGAAACAGGCGCAAGATGAACCATCTTGCTGAATCGGTCCACAAACACAAGGATGCCATTGCGTCCATGTGTGTCTCTTGGAAGTCCGAATATGAAATCCATACTCACAGACTTCCAACTGTCCGATGGGACAGCCAATGAACGAAGTGGTGCCTGCGTGGAACCAGAAGGTTTCACTCGTTGGCAGATCTCGCAAGTCCTCACATACTTGCGAACCCACTTGTACATGTGTGGCCAGTAGTAATCCCGGGAAAGACTGAGAAACGTTTTCTCACGTCCGAGATGGCCACCCGAAGGGCTGTCATGGTACTCATACAAGAGTCGATGACGCAGACCTTCGTCGTTGGGAACAACAACCCTTGCTGTATCCCCTTGTTCAACCGCGTAGTACAACAACCCATTGTGTACTCGGAAGCGGTGAACTCGCGATCTTGTGCGCGACGGAAGACCTTGCAGTGCTTTGTCGGAAGGGTCCTTGAAGTACTTCAACAAGTCCTGACATGTTTCGTCAGACTTGTACCCTTCGACGATCTCTTCTCGCACTGTAGTCGTTGCTTGCACCGCGATCGCTTGAACATCTTCACAGAGTCGACACGCTCCGTCCGTGTCTTCACTCTTGGTCTTCGGATCGTAATCCGGACGTCTTGACAGCGCATCGGCTAAGGTGTTCGTCTTGCCTGGCTTGTAGTGTACAACAAAGTTGTACTCTGCAAAGAAGGAGAACCATCTCGCCATTCTTTGCGACAAATGAGGAGTCTTCACTGCCGTACGCAGAGATGCGTGATCAGTGTAGATAGCAAAGCGCTCCTCGCCAAGCAGATACACACGGAACTTGACCAAAGAATACTTCATCGCCAGAAGTTCCTTGTCATGAACTGGGTAGTTCCGTTCTGCGGGTCGGAGTTGTCGTGACTGATACGACACAACTCGATCATGGCCCTCATCATCGTGTTGCATTAAGGCGCAACCGATGGCATAGTCGCTCGCATCGCAGACGACGTGGAACGGCTTGTCGTGGTTTGGCAGAGCCAACACAGGAGCTTCTCGAAGACTCCTCTTGACTTCTCCGAACGCCGTCTGATGGTCTTTCGACCACTTCCACTCAACGTCTTTCTTCAAGAGCTGTGTGAGGGGTTGCACCAACGCTGCATAATTGCGTGTGTACTTGTGCAAGTAGTTGGCTAGACCCAACCATTGTCGAAGCTGTTTGACATTCTGAGGCACTGGCCAATCGTCAATAGCTTTGACCTTCTCCGGATCGACTCGAACACCGCTCTTGCCCACAAAACAACCGAGAACAGGGATCTCGGGGCGAAGAACATGCACTTCTTCAAGTTTGCGTAGAGTTTGTTCTCACGCATGACCTGAAAAACTTGACGAAGATGATCGAGATGAACATCGACATCAGACTTCCCATTCGTGGTCTTACTATGAACGAAAATATCGTCAAAGTAACTTGGTGCAAATGTTCGCAGAGGACGAAGAACGTTCGTGACCATTCGATTGAAGGTCGCAGGAGCATTCTTCAGTCCCTGTGGCATCACTAACCATTCCCACAGCGTACCACTCGGGGTACTCACTGCGGTTAGTGGGACATCGTCTTCGCGCATTCGAATCCGACAGAACCCATCTTTCAGATCGATAGCACTAAAGACGGTGCTGCCAACCATTCCATCAAGGATCATGTCCTTGCGTGGAACCGGAGTCTGGGCCGGAATTGTCGCGTCCCTCAGCTTGTTGAAAGCGTGAACAATGCGCCAACCTCCAGTTGCCTTCTTCACACAGAAAGTGGGGCTGCAATGCGGAGACTTGCTCTCCCGCACATGACCAGCCTCAGCACGTTGTGCAAAGAACTCGTCGATCGCCTCGACTTGTTCCTTTGGCAACAGCCATTGTCTCGTGATGCAGTACTTCGTGCCAGGAAGTACATCAATCTCATGACGAATGCCTCTGTCGAATGGCAATTCGTCCGGCACCTTGCCAGGGAAAATATCTTCGTATTCCCTGGCAAGCGCATACACGGGGTTCTTCTTGAGGGCGTCCCACGACTGCTCCTCGAACCTTTCCCTCCGTGTCTTTTCGTCCAACACATCTGCATCCGCACTCGATGCTGTGTTGACGAAGCATTCGTCGACCATTTCGACGATCACACACACCTGCGCAATGTCGCCTCTCGCTAGGCTGCGCTCCAGTGTCTTCTTGCTCATTGATGGCAAGGAAATCAACTCTTCGACTGAACTTGGAGGATTTTCAATCTTCACGTGACGGATTACATCCACGTCACATTCTTCATTGTAGACCGCGATATTCACAAACTCGCTTGGAATGTCTTGTGCTTGGACACTCCCTTCGTCATCACCACTTGTACCTTGATCAGGGTAACTCAAAACTCTTGACGAAACACTTCTCTTGCTGGTCTTCTTCTTCTTGTCTTGGGAAGGGTGTTTGTTCCACTTCCATTCACTCTTGTCAACGCCATCACGAACCTTCTCGTCGTCGATGGCAAAGGAGACAGTCTTTTTCTGGCGCCTGACTGCTCCACCTCCGTTCGTCGTCTTCAAAATGGGTACCGCTTGTGAACATGGGGGCCATCGCACACCGCAATATCACAAGGGCCATCTGGGATCTCTTCCACAGATGTGTACACCCATACTACTTCATCCGTTGTTGTGCAGCACAAGTCAACATCTCGTGACTTGCCAACGGAGATCTTCACATTCATCCAGTCAATGCTAGGTTGGTAACGCTTCAACCACGGCATGCCCAGGATGATGCCAAACTTGTCATCGAGGTCGAGTAAAATGAACTCGTCTTCACCTCGGAAATCTTCACACTTGATTGCCAAGCGCACCACGCGCTTCGGCATCTTCACAGTCGACCCATTTGCCAACCGGACAATCATTGTCTTCTCTTCATTCGCATCAGGCACGAAGACACCATGCCTGACGATCACTTCATTTCGAACAAAGTTGTTCGACGCACCAGTGTCAACCAAAGCACGCAGAGGCGTTGCAATACCGTCTACATGAACTTTGAGAACGATCAAACTTGACGTTTGACTGACACTGTTCTCCCTCGTGGAAGCTGCATGTGCATCATGCACATTGGGGCCAGAGTCCTGTGTATCCACAACATCCACAGTCCTCTTTTCCGGGCCAGTAGGAGGCCCCGCCCCTACTGTCCATTCCCGTTTTTTGGCCCAGGTGACCGGTCGAACCGACGACCGTAAGAACGATCGTGGTTGTTCGAACGAGCACCCTGTGGCGTTTGCCGACCCGGCAAAGACACTTTGCAGTTCCGAGCAATGTGACCCGGCTTCCCGCAACGGAAACACTTCCCATCGTTGCGAGGACGCTCATTTCCAGGCGTGGAAATGTACGAGATGTCCATGGGCTCGGGACCATCATGCGCAACATTTGATTGCCGCATTGGTCTCGACGCAAACCCATGGAATTTCGCTTGCTTAATGCTGAACTCTTCTTGCATCGCACGTTCGATAGCTTCGTCCAGCGTCTTCGGATACTCGCGGAACAGTTGGTTCCGAATCGGACCATCGTTCAGACCCGCCATGAACGTCACAACTTGCGTCGAAACGTCAATCGGCTCGTCAACGATGCTCGACACCAAGTAGCGAGCACGGTGTGCATACGAGTGAAGGTCGAAACGGCCTTGACGAAGCTTGAGGAACTCGGCGCGCGGAACTCACTCTGCGGAGGTTCAAACGCCTTCTTGAGTTCGGTCTTGAAATGGTCGTAGCTGGGGAAGCAGTTTAGATCGGCTAAACGCTTGCCATACGCCCAGCTCTTCGCACGACTCGCAAGGTTGGACATCGCGAACAACACTTGCTGCGAAGGGTCTCGCAGTTGTCTTGCAGTGATCGCTGCATCCAACTCGACGAACCATCGTGAGAGGGGTTCGTTCTCTCCGCCGCGATACGGAGAGACGTCAAGCTTCAGCGGCACCGTCCTGAGTGAGGAAACAGGGGTTGCGACCTGCTTCCGGGAGGACATGATCTCGTGGTGCATGAAGCTGACCACCGCGCTCTTCTGGTCCTCCGGAGATGCCGACCGAAGCAGACTGACCACAGCAGCCTCTCCGATGACATCTCGCATGCGCTCAAGCGCCATCCACTCATGAGAAGACAAATGAGGGAAACCCTCAATAGTCAACTCGACAGTTTCCGGTACTGCTGGACCGAGTGGGGTTCCTGTAGCATCCATGTCCCAAACAAGGACGCTCGCAGGGTCTTCAGTCTTGGACAGGAATGCGCGACGTGCTCAAAGCCGCGTCGTCAAACCTTTCCACTTCACTGGGTCGTTGGAAGGACCGCTCGAAGTGCTACCAGGTGTAAGAGGGCGCTGTTCTCAACAGTCCCTCAAACACGGCACGCACGCTTGTACCAGAGGAAGCGATCTCCCGACTTGGAGGGAGGAAAAACACTTGAGTACTTGGAGGAAAATTTACAACTGAATTGAAAAGGTTATGGTTCCTGTCGCTACTTGCTAATGAACCCCAAGGGATCCTACAGCTTTTATAACTAAAATCTAAACATGCAGAAATAAAACCTATGAATCTGATATATAAAACCTTGGGCACACTGAGGTTGAACCTACGGGATCTTCGAGAAACTTGAACTTGAAGTACCGCGAAGATTCCCTGCAAAGTGAATGGCTCACGCCACTCACTTCAGGTGGTAGAGACACGTTCGTCTCGTCACCAGTGTTGTTTCCCCAAGTAGGAACCATCATTCACATGTCTTGAGTACTGTTGTGCGTAATCACGCCGAATCTCAATGATTGCGAGCGACCAACACTCAACTCAGACACAGATTGCTCTGACGCCAGACGATGACGTCACCTGTGCATGTGGGGATCACTTTTATGTGCTTCACCCAATATCTTCGCACCCACAATGCACTTCCACAAGGTGGTGTGTGACACACACAAAGAGCCACGTTGCATGTAATGGCAGCCTTAGCTCATTACAGCCACCTTGCATGTAATGGCAGCCTTAGCCCATTACATCATCCCTCCCTTAAAGTTCCATCACGGACTTTACTTCTTTCGGAAGAGGCACCCGCTCTCACTTTCCAATTGACCATGAAGCGATCAAGCGACCAAGTGAAGCGCGAAGAACGGCCCGAGCCAAAGCGGCAGCGGACGACTCCCGACTTGTACGACATCTCCGCTATTCGCAAGAAGCGTGGAGGACGTCGGTTCTACAAGGAGTTGTTCTTCCTCTGGCGCAAGATGTCCGGCAGCGACGATCCAGGCCAGTCCAGCACAGCGAAGTTCGAGTCGTGGAAGACGTTTGTCCGACTCGAGAACGAGCATCTTGTCGAGCGTTTGCTAGGGAACCTAGAAGGCACGTTCGAGAATGACCATAAAGAGCTTGGCTCTCGTCGTTCTAGTGCTCGCAAGAGCACTACAAGCTCTGCTCGTAGCTGTGAACCACGTCGGGAACATCAGACTGAAGAGTCTCTCGAGGTTCCCACGTGTCTGAGTCCGGTGGATAGCCAAGCCACCGTACTCTGTAGAAGCGTTGACGGTTCAACGACTTCTCTCCTCGACGACGAGTCGATCGATCCTCATGATCGACTATCGACTCAACGATCCAACGGCGCTCTCCCTGATGATCGATCAGAGGAGGTGGGGTTGAACGCGAAAACGATTGAGCGACTCTGGAAGTGGAAGAGTGCTCACCGCGCTCAGATCGAGGCTCTTGAAGTCCACAACGCGGTACTCGAAGACCGGTGCGAAAGCCTCGAAGACCGGTTGAAGGAGCAGGAGTCGAAGATCGACTTGCTGTTCGATGGTCTTGCCCAGCGTTCGGCAATGGAGTCACGTTTCGAACAGAGGTTCGAGAAGATTCAAGCCGAGCTTGAACGACTCCAGAAGGCTGAGAAAGCTCGTGATGCGTATCACGAACGTCTACTGCGCTCTGTGGAAGAGGCAGGGGCTTCTCTTGAGATACTTCGGAAGGAGTATCATGGTCGCCTTCTCGCGTTGGAGACAATAAAGGACGAGTCCTTTGATGTGCTTCAGCGCCTTTATGCCGAGAAGAAGCTCCATGGCGATGAGTTACAGACTCTTCGCGAGCTGGTGGAGCGACTTCAGGATCAACTTGATCATCCGTCAAGGGCTCTATAGGGTTCGCTGACCCACTTGGAAGGTAAGGCTTTAGTCGACCTACGTAGAACGTAGGGTGTAGTCGCATGCGTGTAGGTATGTCTAGCGTGTATGCATCCCCATTGCATTTAACTACCCTGAACGGCCCAATATATCTTGGCAGAAGTTTCGAACTCCCCAAGTTAGACACTACATGTTCAGGTAAGTTAGCCGTACTAAGCAATACATGATCATTGATCTTATATACTTGCTTGCTCTTCCTTCCGCTCTTGTCTGCTTGTTCCTTTTGCAGATCCTGAGCCTTCGCGATTGCGTCTCGAACAAACCTCACAACGGCTTGTCTCCTCACAACAAAGTCATCGACTTGCTGTTCCTCACGACTTGTCATGTCGTCTAGAGGTTTCATCGAGTCAAAATTCGCTTTTAACTCTGTGACAGCATTCAGGTCCGACTGTGGCTCCTTAGCCATAGTCTCTCCCCCACTTAAGGTAGAAACCTCTCCCACTAGT
The DNA here is from genome assembly GCA_006386115.1 of Globisporangium splendens. NCBI lineage: Eukaryota > Oomycota > Peronosporomycetes > Pythiales > Pythiaceae > Globisporangium > Globisporangium splendens. The sequence continues at coordinate 113,392 of VFIW01000113.1, forward strand.
GACGCTGGCACTCTCGGATGGAGTCCGTAGTTCACATAGAACGGGGTATGACCTGTCGAGACATGCGTGGAGTTGTTCAACGCAAACTCTGCGAGAGGGAGAAACTCACTCCACTCTCCGAAAGACGTCGCATAACTGCGCAACACGTCTTCCAGGACACGATTCACTCGTTCAGTTTGACCATCTGTCTCTGGGTGTGCTGCTGTTGACATGGATAGTTTCGTATCCAAAATGCCAAGCAGAGTACGCCAGAATCTGGATGTAAACCGAGTGTCACGGTCTGATACGATCTCTGAGGGCAGACCATGTAGGCGAAACACCACGTCTACAAAGACTTTCGCAGTCATCTCTGCCGAGATCTTGTCCGAGACCGGGGTAAGATGCACCATCTTACTGAATCGGTCCACAAACACCAGGACACCATTCCTGCGATGTTTGTCCCTTGGAAGTCCGAATATGAAATCCATACTCACAGACTTCCAACTGTCCTGAGGGACAGGTAATGAACGAAGTGGGGCCCGAGTAGAGCCGGATGGCTTAACTCTTTGGCACACTTCGCAAGTACGCACATACTTGCGAACCCACTTGTACATGTGAGGCCAGTAGTAATCTCGAGACAAGTTGAGAAACGTTTTCTCACGTCCGAGATGGCCACTCGAAGGACCGTCATGATACTCGTACAAGAGTCGATGACGCAGACCTTCGTCGTTGGGGACAACGATCCTCGCTGGATCCCCTTCGTCAACCGCATAATACAACAGCTCATTGTGCATGCTGTAACGGTGAACACGCGATCTTGCTCTTGATGGGAGGTTTTGGAGTGCCTTATCTGAGGGATTCTTGAAACACTTGATCAGTTCTTGACATGCATCGTCTTGCTTGTAGCCCTCAGTGATTTCTTCTTGGATTGTGCTTGTCACTCCCGTAGCAATCGCGCTGACGTCTTCACAGAGTCGGCACGCTCCGTTCGTGCCGTCACTCTTGTTCTTCGGATCATAGTCCGGACGTCTTGACAAAGCGTCAGCAAGTATGTTGGACTTGCCGGGCTTGCAGTGTACAACAAAGTTATACTCAGCAAAGAAGGAAAACCATCTTGCCATTCTTTGCGATAGGTGAGGCGTCTTTACAGCTGTCCGCAGTGATGCGTGATCAGTGTAAATAGCGAACTGTTCCTCACCAAGCAAATAGACTCGGAACTTTGCCAATGCATACTTCATGGCCAAAAGTTCTTTGTCATGGACCGGATAGTTCCTTTCTGCGGGCCTGAGTTGTCGTGATTGATACGACACAACTCTTTCTTTGCCCTCACCATCGTGTTGCATCAGTGCACACCCGATGGCATAATCGCTCGCATCGCAGACTACATGGAACGGCTTCTCATGATCTGCGAGAGCTAGGACAGGAGCTTCTCTTAAGCTCTTCTTCACTTCAGCAAACGCTGCCTGATGTTCCTCAGACCACTCCCACTCATTGTCCTTTTTCAAGAGACTCGTGAGAGGTTGCACTAACGCTGCGTAATTGCGTGTGTATTTGTGCAGGTAGTTCGCCAAACCCAACCACTGGCGTAGTTGTTTGACATTCTGAGGAATAGCCAATCGTCAATAGCCTTGACTTTCTCAGGATCAGCTCGAACGCCTATCTCGTGACGAATGCCTCTGTCTTGCGGCAACTCGTCAGGCACTTTGTCTGGGAATATGTCCGCATATTCCTTGACAAGTCCATACACGGGGTTTGTCTTTAGAGCGTCCCACGACTGCTCGTCAAACCTTTCCTTCCGTGTCTTCTCATCTAACACTTCCGCAGTGTTGATGACATCGTCGGCAGCTTCATCGACGATCGCACAAATTTGCGAAATTTCGCCTTTCGCCAGGCTACGCTTGAGCGTCTTCTTGCTCATCAACGGCAAGGAAATCAATTCTTGAGCCAGACTTGGAGGATTTTCAACTTGTACGTGACGCACTATCTGGCTGTCACCTTCTTCATTGTAGACTACGACGTTCACATATTCGCTTGAAGTGGCTTGTTTTTCTTTCTTCACTTCATCTTCTGCTTCTCTTGTGTCTTGATCAGGGACGCTTGCAGATCTTCGTTCTTCTTCGTCGGTCTTCTTGTCTTCTTTAACCCTGCCAGAGCGGAACTCCACATCGCTCTTGGCTACAGGAGCAGTCTTTTTCTGGCGCCTGACTACTCCACCTCCAGTGGTCTTCACGGGCTTGTCATTTGAGTGTGAGGGGCCATCGCACGCCTGACTCTCATTAGACACATCTTCCACAGAGGTATATGCCCAAATTACCTCTCTTGCTGCCAGGCAGCCGAGGTCTTCGTCGACTTGCTTGTCGACGCTGATCTTCTTCTTCTTCCAGTCAATGCTCGGTTGGTACCTTCTCAGCCAGGGCATTCCCAGAATCAGATCAAACTTGTCATCGAGGTCGAGTGCTATAAACTCGTCTTCGCCTCGGAAATCATCACATTCGATTGCCATACGCAACACGCGCTTAGGCATCGTCACTTTCGATCCATTCGCTAAGCGAACGATCATTTCCTTGTTCGAGATAGGCAGGTCCAAACCTTGCCTTCTCACCACTTGTGTGCGGACAAAATTGTTCGACGCACCAGTGTCTACAAGAGCCCGTAGAGGTTCTGAATAACCATCTACCTTAACCTTGTGGACTATCAAGGCTGGCTCTTGCTCGACATGCTCACATCTGTTCGCGGAAACTTCATGTGCATTGCGCACATCGGGGCAAGAGTTCTGCGCTTCCACGACATTCACAGAACTCTTTGTTCGCCCAGTAGGGAGCCCCGCTCCTACTGGTCGTTCCCGTTTTTTGGCTGTTGGGAACGCTCGAATCGTCGGCCTCTGCCTGATCGATTCGATCGCGAACCGTGTGTCGCTTGCTGGCTTGGCAAGGACACCTTGCAATTTCTCGCGATGTGACCGGGCTTGCCGCAACGGAAACACTTCCCGTCATTGCGTGGCTGTCTGTTAGCGGTCGCATCGGCATACGAGATGTCCATCGGCTCTGGACCGTCGTATGTGACTGCGTGTTGTCGAACAGGGCGAGGGCCGAAACCGTTGAACTTGGCTTGCTTGATGCTGAATTCTTCTTGCATCGCTCGCTCGATGGCTTCATCCAGCGTCTTCGGATACTCGCGGAACAGCTGGTTCCGAATCGGACCGTCATTGAGCCCTGCCATGAGTGTCACAATTTGCGTTGAGACATCAATCGGCTCATTCACGATACTTGACACAAGGTATCGTGCTCGTTGAGCGCACGAGCGTAGGTCGTATCTACCCTGACGAAGCTTTAAGAACTCAGCACGAACTCGAAATTCGCTCTGCGGAGGCTCAAAAGCTCTCTTCAGCTCTCGTTTGAAGTCGTCTAGGTCGTAGAAGCGATGTGGCTCCGCCAATCGCTTCCCATACGCCCAACTCTTGGCTCAACCCGCAAGGTTTGACATCGCAAACAACACTTGCTGCATTGGGTCCCGTAGTTGTCTTGCAGTGATAGCTGCATCCAACTCAACGAACCATCTCGTTAGAGGTTCGTTTTCTCCGCCACGGTACGGAGATAATCGAGCTTCAGAGGCGCCACTCTCATCGCCGTGACAGGAGTTGCAGGCTGTCGATGAGTGTTTATGATCTCGTGATGCATGAAGCTCGTAGCCGCATTCCTCTGCTCATCCGGTGACGCTGATCTCAGCAAGCTGATTACAGCTGCCTCACCGATGACTGCTCGCATACGCTCGAGGGCTGCCCACTCGTGGCTAGACAAATGAGGGAAATGCTCATTCGTCAGCTCCACGGTCTCTGCAGGCATCGTACCCATCGGCGTCTCCATCCTTCCATTGTTTCTCACAATCGAACAGGAGGTCTTGGAATGTCCGCGCACACTACACAAGCGGACTATGCAGAGTCTTGACTTGGTCGTTGGAAGGACTACGAAGTGCTACCAGGTGTAAGAGGCCATCCGAGAGAGCCTCAAACACAGCACGCACGCTTGCGCTTGAGAGGAAGACTGGAGAGGAATTTGGCAAAAATGCAACTCTATTGAAATGAGCGTATGGTTCCTGACGCTACATATAAAACACCACTAGGACTCCTAGAGGTTTTATGCATAAAACCTAAACATGCAGAAATAAAACCTATGAATCTGATATATAAAACCTTGGGTACACTGAGGTTGAACCTACGGGATCTTCGAGAAACTTGAACTTGAAGTACCGCGAAGATTCCCTGCAAAGTGATGGCTCACGCCACTCACTTCAGGTGGTAGAGACACGTTCGTCTCGTCACCAGTGTTGTTTCCCCAAGTAGGAACCATCATTCACATGTCTTGAGTACTGTTGTGCGTAATCACGCCGAATCTCAATGATTGCGAGCGACCAACACTCAACTCAGACACAGATTGCTCTGACGCCAGACGATGACGTCACCTGTGCATGTGGGGATCACTTTTATGTGTTTCACCCAATATCTTCGCACCCACAATGCACTTCCACAAGGTGGTGTGTGACACACACAAAGAGCCACCTTGCATGCAATGGCAGCCTTAGCCCATTACAGCCACCTTGCATGTAATGGCAGTCTTAGCCCATTACACGTGTGGATATAACCCACACTCTCTGGACCCAAGAACCAATGTAAAGGGAAGCCCCATTACATCACCCCCCCTCCCCCCCCCGTAAAGCGATTGGCCACGTAGAAACGCGTACGCGACCAATTCTTCTGTGTTCTTCCGTGTTCGGAAGAACTGAGCGCAGGAGAAAGCGCTCTGCGGGCTGGTTTGCCGAGGTGCTGCGCGCCTCAGCAGTAAAGAATTATCCAAGCGCCGCAACTTGTACGAGGCGAGCCTCGTACAGATGTCTTCGATCGACAGCGACGCTGTCGACTACGACTCAAGTTGTGAGGAGGGAACTCCTTACAATTCTCCTTTGAAATTCGTCACGACGACTGTCGAGCGTGATGGTCGGGCGAAAGAAGCAAAGCCTTCTTCCGGAGCGAAGCGTTCATTGCCCGCGGCTCTGTTGAATGAGCCTGCACGGAAAAAGCATCGTGAGGAGGGAGCTCCTCACGGATAAGCGAGTGGAGCCACCGCAGCGATTGACATTTCCGATGATGATGCATCGGATCGCACTGCAGTGGAGAACCTCGCGCAAGGAGGATCAGCGTCAGCTGATCCTGACTTGGTGAATGCAGCGAGAGGTATTCTCCTCTCGTTGGACGTGCCCAATGGTGAATTGGATACTGTTGGCTCACTCGAGGGTTTGCTCCTCGATGTGGAATCCGAGACTGGTGCGCAGGTTACTGTGTCATCGGGGAATAGTGTGTCGCCACACAATCTTGCCTTTCCGGCAGAGCAAAAGGATCCGGTGACGGGTCCTTCTGAAGGGATGGATTTCACCCCTTCTAATTGGAGTCACTTGTGGACACCCAAACCCAACTGTGTAATGGGCTAAGACTGCCATTACATGCAAGGTGGCTGTAATGGGCTAAGGCTGCCATTGCATGCAAGGTGGCTCTTTGTGTGTGTCACACACCACCTTGTGGAAGTGCATTGTGGGTGCGAAGATATTGGGTGAAGCACATAAAAGTGATCCCCACATGCACAGGTGACGTCATCGCCTGACGTCAGAGCAATCTGTGTCTGAGTTGAGTGTTGGTCACTCGCAATCATTGAGATTCGGCGTGATTACGCACAACAGTACTCAAGACATGTGAATGATGGTTCCTACTTGGGGAAACAACACTGGTGACGAGACGAACGTGTCTCTACCACCTGAAGTGAGTGGCGTGAGCCATTCACTTTGCAGGGAATCTTCGCGGTACTTCAAGTTCAAGTTTCTCGAAGATCCCGTAGGTTCAACCTCAGTGTACCCAAGGCTTTATATATCAGATTCATAGGTTATATTTCTGCATGTTTAGGTTTTATGCATAAAACCTGTAGGAGTCCTAGTGGTGTTTTATATGTAGTGTCAGGAACCATGAGCTCATTTCAATTCAGTTGTATTTTTGCCAAGTTCCTCTCCAGTCTTCCTCTCGAGCGCAAGCGTGCGTGCTGTGTTTGAGGCTGTCTCGGATAGCCTCTTACAACACGGGTTCTACCACTCTCTACAAACCCACCCGTTGAACCATCAACACTCTATTTAGCCAATTGCATTTTTAGCCAATAAGAACATCCCATTAAAGTTTAATCTCATTGGATGATAGTCGGATTGGACACCCGACTATCTACCAATCGAAGACGCCGCAGGAACAACCCATCAGATTTGCATTTCAAACCTTAAGATTTCAATTCACTTCACTTTTGGACACAGCATTACCGCTGCGCCCTTCCTCTCACCTGCGCTTCCTCAACGCACGTGTACGCCGTGTAACAGGTAACCCCGTTACAATTCTCCCTGTAATATACCTCGATAAACACATTCCCTTACATGCTTTACAATTGTCTTTGTGTCACCACACAACAACAATGCAAATGAACTATTAAAAGCCTTCTATTAGGCATCGTATTAAATTGATATGCCTTCTGTGTCTGATAAGCAATTGTAGCGATTGAATGGAGACCAGACCTTTCTCAGCGAATGATATGTTACGAAACGGTCGTTTTATTGCTGTGCTTGATATGAGAGCGCTCTGAGGTCGTGGATCAGCTAGTGAATCTACAAAAGCAATTTTTGTGGCAATCGACACTCGGCACAGAAGGCACGAGGCACAAGGTGAGTCCTTCCCTGCTCTACCTGCCGGTCAAGGAAGGAGATATTGGTCTCTATTCAATATCTCTTGTAATAAAGCGACAAGCGATGCGGTGGACAACTCGGTGGCTACAGTGAACGCGAGACAAGTATACAGAAGCTTGGCGTGAACAGGTTCATCAGGACAAAAGTCAAAACTGAGCATGCTGCACGATTTCACCCAAGGAGCGAAGCCAGCACGCAGAGACAAGGCTGTACCAGACGAACAATATCCACAGACTCGGGTGGGAGTATCTCTGTGAAGACCTGGTGGCGGCAGAGGGACGCAATCCCGCGTGGAAAGACGATCTGAAGCAGCAAATGGAATCCTTGCTACCGACCGTGGACCTCGTGTGGAGATCAGAAGGAGGCGAAGGTGTGTATTTTGGGAGAAAACCTGAGCAGACGATTCATCAACTATCGGAAGAGACTCGAGCCTTCTGGTCATCCTTTCAGTGGAACGGCAACCCCTGGATAATCGACAGTCAAGGCGAGCAATATACAGTCAAAACGGTTCCTTTCCTGAAGGAATGCAATTTGGCCAGCTTCGACGTGAGACAGGAAGAAGAGCGAGTGTTCTCCGTGCGGCTACCAACCATGACGGCGACTCTCACGTCCAAACGAAGGGCCACCCTGCGAAAACTCGTAACCAGCATCATTCTATGCTCACCGGAGATAGTAATCGATGCAGGCAACCAGCTAATCAGTCACCAGGAGCCGTGGAGCAGGAAACCCACAAAACGAGAGTACAAGTGGATCAGCAACGGCATGGGAACCATCATCGCGGTGCCAGGGTCGGAGAGGAGCCACACGGACTACATTCAGATGCAACGGCAAGCAAATGGAGTTCTCTGGACAGTGACCGACTGGACCGGGGATGCTACCTGTCAACAAGACGTTGCAATGATCGAAGAAGAAATAAAGACTGTAGGGTGGACATTCAAACCGCACCCGTTCACGACGTACTGTCCATGGCTGGTGCATGAACGTACGCCTCCAAAGAGCATCCAGAAGACAATTGACCGAGCAAGAACACGGAGGCTGCACAGCAAGTTGCATCAAGGTCTCGGAGGACTCGCAGGCAAGCTCAACCAAGTCGCGAAAACCGATCGGTGGTACAGTCATGTGCAGTACCGACTGCCAGCAGATCTGTGGAAACAACAAGGATGTCTTACGCCGTATCAGATGTGGACGACACACCGGATTTCTACGATGCAGCTCAACCTGTTCCAACCGGGAAGGATCGAGTCTTCAGCGTGCCCAAGCAATGCCGGATGTGGGGAGACAAAAGAAACTATCACACATAGTCTGGAGTTGCAAGCGAGCGCAAGCTGCGTGGACGGCCATCCTCGGGCGATGGATTGGTCGAACATTGACGGAGCAAGCACTCAATCTCTTCCTGCCTCATATTGCTAGCCGCACAACCCCGACAGGTCAACGATCTTTGCTCCAGGAATTGGAAAAGCACTTCGGGTTCATTACTCCGGAACACTCGACAGCACTACAGAAACCTTGGTTTATCGTCACATCAAGCATCCCAGTATTGCTGTGGAGAACGAGAGTGGAAATTGTGCATGAACGGCAACACGTTGCTATCGAAGAAAGCACCAAGCGTGTGTGGACTGCGTGTGTGATGCAAGTGCGAGCTGTGGCTCATCGAATGAGAACGCTCCAAGGAGAAAAGATCAATGCAACTTGCCTGAGCCAACTGCTCAGAGTACTGGAGAGACAAGACCTGTCGCACCAACTGGAAGCATGGACGACGGCGCGTTTGTATTTCGGTGGAGGTGCACGAGGCTGGTGAGCAAAGGCGGCTTGGGTGGTTGGATGCAAAATGCAAAGTGATTGATTGAATGAGGTCCTCAGTTCGCATGCATGCCTGATGCCTGCTACATCTAAGCCTACTGGATTCATTGCTGGATTCATGTCTGTACTATCCACAAAGAATCTTCCACATAAACAGATGGTGGGTACGGATCAGATTCCGAACCCACACCCATGTCGTACCTGTCGTAATCAAGTGACACAACCATCGGAACGATGGTGATGCCAAGAGTGAAGGTTAGTACAACTGGTAGATACCGGTAGTACCGGTACTCACACCGTCGCAGATCGAGGCGTCTTCACAACACTCCCACTCGACTCGATGGTGACTTGGATGCTGAGCTTGGTGCGAAGGTAGTCGAACTGCGCTGACGGAATCGGCTTCGTCATGATGTCGGCCAACATCTCTTGCGTCGGACAGTACTCCAGCACCACTTGACCGTCCTCGACCTTCTCGCGCACGAAGTGGTAGCGAATGTCGATGTGCTTGGTGCGCTTGTGAAACTCGGGGTTCTTGGCCAACGCGATCGAACCTTGGTTGTCTTCGTACACCGTCACGGCTCCGTTCCCGGTATCTTCACCGAGTTCACGCAGAAATGCCTTGAGCCACACCGCTTCTTGTGTTTCTTCTGAGAGCGCCATGTACTCGGCTTCTGTCGACGATAGCGCCACAGCGCGCTGCTTCTTGCTGCGCCAGCTGATGCAGCCACCGTTGAGCGTGAACACGTATCCGCTGGTGCTTCGTCGAGTCTCGATATCGCCCGCCCAGTCGGCGTCCGAGTAGCCGTAGAGTTCGCCATCGCCAGAGCCGGAGAAACGAATGCCGTGCGTCGGTGTCGCTTGCAGGTATCGGAGCACGCGCTTGAGGGCTTGCCAGTGCGTCGGACACGGGTCAGCGGCAAACTGGCTCAGCACTCCCACCGCAGCCGCGAGGTCCGGACGCGTTGCCACCATGAGGTACATCACGGCACCAACCGCGCTGCGGTATGGCACACTCTTCATGGTCTCGTCGTGCTTGCACCCGCCTTCGCACATGGTCTTCGTCAACTTCAGTCCGGGGTCTTGTGGTGTCTTCACGCGCTTGCAGTCTTGTATGCCGAACTTACTCAGGATCGACTGCAGAAACTTGGTCTGCCGCATCGACACGTCGCCCGACTTGTCATCACGCTCGACTTCCATGCCGAGGCAGTACTTGAGTTCGCCGAGATCGGACATCTCGAAGCGCTCACTCAACGCACGCTTGGTCGCCGTGAGCAGATCCATGTCGTTGCATGCGAGGATGAGGTCGTCGATGTAGAGCACCACGAACATCATGGTTGAGCCATCACGCTTGACGTAGATGCAGTGGTCCATCTCGCACTTGGTGAAACCGATCTTGCGCATGAATTCGTCGATGGTCTGGTTCCACATGCGAGGCGACTGCTCGAGACCGTACAACGCACGCTTGAGCTTGCACACATGGTCGGGATACTTGGGGTCGACGAATCCCACAGGCTGCTTCATGTAGATCTCTTCATCGAGCAGACCATTGAGGAACGCGGTCTTGACATCCATCTGGTGCAGCACGAGCTTGTACTGCGCTGCGATGCTCAAGATGATCCGGATCGACGCGAACTTGGCCACCGGCGCGAATGTCTCCTCGAAGTCAACGCCGTACTTCTGCAGGAATCCCTTCGCCACGAGACGCGCCTTGTACCGCTCGATGAGACCCTCGACGGTCTCCTTCACCTTGAAGACCCACTTGCTGCTGATAGCCTTGCAGCCACGTGGCAGTGGCACGAGCTCCCATGTCTCGTTCTTGCATAGCGACTCGAACTCGGAGTCGCACGCTTCCATCCACTTGCTTGCGTCGCTGGATTCCATCGCAGACTCGAACGACGTCGGTAAATCTCCCACTGAATACACGACGTGAGTGCATTCTTCTTCTTCTTCAATCGATGCGAGCAGTGCCGACGTGTCATCGAGCGATGACCTTGGACCTGGTGCTGGCGTCGAACTTGATCCGCTTGTACGACTCACGCGTCCATAACGCTTCTCCACGGACGGCTCCGACAGAGCTTCGAGCGAATTCGTTCGCGAATGGCGTTTGGACCCCGGTGGGTACTCGGCACTTGGCTGCTTCGGCTGCTGCTGTCGCTGTGGCTTCTGGCGCGGTTGTTGCTGTTGCTGCCATTGCGGCCGCTCGTGCGTCGATACTGGCTCTTCCGATTGGTCGCTCATGTCTTCGTCGCTGCCCTTGTTGTCGTAGTCAGCGTAGTCTTCACCATCCGTCGCTTCATCCTCGTCACGAAATTCGACTGCGTTGTTGCCGACTTGTCCGCACTTGCCGCTGTCGAACGTGTCTTCCATGAACTGAGCGTCGCGACTCACGACGATCCGACCGCTCGACAGCTCTGTTGAAACGGGGCACTTGAGTGGTTGGATGCAAAATGCAAAGTGATTGATTGAATGAGGTCCTTAGTTCACATGCACACATGCTACCTCTAAGCCTACTGGATTCCTACTGGATTCTTGTCTGTACTATCCACTAGGAACGTTACACATAAACAGCTGGTGGGTGCGATCAGATCCTGCACCCACAATCATGTCTTACCTGTCGTAAACATATGACCGTATATACTGGAGTGGCGTAAACACGCACATTCAGACTTGACTGTCGCAATCTTGACATTCGGACAAACTCGACACTCGACAGTTACACAGTCGGTGCTCGAGTCGCACTTTCGACAACATTGTCAACATTGTCAACATTGTCAACACTCCCACTCGACTCGACGGCGACTTGGATTCCGAGTTTGCTTCGGAGTGCGCCAAACTGGTTCGTGCCGATCGCCTTCGTCATCATGTCTGCGAGCATGTCTTCGGTCGGACAGTATTCCAACACGACTTGGTCATCTTCGACTTTTTCGCGAACAAAGTGGTAACGGATGTCGATGTGTTTGGTGCGCTTGTGAAACTCGGGATTTTTCGCAAGTGCGATCGAACCTTGGTTGTCTTCGAATATCTTCACCGGTCGATCACTCGAGTGTTCACCGAGCTCGCACAGAATGCCTTTCAACCAAACTGCTTCTTGGGTTGCTTCGGACAGTGCCATGTACTCTGCTTCCGTCGACGACAGTGCCACAGATCGCTGTTTCTTGCTTCGCCAACTGATGCACCCGCCGTTGAGAATGAATGCATATCCACTTGTGCTTCGGCGAGAGTCGATGTCGCCAGCCCAATCCGCATCGGAGTACCCAATAAGCTCACCACTTGTGTTGGCTGAGAACGTGATACCATGCGTCTGGGTGCCATTGAGATACCGGAATACGCGCTTGAGTGCTTGCCAATGCGTCGGACACGGGTCGGATGCAAACTGACTCAGCACTCCCACTGCCGCTGCGAGGTCCGGTCGAGTTGCCACCATGAGGTACATCAGACACCCAACAGCACTTCGGTACGGCACGTTCTTCATTGTTTCGTCGTGCTTGCAACCGCCTTCGCACATATTCTTCACCAACTTGAGACTCGCATCTTGCGGACTCTTGACCGGTTTGCTGTCACTCATGCCAAACTTGCACAAGATCGATTGCGCGAACTTGGTCTGTCGAATCGAAACTGCACCGGACACCGCATCTCGCTTGATCTCCATACCGAGACAATACTTGAGTTCACCCATGTCGGTCATCTCGAATCGCTTGCACAACGCGCGCTTGGTCGTCGCCAACATACCTTCGCTGCTGCACGCAATGATCAAATCATCCACGTACAACACCACAAACACCATCTCGACACCATCGCGCTTGACGTACACACAGTGATCCAACTCGCACTTGGTAAAACCACACTCCAGCATGAATGCGTCGATGGTCTGGTTTCACATTCGCGGCGCTTGCTTCAAACCATACAACGAACGCTTCAATTTGCACACGTAGTCGGGATGCGCTTGGTCGACATACCCATCGGGTTGCTTCATGTAGATGTCTTCGTCCAACACACCGTTCAGGAACGCGGTCTTGACATCCATCTGGTGTAGCATCAAATTGTACTTGGCAGCAAGACTGAGGATGATCCGGATCGATGTGAACTTGGCCACTGGTGCAAACATTTCTTCGTAGTCGATGCCGTACTTCTGCGAAAATCCCTTCGCCACGAGTCGTGCCTTGTGTCGATCGATCTCGCCATCTTGGTTCTCCTTCACCTTGAACACCCACTTGCACCCGATGGCTTTGCGTCCCGGTGGCAGTGCCACGACGTCCCACGTGTCGTTCTCCTTCAGTGACTGGTACTCCGATTCACACGCTTCACGCCACTTGCTCGCGTCGCTGGATTCCATCGCCGACTCGAACGTCGTCGGCAACTCTCCCACTGAATACACGACGTGAGCAGCATGGAGCGCAGACAAGTCATCGAGAGACGTCGGTCGATTGGTTGACTTGGAACTTGGGGTCGCACCACTCATTCGACTGACTCCACCAGTGCGCTTCGGTCGTGGGGTTTCGGTCACATTTTCCAAAGACTGGGACCGAGTGTGACGCTTGATGCCGCTGATGTGCTCCAAACTGCCTTCTTCTTGCCTTGTCGATTCAGCTTCTTGCTGGGCTCTCGACTCGCTTTCTTGCTCTTCATTCTCATTGGCGTCCATGTCTTCATCCGAGTCATCGTGTTGAGAGTCTTCTTCATCCGTGTTGTCATCGACGATGTCGATGTTCGCTTGCTTGGTTGTCGCACCTCCATGTCGTTGACCATCGTCAAAGACGTCTTCCATGAACTTGGCATCGCGACTCACAAACACTCGACCACTTGCAATGTCTTCGAACCGATACGCTTTCTCGTGCTCGGAGTACCCCAAAAACCGACATCGAGTCGACCTCGCGTCCAGCTTCAGTCGCTTCGCACTTGGCACATGCACGTACGCGTGGCACCAAAAACCTTCAGATTTGTCAGCAATGGGGACTTGCCACTCCACACTTCGAACGGCGACTTGTCACAGTTGACCGCACGACTTGGGCACCGGTTCCGCAGAAACGTCGCGGTCGTGACGGCTTCACCCCAATACGACTTCGGCATCTTGGCATGTTCCAACATGCAACGAGCACACTCCACCAATGTCCGGTTCATCCGTTCGGCGACACCATTGAGTTGAGGCGTGTACGGCGGTGTGAACTGCTGCACGATGCCACGGTCAGCACAAAACTTGGACATCTTCGCAGACTTGTACTCTCCGCCGTTGTCGCACCGCAGCACTTTCACGCGTCTTCCGGTCTGGGTCTCACCAAACTTCACAAACTGGACAAACTGGACAAACTTGTCAAACACTTCCGACTTGCTCTGCATCAAGTACACGACGCAGTAGCGCGGCTTGTCGTCGATGAACGTCGCGAAATAGCGTTTCCCACTGAACGTCGGCGTTTGCATCGGACCGCACACGTCGCTGTGCACGATGTCGAGGAGACTGTTGCTGCGCACTTTGGTTGAATCGTGGAAACTCGCACGAGTCTGTTTGCCGATCGCACACCCATCGCACAACTCCCACTTGCTCACCGATGTGAGGTCGATGCCAGTACCGAGTTTCTTCTTCACGATCGTTTCGAGTCCGCCGTGACCGATGTGTCCGAGGCGCAGATGCCACAAATACGCTTTCGAAGTCGAACTTAACTCACTTGCGGCAAGTGCGCGCGCGTTGCTGACTGGAATCGGAGTCATGCTGAGCTTGAACAGTCCCTTGCCGATACGCTTCCCGATCGTCCAACTTGCACCCTTCAGCTTCACGAAACACTTGTCGACGTCGAACGTGATCGGACCCACATCCTTGGTGAACCGACTCACTGCGAAGAGGTTCCGACTCAATTTGGGGATATACCACACATTCGTGAGTACGCCTTTCCGAGGTCCGCGCGGAGTCTCCATCATCATCTCGACATCGCCACATCCGATTGCTTCGACTGTTCCATCGTCCGCAAGGTGCACTTGCACAGGCTTGATCGCACGATAGTTCTTCAAACACGCTTTCGAGCAGGTCATGTGCTGGGTCGCACCAGAGTCAATCAACCATATCGACGCATCCGCATGTCCACCGACGTCGTCCCGAGCCATGAACAGGTAGTCGTTGTCGTCAAAACCAGTGTCGTCGCGCGCAAAGTGCGCATGCTGTTGGCGCCGACGATCGCTGTTTTCTTGGTTGCGAGTAGGGCACTCCGCGATCCAGTGGCCGTGTTTCCCGCAGTGTCGACACGCGCCAGTCTTCTTCATCGGACGTCCCTTCCGTTTCGAGTCGCTTGTCATGAACGCTTGATCGGACGCAAAACCTTCACCATGTTGTTCCTTGCGCTTCATGTCTTCGTGCATCAATCGCGCAGTCACCAGTTCCCACGTCAGCGTGTCCGCACGCGACTCCAACGCAGTGATGAGGAACTGGTACGACTCGCTCAAACTGCCGAGCAGCGTGATCACGAGGTCTTCCTCACTGACCGGAGCGCCGACCGCGTCGAGCTGTTCCGCCAGTGTCTTCAACTTGTTGATGTGCTGGAGCACGTCGTCGCCGTCTTCCATCATCGTCGTGAAAAAGCGTCGACGAAGAAAGAGCTTGTTGGCGAGACTCTTCTTCTCGAAGTGCGCCTCCAGCTTCGACCATGCATCGTGCGCTCCACTTGCTGAACGAACCAACGGCAGTTGCGAGTCTTCCAAAGCGAGACAGATGATCGCGAGTGCCTTGCGAGACTTCTTCCGGTACACCGCTTGGTCGCTCTCGGTCTGGCAGTGTTCCAGCTTGATTTCACCGCTGACGACTTCCCACAGCTCACGCTCTTCCAGCACCATTTGCATCTTGAACTTCCACGTGTGGAAGTTGGTTCCGTCGAACTTGTTGATACGGGAGGCGGTGGAATCCATGTTGGCGGAGGCAGCGGCGGCAGAATCGGCGAAGGTTGGGCTCATAACCTGTTGAAACGGGGCACTTGAGTGGTTGGATGCAAAATGCAAAGTGATTGATTGAATGAGGTCCTTAGTTCACATGCACACATGCTACCTCTAAGCCTACTGGATTCTTTCTGGATTCTTGTCTGTACTATCCACAAAGAATATTACTCATAAACAGCTGGTGGGTGCGATCAGATCCTGCACCCACAATCATGTCTTACCTGTCGTAAACATATTACCGTATATACTGGAGTGGCGTAAACACGCACATTCAGACTTGACTGTCGCAATCTTGACATTCGGACAAACTCGACACTCGACAGTTACACAGTCGGTGCTCGAGTCGCACTTTCGACAACATTGTCAACATTGTCAACAAGCTCTTCAAACCGATACGCTTTCTCATGGTCGGAGTAGCCGAGGAAACGGCATAACACCGACCGCGCGTCGAGCTTCGACCGCTTCTCGCTTGGCACGTGCACGTACGCGTGGCACCCGAAGACCTTCAGGTTCTTCAACAACGGCTTCTTCTGCGTCCACGCTTCATACGGAGACTTGTCGTGGCCGGTCGCTCGTGTTGGACACCGATTGCGCAGGAACGCTGCAGTCGCCACTGCTTCACCCCAGTAGCACTTGGACAGTCCCGCGTGCTCGATCATGCACCGCGCACTCTCGACCAACGTCCGATTCATACGCTCGGCGACACCGTTGAGTTGCGGCGTGTACGGTGGCGTGAATTTCTGTACGATGCCTCGATCACGGCAGAACGCGGCAAACTTGCTTGACGCATATTCGCCGCCGTTGTCGCTCCGAAGCACCTTTACGCGCTTCCCGGTCTGGGTCTCCGCAAACTTGACGAACTACACGAACTTGTCCAGCACTTCCGACTTGCTGCGAAGCAGGAACACCACGCAGAACCGCGACTTGTCGTCGATGAACGTCACGAAGTACCGCTTGTCGGAGAACGTCGCCGTCTGCATCGGGCCGCACACATCGCTGTGTACGACGTCAAGCACATTCTTGGCACGCTCGGGCGCAGTCGACTGGAAACTCACACGCGTCTGCTTGCCGAGCGCACATCCGCCGCAGAGCTCCCACTTGCTCACCGACGTGATGTCGATGCCGATGCCGAGCTTCTGTTTCACAATCGCGTCGAGACCGCCGTGACCGATGTGACCGAGTCGGAGATGCCACAAATACGACTTACCAGTTCGCGGGATATCCGCAGCAGCGCTTGCGACTCTCGCCGACTCTGTCTTCACAGGCGTCATGCACAGCTTGAACAGACCCTTGCCTGCGCTCGCCGACCTTCCACTTCTGGCCCTTGAGGTTCACGTAGCAGACACTGGTGTCGAACGTCATCGGCGCGACGTCCTTCGTGAATCGGCCGACCGAGAACAGGTTGCGCGTCAGCTTGGGGATGTGCCACACATTCGTGAGCACACCCTTCTTGTCGCCGCTTGGAGTCTTCATTGTCATCACGATGTCGCCGCTGCCGATCGCTTGCACGACACCGTCGTCTGCGAGATGCACGTCGACTGGATCGATGTTCTTGTAGTTGATCATGAACCGCTTCGAGTACGACATGTGCTGCGTCGCACCCGAGTCGATGAGCCATGTCGGGTTCTTGGCGCCGTCGCCGCTCCCCTTGCTCCCCTTGCCGACTGCAAACAGGAAGTCACCGGAGTCTTCATCTTGATTGTGCGCCACATTCGCACGCTGTGGACGTTGCCGATCCGCGTTGTCATGGATCCGCGAGGGACACTCCGCGATCCAATGACCCATCTTGCCGCAGTAGTTGCACGCGCCAGTCTTCTTCCCTGGCCGCACACTGCGCTTCTTGTCGCCGGTCATGAACGCTTGGCCTGCAGCGACCCCGTCACCGCCTTGTTCCTTGCGCTTCATGTCTTCATGGAGGAGCCGAGACGTCACGAGCTCCCATGTCAACGTGTCGGAACGCGATTCCAACGCCGTGATGAGGAACTGGTACGACTCGCTCAGGCTGCCAAGCAGCGTGATCACGAGGTCTTCCTCACTGACCGGAGCGCCGACCGCGTCGAGCTGCTCCGCCAATGTCTTCAACTTGTTGATGTGCTGGAGCACGTCGTCGCCGTCCTCCATCATCGTCGTGAAGAAACGTCGACGAAGAAAGAGCTTGTTGGCGAGACTCTTCTTCTCGAAGTGCGCCTCCAGCTTCGACCATGCATCGTGCGCTCCACTTGCTGAACGAACCAACGGCAGTTGCGAGTCTTCCATCGCGAGACAGATGATCGCGAGTGCCTTGCGAGACTTCTTCCGGTACACCGCTTGGTCGCTCTCGGTCTGGCAGTGTTCCAGCTTCATTTCACCGCTGACGACTTCCCACAGCTCACGCTCTTCCAGCACCATTTGCATCTTGAACTTCCACGTGTGGAAGTTGGTTCCGTCGAACTTGTTGATACGGGAGGCGGTGGAATCCATGTTGGCGGAGGCAGCGGCGGCAGAATCGGCGAAGGTTGGGCTCATGCTCATAACCTGTTGAAACGGGGCACTTGAGTGGTTGGATGCAAAATGCAAAGTGATTGATTGAATGAGGTCCTTAGTTCACATGCACACATGCTACCTCTAAGCCTACTGGATTCTTTCTGGATTCTTGTCTGTACTATCCACAAAGAATATTACTCATAAACAGCTGGTGGGTGCGATCAGATCCTGCACCCACAATCATGTCTTACCTGTCGTAAACATATGACCGTATATACTGGAGTGGCGTAAACACGCACATTCAGACTTGACTGTCGCAATCTTGACATTCGGACAAACTCGACACTCGACAGTTACACAGTCGGTGCTCGAGTCGCACTTTCGACAACATTGTCAACATTGTCAACAAGCTCTTCAAACCGATACGCTTTCTCATGGTCGGAGTAGCCGGGGAAACGGCATAACACCGACCGCGCGTCGAGCTTCGACCGCTTCTCGCTTGGCACGTGCACGTACGCGTGGCACCCGAAGACCTTCAGGTTCTTCAACAACGGCTTCTTCTGCGTCCACACCTTCATACGGAGACTTGTCGTGGCCGGTCGCTCGTGTTGGACACCGATTGCGCAGGAACGCTGCAGTCGCCACTGCTTCACCCCAGTAGCACTTGGACAGTCCCGCGTGCTCGATCATGCACCGCGCACTCTCGACCAACGTCCGATTCATACGCTCGGCCACTCCGTTGAGCTGCGGCGTGTACGGTGGCGTGAATTTCTGCACGATGCCTCGATCACGGCAGAACGCGGCAACTTGCTTGACGCATATTCGCCGCCGTTGTCGCTCCGAAGCACCTTCACGCGCCTTCCGGTCTGGGTCTCCGCAAACTTGACGAACTGCACAAACTTGTCCAGCGCTTCCGACTTGCTGCGAAGCAGGAACACCACGCAGAACCGCGACTTGTCGTCGATGAACGTCACGAAGTACCGCTTGTCGGAGAACGTCGCCGTCTGCATCGGGCCACACACATCGCTGTGCACGACGTCAAGCACATTCTTGGCACGCTCTGGCGCAGTCGACTGGAAACTCACACGCGTTTGCTTGCCGAGCGCACATCCGCCGCAGAGCTCCCACTTGCTCACCGACGTGATGTCGATGCCGATGCCGAGCTTTTGCTTCACAATCACGTCGAGACCGCCGTGGCCGATGTGACCGAGTCGGAGATGCCACAAATACGACTTACCAGTTCGCGGAATATCCACAGCAGCGCTTGCGACTCTCGCCGACTCTGTCTTCACAGGCGTCATGCACAGCTTGAACAGACCCTTGCCTGCGCGCTCGCCGACCTTCCACTTCTGGCCCTTGAGGTTCACGTAGCAGACACTGGTGTCGAACGTCATCGGCGCGACGTCCTTCGTGAATCGGCCGACCGAGAACAGGTTGCGTGTCAATTTGGGGATGTGCCACACGTTCGTGAGCACACCCTTCTTGTCGCCGCTTGGAGTCTTCATTGTCATCACGATGTCGCCGCTGCCGATCGCTTGCACGACACCGTCATCTGCGAGATGCACGTCGACTGGATCGATGTTCTTGTAGTTGATCATGAACCGCTTCGAGTACGACATGTGCTGCGTCGCACACGAGTCGATGAGCCATGTCGGGTTCTTGGCGCCGTCGCCGCTCCCCTTGCCGACTGCAAACAGGAAGTCGCCCGAGTCTTCATCTTGATTGTGCGCCACATTCGCACGCTGCGGACGTTGCCGGTTCGCGTTGTCATGGATCCGCGAGGGACACTCCGCGATCCAATGACCCATCTTGCCGCAGTAGTTGCACGCGCCGGTCTTCTTGCCTGGCCGCGCACTGCGCTTCTTGTCGCCCGTCATGAACGCTTGGCCAGCAGCGACCCCGTCGCCGCCTTGTTCCTTGCGCTTCATGTCTTCATGGAGGAGCCGAGACGTCACGAGCTCCCACGTCAACGTGTCGGAACGCGATTCCAACGCCGTGATGAGGAACTGGTACGACTCGCTCAGGCTTCCGAGAAGCGTGATTACCAAGTCTTCCTCGCTGACCGGAGCGCCGACCGCGTCGAGCTGCTCCGCCAGAGTCTTGACCTTGTTGATGTGCGCGAGCACATCATCACCTTCTTCCATCATGGTCGTGAAGAAACGACGACGAAGAAAGAGCTTGTTAGCGAGGCTCTTCTTCTCGAAGTGATCTTCCAGCTTCGACCATGCATCGTGCGCACCACTCGACGAGCGCACCAACGGCAGTTGCGAGTCTTCCATCGCGAGGCAGATGATCGCCATCGCCTTGCGAGACTTCCTCTTGAACGTCGCTTGGTCCATCTCGCTCACGCAGTGCTCGAGCTTCACTTCCCCGCTGACGACCTCCCACAGGTCACGTTCTTCCAGCACCATCTGCATCTTGAACTTCCACGCGTGGAAGTTGGTTCCTTCGAACTTGTTGATGCGGGAGGTGTTGGAATCCGTGTTGGCGGAGGCAGCGGCGGCAGAGTCAAACGAGCTTGGGCTCATAACCTGTTGAAAATAGCTTGAGTGGTGGGATGCAAAATGCAAAGTGATTGATTGAATGAGGTCCTTAGTTCGCATGCATGCGTGCTGCTGCTTGCTACATCTAAGCCTACTGGATTCTTTGCTGGATTCATATCTGTACTATCCACAAAGAATCTTCCACATAAACAGATGGTGG